>UFQX01001438.1:6594-45087 GCA_900497675.1 Arapaima gigas | reverse complement strand
GGGGGGGGGGGGGGGGGGGGGGGTTTATTTAAATGCTGTGGAAACACTTTAGGTGCTCTACAGGGTTTGTATCTATTCATACTGAGTTTCCTCCACATGTAACTTACTACATGCCAATGAGACAAGACATTTGGCACAGTAAGTATACTGGCCACACACTTGCCCTGTGATGCTGCTGTAGTGTTTGTATATAAGCTGTTTTCTATCACAGCTTGTGAGGACTTCTGTGGATTTGTTTCTGACACTTCTGTCTAACTTTGCAGTTAGAACTTACACTGGTTTACCCTCTTGTACAGCAGAGTACAGCTGTTTCACCTGCTGCCACATATTTCTTTACTGATACTGCATACATTTTACACTCAGTCTTACTAAGTGGAATATCTTGGAGAAATGCCTGAGTAATAAAGTATTTTTTTCTGAACATGTCCTGTTCTGCCAATGCTGGTTATGTTCATAGTGGGAGACACTCAGCTCCCAGTGTTTACTGTTACGGTTCTGCTCAGTGAGGTTCCTGTCGACTGTTACAACGGCAACGTAAAGTAGCTTGTTTCTCAGAGCCACTGGAGGTCAAGTAACAAAACAGAAGAAATTGACCTCATGGACTTTTACACTAGTATGAAAGCCTCCTCAGTTAGGCTGAAGCACTTTAATCGCACTCACGGTGAGTAGGCAGAACGCCTCATCGGAGCTGCTTCAGATACATCTATGTATGTCCATATGACCTTTAACTTTTTAATCTTCTGCAGACCAGATGAAATAAACGTTGCATTTGAACATTTTTTTTTTTGGTATGTTAGTGTATCTCAACACTTTGATGTGTGATTTCCACAAAAGTTAGCATTTCTCAGTACTGTGTAGGCTGTGACCTGGAGGATGATACACTGGGTAGATTTTTTTCTGTAACAGCTTACGACAGAGAAGAAAAAGATTGATCCGATGTCTTCAATCAAACACAAAATGCAGCTGTACCTGAGCTTGTCTGGGGCACATTTCGAATGGAAGCCAAAAAACTTTTATGAATATCTACAAGCCTCTGTGTGTGAGGACCTTGAGGAGGTACCTGCAGGCGTAGAAGAACGAGGAAAAAGTAAGCTGAAGAGTACGGTACAACATGGGGTCTGAGAAAACAGATTAAAGATATTGAACTTAAGTTGAAAAACTTGCCACTTTAAGTGCAACGGTTCGCAGCTCAAGATTTTACAAAAATACATTATTTTATACTCATTTCCACCCATAATGAGCCATTTTCATTTGAATCACCACTGATCACTGGCTGCTGTCCAACAGGAAGTGATGTCTGTGACCCCCCAGAACGTCCCAGAGTGAGGGTGACACAGAGGACAGAGTGGAAGGACACAGGTGAGCTTCTACCCACGGCGCATCAATGTGACCCTGCTGAGAGACGGCCGGCCCGTCCGAGACCAGGAGCTCGCGGGGGGGCAGGTGCTGCCCAACGGAGACGGGACCTACCAGCTGAGAAGGAGCCTGAGTGTCAGTGAGGAGGAGCTGAGACAGAGACACCTGTACACCTGTACCGTGTCACACCTGAGTGTGGACAGCAGGCCGGACACCTGTACTGTACGTGAGTTATGATGTGCATGACCCAGGTGTGTCTGTGCTGTTTCTTACAGAACCAGAAGATCCTCCAGATTCCCTAATCATGTGTGCATTTCTGCTCTCTGTCCCAGTTGTCTCTGTGCTCATTGTCGTCACGGTTACTGTCCTGTGGAGGAGGAGACTCACTGGTGAGGAGGATGAAGAGATCATTGACCAAGTAATGAGCTTTTACAGACAGCTGTGGATCACACACATCCACAAGTCCTGCCCTCTGCTTACCCAAGTGTGTCATTTCTTTGTAGGATTTGAGAGCTGCAGTGGATCAGCTGCTCGTGTCGAGTACCGTGCAGCCCAGAGTGAGTCAAAAGCCACCGAATAGCAGAAATTTGCTGTAGTCCACCTTACATTTTGCGTTTACATATTTCGTGGTGTGTTTTTTCCAAAGCAATATGTAAATCATAGTAAACAGATCCTTCAGTAGAAACAATAGCTTTTAATAGAGAGAAAACTCCTGTTAAATTGAGATTTATGTACTGTGAGGTGGTGTTAGGGGACCTGTGTGATAAAGAAAATGGTTTCATTTTTTCATACATTGACATATTTGCGTACTGATATCTTCCAGTAACATCTGTCTTTCGTGTTTTCTTTCAGAAAAGGAGACTGGTTCTTTAAGCAGCTTGTCAGAATCTTAAGGGATTCATTGCTAGGGCTCCCTGTAAATTCCTCATTTAAAAAACAAAAACTCCTTGATCCAGTACACATCATGTTTACCACAATACAAAATCAAACACATTTTAGTGTTTGGCACTTAATGTGAATGACCTGATGTGTTTCGCTTGACTGGCAAAGGGGACATTGTAAGGACAGGGTTGTGCTCGCGAGTAGGGAGACTGCAGGTAGGAGAGAGGAGGTGATAACCTGACACAGAATGCAGGGGAACTGTCGACCCTCTCTGTGTTCACTGTGTTTGAGAGCTTTGGGTCAGGTGTGCTGTTGTGCGCTGTGAGTGCAGCTGTTCAGACATGTGGTGGAGAAACCAAACTCGTGTTCCCACTATTTATAATATATATTTGGTACGTCTAATACATGAAAATAATATTTGAAAACTTTTTTGCCTTATTTTGTCCACACAGTAATCGGAAGACTGCCTGAAAAAGAACATTTTTTATTAACTTCTCAGTAAAGTGACCCTGCGTTCTACAGAACTGAATGTTTTGACCCCACCGTTCTCTATACTGTTGTGGTAGAAAAACAAATTTAAGCGAGAGTAGAATTACTCGTGAAACAGACAGGAGGAACGGTCAACAGAATGAACGCCTTTATTACTGTCAGGGCCGAGGGGCATTCCCACCGCCAGCATCTGAGTTCAGGGTGTCTCTCCGAACACAGAAACTCACTACATTATACATGGTACGCCGTGGTGATGGGCCTGTGTTGGGCTCTCTATCGGATACACAGCTTGCCTAATTTCTACTGGCTTAATGGTATCTATGCCTAAAGCGTCCGCTGTAGCTCGGGTGCAAACCAAGGATGTTCACCCACTTCATCTGCCTTCTTTGCGTCCTCATTCCTGTCTGAGACGAGCTTATTGCATCCTGGGATAAGGACGTCTCATGGTGGACTGCAGCTCTTCTGCTCGCTGTCTTGCACTCTTTGTTTTAACCAAATACGGTTTCTTCTTTCACACTCTACTTCCTGCTCAGGACACAGCAGTCAGCTGTCACAAAATTTGAGATGGATGACCCACCTGAGAAATGGCACCAAATTATTTCAGGACCTGTAACTTACTCTTGTACAGACAGCAAAAGTATCTCACATACACACATACGCACACAGAGTCACACTCACACCCAATTGGTTACCAGTTCACACAAAACACGTCTTTCCCAAGAAGCAGATAAGCGGGTGGAAATCTAGAGGAGAGTGGAAACCCACACCTACATCATCTACATTTATATACATACATTTTTACTGAAAGTGGGTCTGACCTGATACTGTTCCTCAGAACTCGCAGTAACCCTGAGTCAGTATCTGCCCCTGAGATTACAGTAAAGGAAGTGTCTGCCAAGCTAGATTGCAACACATCTCCAGCTGCCCCCAGCTGACCTCTTGCAAGCTCAGGGTGCAGCTCTCAGATTTACTGGAGAAAAAGAGAAGAGCAGTTTTAGCTGGACAAGATGGTGTGACAAGATGTGTGCTGATAGGCTGAGTGTGTCAGTGAGTAGTGCGGAAGGGGGTCTGTGAGGAGGTCGGCGTTTCTGCAAGTTCTGAGAAAGAGGATCGAGATGCTGCTGAGTAATTCAAATAACGGGCTGTCGGGTTGACCTACAGGGCACAGCAGCCATGTTTCTTTGCTAGACGGGTGTGTGTGGCGGGAACAGTGGGTGTAGCTCCGGCCTTTAAACTCCAAGAGCGCAGGTTCTAACCTCAGCGCTTGCTGTAGAGCCTCTGGTTCAGGTTTTTACCTTCAATAAAAGAAAATAAATAGGGATGTATATAAATGTAGGTGAAGCAGGTGTGGATTTTCACTCTCATCTGGGTTTGTCCAGTACCTCCTGCTGCTCTGCTTCATGGGAAAGACGTGTTTTGGGTGAACTGCTGACCCATTGTGTGTGTGTGTGTGTGTGTGTGTGTGTGTGTGTGTGTGTGTGTGTGTGTGTGGCTGTTTACTACAGTATAGTGAGTCACATTGGATCAAATGGTGTCAGTTAACCACATGATCAACGTAAGGTGCTTTGGAGTGTGTGTGTGTGTGTGTGTGTGTGTGGCCACCCTGCAACGGTGGGGTGTCCCATCCAGGAGTAGTTTGATTGCCTGTCCCTGATGGTTCCAGCAGAGTGATCCTCACCGGGGTTCAGCACTTGCTGTTAATGCACACCTGCCTGCCTGGATAGACGGGTGGTTGCAAGATGTGTAGTGTTCAAACCTCATGTTGAAGTTCCTTTTCTATCTGGTGGTAAAAGAAGAATAATATGAGCAAATATCCCTGATTCGTATTGGTCTTGTGAAATTGGACACCTTTCTTATCTCATTGGTATGTTTTACTCAAGACAAAAATGCCTAATGTCTAGGGGGTGGTGCCTCAGTATAGTATAAAAACCGATGACCGTCGACTCGCCACCACATCTGAGAAGTTCAGGAGCTCCTTCCACCCACTGCGGTCTACCATTTCGCACAAGGATGAGGGTGAGTCCAACAGGCTTCTCAAGCAGTTTAATTAGAACCGGTTTTATAAAGTATAAAACTGCAGTGCTTCTGGCTGCATGTGATCACTGTCGCTGCTGCTTAGTTCTCTCTGTATTTGCTTCCTCCCAAAGCTGAAAGGGGACAGCGCCGTGGAGGACATCTGGCTGCTCTGGCGGGCCAGACGGAACGGTTCCGATGTGAGATGCTCTCCTGTGCTCATCGATTTTCCTTCTCCTTGTCTCTAGATTGAAAAGTGCATCTGCGGTGGAATGGTCCCCGGAAGGACGGTCACAGTCGTCGCTTCGGTGGATCCCGGTTCTGACAGGTTCGCTGAACTTCTTCACACGAGTCCTCATACTCATTCCCTCTCTGGCACCATCTCCAGTCGTGCACACTTGAGTGACACCTCGCACCGTACCTGGGCGACTTGGTATTTCTGTGGCTGATTACTGCATTCGTATAGGAATTATGAGGCACCTGATGGCACAGCGGGTAAAAGCAGAACCTCAGAGCTTGGCAGGGGCGGCTTTCTCTCTTTCTCCTCCTCTGGGTTTCCTCCTGCTCTGCTTCTTGGGAAAGACGTGTTTTGGGTGAACTGGTGACTCTAATTGCTCTGTGTGTGTGTGTGTGTGTGGCCGTTTACTGTACTATCGCACTGTAAGTCACACTGGGTGAGTTCAACACACTGTCATTGTTAGATGTTTTGGAGAAAATTGTCTGAAAATGTCCAGAAGCTTTAATATGTTACAGACACATTCCACATCACTCTGTGGTTCCTTAACTTAGACCTCTGGAAAAAATGTGGTCCAGTTACTGTGAAACTGTAACCCAACCAGGTTTGCCATCAACTTCCGCTCCCCGGATGGCATTGCTTTCCACCTGAATCCCCGCTTCAAAATGGGAGTGGTTGTGCTCAACAACAAAACTCCTAGTGGTTTTGGTGAAGAGGAATTTATTAACCCAAATCCCATTGTGGAAGGCAAACCTTTTGTGGTGAGATGATGTCTTCATTCGTCTGTCTTCCTTTCCCTCTCCTGTATCGACGTGTGTTAGCAGTTCCTCCACATGTCACTGTCTCCCCAGGTTCACGACCCCTTCATATTGTCCACTGCTCACCTTACACCACACGTTACAGGCGCCTCTTCTTGGGCCCCAAAACCGTCAGAACTAAGCGGTCTCACTCGGCTTTATTGAATCCCCACCCTTCCCTCCTCCAGTTGGCATGTAGACAGTATCACTGGCTCAGGATTTTTTGAAACCGTTTATCCCACAATAGAAGAGAACGTCCTCTAACTTAACCCTGATGCTGAGTTCACACGACATCGTGAGATGTAAAGACATAAACCCTGGCCTGACCACTGTTTCTACCCCAGGTGAAGATCGCCTGCACCACAGTTGGGTACGACGTGATCATCCACGGAGAGAATTTCTACACCTTCAAGCATCGCTACACTGACTTTAAAACTGTTGAGAAGCTGGTCATTGAGGAGGATATAAACGTGATGTCTGTGCATATTGACTGATCACAGTGTCAGTGTTCAGTGTCAGTGAGTGATGTGATGTACACTTGTGTTACAGAAGACACTGAGCTTATGTAAGGGATGTAGGAGTTTGCATCAGTACTAAAGCAGAGGAACTCCAGGGCAGCAGAGATGTGTAACAATCCTGGTGATCAGAGCTCTTGATCGACTTTGAACACAGATGGATTTTTGGAAATGTAAAAAAAATAAAAAATTCTTTGTTCCTTTGCCTTAAATGGAGTGAACTCACTTCCTTCCATCTTCAAGCCCATCGGCAGCTACGGCCGTCGCCGCTTTACCACGGTGCTCCTGTCTGTCGAGATATTTTCCATTCAAACGTGCATTTCCTAGGAATCACGACTGTTTATCCCCGCGAGGTTCAAGGTGTCACTGTGCCACACCAGGCAGCGGCGCCTCCTCCTACCCACGCTGTGCCGGCGTCAACGATGAGGGCAGGAACCAGGCAGGCCGGCCAATACAGGACAGTCCCCCACACAGCGCACACTGCACGCACAGCCACCTCCGGTGGAGACTCGTTCTCCCCCGCGGGTCACGGCACCGAAGGCAAGGAGGTCCGAAAATAACTTTAATTCACAGCCACAGTTGCTCGCAGTTGCACACGGTTGTTATTGAAAAAGGTACAAAGAACTTAAAACATATCCCTGAAGATGTTAAGCAGTGTGAACACGGCCAGGGAAAGTGTCTGCCCGGAACCTGGGGCCAGAACCTCTTTCTCCTGCTGATCTTCTGTACCGTGAACTGCACGCAAGTGATCGGTGTGACCTGAACCAGCACTGAGACGCTCTGCTGGCTGAAGGGGTGACTTTGCGAGGAAGACGGCAGAAAACCAGCAAAGATAAACATCAGTATCTAAACAGTATTAAAACATGAAGGTTAATAACCCAGAATGGATGTGTATCAGTTAAAAGGGAGGTTAGACTCCTGAACCTACCAGGCTACCGCTGTCCCTTCTCTCCCATGTAGAACAGAGCAGGTTAAGGTGGGAAAGCAGCAGGGCCACATGGAGACAGAACCTCAGTCCAGTGGAGCAAAATGAGACTTTTCCACATTTTCCCGTCTTCACGAAAGAGACCAGCTGACGTGGAGGTACGGCCGTGGCCACCTTCCACAACCCGCCGTGTGGAACACACACTTCATCTGCCCAGATCCCCCTTCTGTCTGGGTTTCTGCTCCCACCAGTGGGAAGCCAGAATGCCTTCCTCGTAGTCGCCGTCCCCCGCAAACTCGGCATCCGAGTCGTCTCGGCCCCCAGCGGCGACGTGACGCCGGCCCTCCTCCACCTCCATCTGGGCAGGGCGGACACACAAAGACAAAGGGACAGAGAAGCGGTCGTCACAGAAGCGCACGAGCAGAGTGGCAGAGTCACAGCGAGAAGCTCACATCTCCCTGTGTTTACTGAGCAGACAGTAAAACAGAGTACAACTCAGAGTGAACAGAGGTTCATTTCCCAACAGACCAAGAGCTTTACAAACAGACACGCGACAGCGGCGGCGCCGTGTTTGTCCGGTACCTCCATTTTTACCACGCTGCACGAGCAGAACTGAGAACAAAGACCATGGCGACCGTGACCGTCCCAGCAGCACCGTGAAATAGGCAGCCGTCGCTTCCCTTCAGCTCAGGGCTTCACGATGCAGCAGGACACCCGCAGCTCATCGTTCGATTCCCTTAACACCGAAACACAGCCGCACCCAGTGTTCCGCAGTAATCAACATTTGTACACGCAAGCAAATAAAAACCTCCTATGCAGAAGATGAAATACTGCAGCGCATCACCGTGAAAGAAGAAAAAACCACGCCTGTGTTAGAAGGTTTCTACCTTCTCACCATCAGTGACGACACGGTTCTGCAACTCGTGTAAAAATGACAGGAAGCACAAATGAATCCTACAGACATTTTATTTTTCTTCACAAGTTACACACACATTTCACTTGAGACAATAGAGGTGAACACCGTCCTACAAGGCAATAACTTAGCTGCAACTAGCCATCGGTGAACGACGGTCGAACCAGGAGGTGCCCCGGGCTGTACGGCCCACGCGTGTGTTTCCACACGGCTTCGCAGCAGCTCACAGCAAACACGGTCCTTCGGTGACCGCTGCCGTGGGCCGAGGTCCTGCAACGATCCGTTCCAGGATTGCAGTGACGGAGATACAGGAGCACAGATTTACCAGGCAGAAACCGAGCTCAGAAGATCTGTGGTGCAGAGTGTCTGAGTCACGGAATCCACGTGACCCACAGCTAACAGCTCCAACAAGACGTGCTGCTCCTTCGTCCTCCACCCACGAAACACACGTTGACACGTCCGGCCCCAGGGTGCAACGGCAGGCCTCGGATCTGCAGCCTCTCAGTCACAAGACTAGTGTTTAAGCACCATGGGATGCTGCTGCTGCTTGGGATCTCCTCGCACTCCTGCTTCGTCATCTTGGTGAGAAGCCCGACCAAAGGTTGTATCATTAATTATATATTTACTGTAAAGTGTAGAGACACAGAAGTTTGCCGATAACTGAAGTTGCCCAAAAACAGCCCTAGAGACCTCGAGTTGGGAGAAACGTGGCCTAGGGTACCTGCGAGGACCGGCAGGTCTTGCCTTTGGACACCTCCTCCTGGGTGCAGACGTCACACACAGCAGAATGTACTAATTCATGGGAAGATCACAATGTCCACCACTTCCCTGGTGGCTGCTTCATTTTTGCTGACACTGAAAGTGTTACAAGTTAATTATTCTATAGGTCAATATATTCATAAACGAAAAAGCAAAGGCCAGTCAACCTAGAAGAGCAGTATCGCAGCGACAAGTCGCCCGTCTTCCGCTCAATAGAGCCCAGATATAATGACAGATCGCAAGTTCACCGAATATCCAACATTATAGATCTGGGAAAGTCTTCTGCACCCCAGGTGGACCTCAAGTGTCTTCTCTGCATAGGGGTGTCTTCCAGTTGAAGACCTCAGGCAGCCTCTCTAAAAAAGGCATTTGGGGGTCTGAGGCAGTTGTTGGTAGAAGGACTTTTCCAGGAGGGGCTGGAGAAACGCAGCAGGAAGAAGGTGCCTGGGAGTTGGCAGAAGAACAGGAGAAAATCCAAGGAAGCCTTTGGAAAGACCAAGATTGCCACCATGTTCCCCAGTGGCCAACAAATACAACCATAAGCAAAGGTCAGTAATCACAGCAGGGTGCTGGGTGTATCGTTTCACAGTACAGCACTCTGTGTGTGTGTGTGTGTGTGTTGCATGTGGGGGGGCATTTTGTTGTGTTCTGTGATGAACTTTGTTTATTTGGCACCAACATTACAGACTATCGTCTGTCTCCAGAAGCTCATCAAGATACGTCAGCACCTCCATCTGGAAAGACACAAGAAGTCAGACACTTTGGTTGTGCCGCCACCTGGGGGTTGAATGCATAGTCACACATCCACTAGTGCCACACGTATCCTGCCAGTCCGCCAATGCCATCACAGATGCCACTCGGGCATGAAAGGAAGGTGGTGGAGACACAAGAGGATAGTAAGTTCATCTCCTGATTCCTCTTCTGTCCTAACATCTAAATGATCTTTTCCTGAACAGTAGAAAATCCTTGTAGTTCAGCAGCATCAACCTCCCCTGTCACAATTCCTCTGGAGAAAGGAGTCAGATTTGGCTTGCAGTTTAACGTTTTGCAGATGGTCTCTCAAAGATCAAACTGTCACACCTTGAAATGATCGAAGTTATAGTACGTGAACCTCAGGTTTTACGTCTCCGTGGAATCTTAACTACAGTCTTCCAAATAGACAGAGCAGGAAGCTTCTCGATTTCTGGACCACGGTTCTCCGTGAGGTTTGGAGAAGTTTCCACAGACCTGCTGCTTCACCCATAAAGCCACAGAACTTCAACATTCATAAAACGGCTATTAACTTCAAAGTCCAGAGGACAGTTTCAGAGAGACAATATCTGCACTGTGAAAAGGTCCATTTAGCATTAAAAACAGACTGAGAAGGTGCAGAAAACACTGTAACCCAAAGGGCAGCAGCCGCTACTGCGTATTACCACAGCGATGACGTCTATCAAACAGTCTACATGTCCATCTGTAGGGTGAGGGTGAGCAAGGTGAGCGCGTCCTACCTCATCATCTGCCCGCAGGTGTTCTTGAGAGAATCTGAGCATCTCCAGCTGCGTTTTGGTCTGGTTGTTGTATTGCACGGCTTCCTGCAGGAGCACAACGGCTTGTCACCCAGTGCCCAGACAAATGGTTCCGGTCAGAAACGGGTCATAATGGCAGCTCGCTGGACACACCGGTGGCAACACCTGAGGTTGCAGTTGAGGAACCAAGCATGTCCTCAGAGGGTTGCTAGAGTTGAGGAATTCAGCCATAGTTCAGCGGGAAGGAAAAACTACCAGTAGCACTGAGGAACTAATGCAGAGCCTGAGGTAGAAGTATCTCCACACACCTCATCTACTGTACTGTCAGCTGTACATGCAGAGGGGTGCTATGCAAGTACAGCCAATGAGGTTGTTCACTTCTCCTATCTTCTGGTGGACAGAAGAAGGGCTGAGTAGACTGGCGGAGGCTTACGGCTCTGGGTACGAAGTCCTCGTCGCTGAGGCCCCACTTGTCCTTGTGGAACTGATAGTAAATCATGTTGTTCTTCATGACGTCGTCCTCGGGGTCCAGCAGCAGGTAGCTGGCAGCGCAGGGCACGGCGTTCTTCGGGTCCTTCACTGCACACACAGCCGCTCATTACAAACACGTCCCAAACCGAGACGAACACGATCCTGCACAAACTAGTCCTAAATACCAATCTCATCTTCATATACTAGCATTTGTACATTTACTCCGAGGAGCTTTATCTTGGAACACGAGATGAAATGTTTTTGTAAAGTAGGGAATCCTAATGTTGCCAACCGACAGCTGAGCTGCTGTGGAATGATGCCGATTTAAATCTCATAAGTGAGAAACAGAATGACTGAATGTGCAGCCGACACACAACTGGAACCTGGAAACAAGATTTTCACTCTGTAATTCCATCCTGGAGCAACAACCTCCCAGAAAACAAATAAACTGCTATTAATCCTTGTTCTCATGAATCAGTCCATCTGCAGCTGTAAACCATTAACGTTCTAATGAACTTCATTTCAGTTTTTCTAATTAACAAATCCATATCAGAGCCGAAATGTAACCGGCAGCCGATTCAAATCCCAACACACAGAGATACGTATCAGCTACTGGCCCAAAATGCAGTGGGCTCACTGTGGAAACTATGACTTCCTGGGGGGTGGATCTGCAGCCCGAGGGGAACTGGAGAACACTGGGAGAAACGCCTGGAACCTCTAAGCACACACTCTCAACACGCACTTCACACTTACGCTTGTAGTAAGCAAACTGGAGGTGGTGGTACATGGTGGCGACAAACTTCTCAACGACGTATCCACCGACCACCGGGGTGAGCTCCTCCTCACACCTGACCTTCTGCTCCAACACCTCCGTGTAGTGGTCTGAGGAGGGAGAAGAAACCAGCTGAGGACAGCACACACACCACTGCCTTCAAGGCTCTGGCTTCGACTCTTCAGCGCCTGCTCTGATGTGGTGGTGGAGTTTCTGGAAACAACGGAAGCAATGGTCCCTCAAACTCTACTAAAGCTCAAAGTCTCGGGGTCTTCAAGGGTTTGACAAACACCACCGTGCAGAACATCCTTTTCCATGATGTTGTCAACACTCCAAAAAGAGCTGGAACATCTCGGCAGCCCCTGCTCACACCTAGCTGTGGGTATAATTGAGCAGTCTAGTTGGCTCTGCCACCCTGGGTATGTGCAGGACATCATCAACCGCAGAGGTCCTGGTCTCTAGTGCAGGTCTTCATCTCCAGCAGCTCGTCCACCTGCCCGCCGTACGTCACCCACCTGCTATGGAGGGGTACAAGTCCTTGAAGTCGCGGATTTCCCTGGAGCCCTCGGCCGCCGCCTGGCACTGGTCGTACGCCGTGAAGTAGTCCTGCAGCGCCAGCTCCATGTCTGTGGCGGCCATGCGGTAGTTCTCACCAGTGTGGCTGCGCACCGCCCTCACAAACAGGGTCTGGGGGGACACAAGCCCTGAGGTCCCGGGGTCACCCAGCGGCCCCACCTTTATTATGCTGTCTACAGATGCGCGCGCGCGCACGTGTGTGTGTGTGTGTGTGTGTGTGTGTGTGCGAGTTCCCTCTCTCAACTGGTGCAATTAGCAGCAGATAAGATGTCCTTGAAAATCATGAAACACAGCATTTCTGTGTGCAATGAAAGGCAATCGTGAGATTTTTATTATTGTTACTACTAAGGGGAAAGGTTGGAGAAACTCCCTTGGCACACAAATCCAACAGCCAAGTTTTACTGGCTGCCAGTGTGAGGTCAGAGGTCACACACTGGGACCTGAACAGCTGCGTTGAGCCTCTTGCCTCATAGGACTTGGCCTCCAGGTCTTTGAGGTGCTCCTCTGCTCCTGGGAGGTTCAGGTAGAACTCCATGTTCCTCCTCATCATCTCATCGTCTGGGTGCTTCACCAGAAAGGTGTGGGCTGCTGAGATCGCCTTCGGCAGGTCATCAGACTGGGGGGGCATGCAGTTTCCATTAGGTAAAGATGGAGAACACATCTCTCCCTCACTCACACACACACACACACACACACTCACAGTAACATCACCATCATGAACCTGAGGTAGACCAGCAGTCAGCTGTGGTCCACAAGTCCAACACTAAGACAGATGACATTTTTAAGGACATTCTGCTGACTGTGTACAGATAAACTGTTAGATGTTTGCATTTTTTCTGGTCAGACGTGTTCAGCACTCTTTTGCAGATCTTCAAAGTGTTTTCTGGATCGATGTTTCAAGAATTTTTAGACATTTTAGAGCTGTTGGCAGATGTTCTCAAAGTTGTTTACAGCTGTCTAGTCAGGTTTCGGGTTTGGTGAGTTTTAGGGTCCTTTACAGCGGTCCGGAGGCTTACGGATGTTCTCTTGCTGTTGTGTGGCGGTGCACAGGTGCTGTGCAAGGGCGGTTTACGGTTGTTTGGTTAGTGTTAATGTCCCACGCAGCTGCTGGGGGTCATTTGGTTGTAGCGAGAGACGTTCGGATGTTTACGGCTGTTCCGTTAGTTCTAGAACGGTCGCTCCTCACCTTGTACGCGGCGAACTGCAGGTACCGATACGGCTCTCGGCGCTCGAACTGCTGCAGGGTGTCGCGGCTCGGCGCCCCTTGGCGGAAGGCCGGCAGCCCCCGCTTGCAGCGCCGCAGACAGCGCGCCCTCAGCAGCACCGCACCGAAGGCCCGCAGCTCCGGGAATCCGGACGCACTCCGTTCGTCGCCCGGCCGCACCGAGGAGCAGTTGCGGTCGCAGAAGGACTCGCTGTCCCGCAGCAGCCGGTGGAGCCGCAGACTCAGCTGTAGGGCCTGCGCGCTCTCGCGCCAGCGCTCGCTCCCGTACTGCTCGAGCGCGTGCCGGTACGCGGCTTCCAGCGGCATGAGCTCGTGCACCGGGAAGCTGCGGAAGCTGTACGTCTCGTACTGCGCGCGAGCGGCTGGCGGGACCACGGAGCACAGCGCGAGCAGCGACAACGACAGCGACAGCGACATCGTGACGGCCACGAAACCAGAGCCTCCTGGAGCGGGACTGGACAGGAGCCCCCGACGTCAGGGGGCGCGCGCGAGCACGGAAGAGGACACGTAGCGCCCCCCACCCTGGTGAGACACACACACACACACACACACACACACACACACACAGTAACACTGTACGCCTCAGTGAACTGCGCTACATCACAGTTCCTATTTATTGCTGCAATAAAAGGCCCCCCCCACAGACAGATGTGTGTAAAGACCCCCAGAGTGCCACGTAGCGACCCTCCACCGTGACTCCCTTTTACTGCGCCCGCTGGGACGGGAGCGTTAAAACACTGTTTACAGATAGAATTTTAAGAGTTTTTCTTTTATTTTGGATTTTAACTAAGTCGCATGAGAAATGGGACCCCCCCATCCGGTCAGGAGCTACCGGGGCATGAAGAGGAGGCGGGGCTACCGGGGCACGAGGAGGGGCCGCCGAGGATAGAGGGGGGAGTTCCTGTCCCCGATCGCCGCTCCTAACTGTGTGCAGTACCGTACCGCGTACCATAGTACAGTGTCCCGTGCGGTACCGCGGCGTCCCCCCCGGCACCGAGCTGCAGCCCGACTGAAGATGCGGCAGGTTCCGCTCGCGACCCTCTGCTTGTGCCTCCTGGCGGCGCGCGCCGCCTGCAGTGTCCCCGCGGCGCCACTGGAGGACGTGGTCGTTGAGAAGAGCTTCGTTCCCGAGCGCTGCGACCGGGCCGTGCGGCAGGGCGACTTCGTGCGGTACCACTATCACGGCCGCTTCCCGGACGGCACCGGCTTCGACTCCAGGTACACACACGCACACGCGCGCGCACACACACACACACACACATGCGCGCGCACGGATGTCTGCTGCTCCGCGCGTAGCCACGTTGGCAGCCATGAGCCGCTGTGGCTCCGGACCGGGGGGGGTTGGGGGGGTTGGGGGGGTCGGTGATGGATGATTGATGATCGACTGACGACGTGTTTCCGGCGCCGCATCGTTTTTTCTCCTGTTTTGTTGCTCACAGTTTTCACTCTTTTGAGAAGAAAAGTTGCTGTTTGAAGTGGACAAGCAGAGCGGAGATACGAACGTGTGGGATTCCGCTGTGGACCGCGGGATTGACCGTGTTCCCCTTTTACCATTAACTAGGTTAACCTTTACTAAGCGAATGAAACCCCTGCTGAGGGCGCCAGTGAGTCTGAAGCCAAACTGATTTCAGGGAAATAAGAAGCTAAAAAAGGCAGAAACTATAAACATTCCAAGTTCTCTGTAGTTTACTGTGCTGTACTCTGGTATCTCACAGGGTACTGTGGTATCTTGCAGTGTACTGTAGTTTACTATGCTGTACCGTGGTGTCCCACAGTGTACTGTAGCTTCAGACCCGCTGACATCACTTCCTACCCCTGTGATTGGCTCTCACCTCCACCTGCTCTCCTGCAGCTACGACCGCGGCTCCACCTACAACGTGTTCATTGGCAGGAAGCAGCTGATCGAGGGGATGGACAGGGCTCTGCTGGGGATGTGTGTGAACGAGCGGCGCCTCGTGAAGATCCCGCCTCACCTGGCCTACGGGAAAGAGGGATACGGTAAACCACCCTCCCCCCCCCGTTGCCCCGCCGGCGCTCGTTCGCTTGTAAGGTAGATCCTGGTGGGCCGACTGTCTCATCCCTGCAGGTGACATGATTCCTCCGAACGCCGTCCTGCACTTTGACGTGCTTCTGCTGGACATCTGGAACCCGGAGGACAAGGTGGAGACGAAGACGTACTACAGGCCCGAGAAGTGCGGCCGCAAGGTGCAGGTGTCAGATTTCGTGCGCTACCACTACAACGGGACGCTGCTGGACGGGACACTCTTCGACTCCAGGTGAGAGGCTCTGCTCGGCTGCCGGACGCAGTACTGTCGACTGTGGTGAAGGGGGGTGAGTACTTTGTCCACAGTACCCTGAGTACTTCTGGGTGTTAAGTTAGTAGATCACAGTAAGTTTGATGTTGAGTTAGCGCTGGAACAGCGAGACTGAGATCCCGTGTCCCCGTCCCACCCCCAGCCGCACGCGTCTCCGCACCTACGACACGTACGTGGGCATCGGCTGGCTCATCGCCGGCATGGACCAGGGGCTGCTGGGGATGTGTGTGGGGGAGAAGCGCATCATCACCATGCCGCCCTTCCTGGGCTACGGCGAGAACGGAGATGGTGAGTTGCTGCTCTGCCCTTTAAGTTCTATTTAACCTAAATATTGCATCGTATTTATTCAAGAGGCTTCAGTTAACGCCCAACGAATGATGTCTGACGTGCGGATGTATGAAATAAGCGACAGCGGCCATGATGTCACTAAATCCACCCCTCTCCCCCCGTAACTGCTGCCCCTTAGACTGCTGAGGGATGTTCTCCTTGCCGACTGCACCTGCAGGGACAGCAGCGGTAAAGGTGCTTTGGAGAAAGTGGCGGCTAAGCTGATAAACTCAGCAGGCCCTCGATTTAGGAAACGATCCAGCTGCTGAAAACGGTCAGTTTAAAAAGCCTGTTTCAGGAATGGATCGATGTGACGATCGGAGACAGATGGAGTAGACAGCAGGAGGAGCAGGAGCCGTTCAGCAAGGACGTCTGTGCAGACAGTGTAAAACAAACAAGGCCATTTGCTGTCGTGATGTGAGTGGGGAGAAGGGCTGAGGGTGACTTGGGGCGGCTGGAGGACCGAGAGCAGCAAGGGGGACATTTGCGTGAAAGGAAACGCCTGCGCTGCATTAGCGCTGCTTCTGCGTCACTCACCAGCCGCGCCACTTTTCAATTTCTTTTAGGCTTTTTAGACGCGCTTCAGGTAAATTCTGCTATAATCAGTTTTGGAAATTGAAGCTCAGCGCTGTTATGCCGGAATTTCATGTAAAGCGGTAGTGAAACAAGGGGCGCGTGTATCGATAAAGGGTCCTGTGGGTGAGCGTGAGAGCGATGCCCCGTTTCCGCAGGCAGCGACATCCCCGGCCAGGCCTCCCTGGTCTTCGACGTGGTCCTGCTGGACCTGCACAACCCCAAGGACAGCATTGCGGTGGAGAAGCAGCAGGTCCCAGAGAGCTGCCCCCGCAAGAGCAAGGCGGGCGACTACATGAGGTACCACTACAACGGCACGCTGCTCGACGGCACCCCCTTCGACTCCAGGTGAGTCGGCGGCGCCCCCCGCTGCTGGTCAGCTGAATGTATTGACCAATTCCAACACGGTAGCGAGCAGCTCAGAATTGTCTGTTAGCGGGGGAAATTACACGAGTTGGTGCAAGAAAATTTGTCATATTTCTGCCAGTGCAAAGTTTATCTGATCTGTTCCAAAACTGTACTGTCACCTGTATTTGTACTGATCTGTTCCTAAAGTTACGTTTAAAAAACTAGGAAAGTGTCTTTCTGTCACTTGTAATATAATTAATTATAATCAGGCCTTATTATTGAGATGGAGCCCAGTAAAACGCAGGGTACAGGGGGGTACACGAGACACACAGCTGAGAAGCCCCGGTCAGTGCTGCCCTCACAGGTGTGCGACACGTCCGTTCCTCTGCTTCCTCAAGGGGGCGCTGGTGCTGAACGTTACATTCGTTCATTTATGTAAAAGTGAGCCGATTTATACGAGAAAAGCTGATCGGACTGAAACGTGTCCTGCGGTGGAAACGGCTCAAAGTGGGCGTGAGCAGAACCACGAGATGGAAGATAACACACCTTCTGGCTGCACTCGCCCACAAACTGCCACGTTGGCCAGGGGGTTTCGGCTTGTTCAGAAAGCGTGCAAAGGAACACAGAATGGTGAGCTTCACCACCTCTTCACGTGCCCCTCTGCTGCTCTCCTGCCAGCTACTCCCGCAACTCCACCTACAACACCTACATCGGCATGGGCTACCTCATCGCAGGCATGGACGAGGGTCTCTTGGGGGTGTGCATTGGAGAGACGAGGAGGGTCATCATCCCACCTCATCTGGCCTATGGAGAGGAAGGCACAGGTATGGAGAAGATGGAGGAGGTAATGTGTGGTACACAGGTATGAAGAAGATGGGTGATGTGTGTAACCCCCCACACACACACTCTACCTCACAGGCACCGCAGTCCCTGGCTCAGCAGTCCTGGTGTTTGATGTCCATGTGGTGGACTTCCACAACCCCTCAGACACAGTGCAGATCACCAGCAGCTTCAAACCTGAGGCCTGCAAGCCACTCACAAAGAAGGGTGACTTTGTCAAGTACCACTACAATGCAAGCCTGCTGGACGGCACCTTCATCGACTCCACGTGAGGAGTGTGTGTGTGTGTGTGTGTGTGTGTGTGTGTGTGTGTGAGTGAGCGTGAAGCAATTCCTGCCCAACCGCTGTCCCCTCGTGTCCCCACAGGCACCGCTACGGAAAGACCTACAACGTGGTTCTGGGTGCAGGCCAGGTGGTACTGGGGATGGACATGGGCCTGCAGGACATGTGTGTGGGGGAGAGACGTCAGTTGGTCATCCCTCCCCACCTGGCGTATGGAGAGAGAGGCGTGGGTGAGGGTCCTCACGGCATATTTCCCTCTCCTCATTCTCTCTTCTCTCAGAGTGCAGCTGGTGCTGGGGTGTGTGATCTTCTCCGCAATGTTCCCTGTGCTGCTTGGACCATGTCTCTGATGATGTGGCGTGGAAGAATTTGGGACGAGTCGACACTTCTACGAGAGCCTTTGTTTCAGCTGAGGGTCTGCGTACTCAGCAGGCTGGGAGACCTCCTTCCGAGTGTCTCCTTATAACCAACTTGCTGTAGGTGTGGTTACCAAGTGGACAATAACTAGGCTGTGGTAGTAAAACAGTGAGTGGAGGAGATCTGACCAGCAGTTTACTCAGAGAAGATGAGGTGCAGGATGTGGAGGGGGGTTGTCACGGGGTACAGATTTTAACCCTGAAGGAATCTTCCTTAATCTAAGTCCTTGAGCAACTGCAACTTGATCAGATAAGACATTCCTGAAACACAGTGGTTTTGTGAAGTTGCGCTGAAGCGCGATGCCACCCAAATCACGCCCTGTTTCTCCCCCCTGCAGACGGGGAGGTACCAGGCAGCGCCGTGCTGGTGTTTGACGTCGAGCTGGTTGACATGGAGGAGGGGCTTCCTGAAGGCTACATGTTCATTTGGAATGATGAAGTTTCCCCCAACCTCTTTGTGGAAATGGACAAGAATAAAGACTCCCAGGTGGAACCTTCAGAGGTGGGCCAGGCTGCAAAGTAGTGTCTCCTCAAAAAGTCTTTTTTCAAGGCTGTACAAACTACGACCGCGTGGCCACTGTCACACCAACCTGGCTGACCAGCAGCAGGAACTACAGTCACTGTGGGGGCGGGGGTCCCTTTTCCTGCATTAGATTTACACACTAGGCAGATACACTCGAGTGAGCAGAGGAAGAGCTTTAGTCACAGACACCTTTGACAAGACCACAGCTTGTGTGTCTGACACCACCGTGTTGCTGGTTCACATCCCTCAAGTTGTTGCTGACATTCAGACAGCAAATACAGAGATTATCACAGCAGATGTTGCTGGACTCCTTCATGGAGCTGTCAGGAGAGAAATGGCTCTGAGGGAGATGGGAATGGGTGGGATTCAGCAGCCCTGAGGGACACCGGGAGCTCAGTCCAGCATATCTGGGGACAGAACCGAGAAGATACAGACTGTTGGAGTGGGACCCTGTGTGAGGGGGACCACTGAGTAGCCAGAGGTAGAGGAGCACAGGCCTGTTGCTGAGCGGTCAGATTAGGTCATATTTTACACCTCATTTGCTAAACTTTGGTGCTTTTGTTCAAAGGTGCTGAATCTGTGAGATGTTTGGGTTTTCAGCAGAAAACACGTTTTACGAGGATGTGTGTCCTAAGCGAAGCGCCACACTTCCAGGGGGTGCTGTGCAGTTCTGAGCCAGACCCCACATTTAGCCCGTTCCCTGACCGTGGAGGACAAGGGGCTCGAACCTCACCTGCTGTCCTCCCTTCTGCCCTGCAGTTCTCCGACTACATCCTGCGCCAGGTGAATGAGGGCAAGGGCCGTCTGGCACCTGGTTACGACCCGCACAAGATCATCGAGAACATGTTTGGCAACCAGGATCGAAACGGCGACGGCAGAATCGTGGAGGACGAGTTCCGGCTGAAGGCCGACGAGTCGCCGCATCACGACGAGCTGTAGGGGGGCGGCCCACCCCCCGCCACAGCGGAACCTGCACCACGTTCTGACCTGGCAGACTGCAGGTCCCCCTCAGTTTCACTCCTACTTTCCAGAAGACAATCTGTTTGATTCTAGTGTTTTTCATCATTGTTACGACCATTTTTACATCAGTGTTGCTTCTTCCCCGCTGCGGGGTGACAGTCGCATCACGTCGGTCACCTATTACATGCACTGTCCTACACGGTTATTTCTGCCGCTGCTCCTTTATGGTCAACGGGTGAGAGGGACACGCAGCACACAGGAGCTCTGGAATGTTCCAGACTCATCCAGTTAGTCACACGTTGTCCCCACGGAGCCACAATCTCGTTTACTTCAGAGGTTTTCTGTTAATGTGCCTTATGGGGCCTTTTAGGGATACATCCTTGTGTGTGTGGTGTGTGGTGTGTGGTGTGTGGTGTGTGTGTGTGTGTGTGTGTGTGTGTGTGTGTGTGTGTGTGTGTGAGAGAGAGAGAGAGGGAGAGCTAGGTGGGGGTCAAACCCAGCAAGGTTGGCGTCGGGTACAGGGGACATTTTTTCTAATGTTAAAGTGAAGAATAAACACTTCTTCAAACAAAAATCACGGATTTGCGTTTAACTGCCTCCCTGTGTGTGACTTCGCTACGAAGGCCGACTGCCGGTGGAGAACCTTGCAGAACATCAGTGGAAGCAGGTCAGGTAAAGATGGAACAGACCATTTCAGGAAGATCTGAAGGCCACTGGGTGTAACTGTGGTCACCAAACTGTCCACTGAGTGTAGTGAAGGTGCCAAAGACGTCCTGAACAAGGTCCCACCCAGATGAAGATGTAGGAGAAGACACTTGGGTTACAACTTTACAACTTAATCTGTCTAGCACTTTTTTCCACCGATGTACCCATTTACACAGCAGGGTAATTCCATGCCTCACCTTCTAGAACAGCGGCACTACTGCTTTGCTGGTTGTGTTTTTGACCGTTGAAGGTGAAGCTGATGGTCAGGTGGAGGGAAACACCTCTGAAAGTATTTAGCTGCCACTGGAGACCCCGAGTTCACCCCGACTTCCCTTCACACTTGCTGATCTCGATCTTCCGCAGAACCGAAACCAAGGACCACAACTGCAGGGGGAGGAGCGCAACCTCCCACCCCGCTGTTTCCGTCCTCAACCGTCTAAGCTCCTCCCACAATCTCAACTTCTCGACCATCTCAGTTCCTCCCCAGCAGACTCCATTAGGTGCCGTTTCATGCATATGTTCACCTCGGTTCACGTTTGGTGAGACTAGTTAAAAGGTTTAAACAGCGCGGTTTGGGACTTGAAGAGCAGCACGAAGTAACCAGCGCGGCGAGGAGACCAGGTGAGTGGAGCGCGAGCGCGAAACCATCACGGAACATCGCGTATCACCTTTAGACGCTTCGTGGCGTTGATGTTTAAAGTATGAGCCGTGAACCGGGGCCTTACAGTTCACCTGTCGGCATGCAGAGGTGTTCGGGGGGGGGGTTTCAGACGAAGACAGACAGACACGCGCGAGATAAATCTCTCTCTCTCTCTCTCTCTCTCTCTCTCTCTCTCTCTCTCTCTCTCTCTCTCTCTCTCTCTCTCTCTAAAGCGGTGCAGCCGGGTGATGAGGGCATTTACCCCGAATTTACCGCGGGTGAAGTGCACTGCTTACTGTATGAAGCGGTGCTGCAAGCTACCTTGGAAAAGTGTCCAAGATTAACGCGAATAACGTGACACAGTTAGTAAATATGGAGATGGATGTAAAGAGAGTTGAAGTGCATCAGTAGTTGGTTGACTTTTGCTCTGCAGGATCTCCGTGCCTCAGCCTGAGAAGTTCTGCACTTCTCATCACTTGTTTCCATGTGGGTGTGAGCTGCAAAATGTTAAGGTCTCAGCGAGAACCGCACACTCTGGTGTTGGTAACCACAAGGTTAAATGATAGTCTTTCAGTTGCTTTTTCTTGCTGGGTTTGTCATGAACAGCAGTTAATCTTCTCACACCATGAGCTAGGTGTTGCTGAACTGAGACACTGAAGGAGAGAATAGGGGAGGTAAGGAGGTAAACATCCCACATGTGGACTTTACCGACTAACCTGCTCACATGACACTTATATGAACGACATCCCAAAACAAGGCAGGTTCCCCAGTGAAAATGTCCACTTCCTTGGTGGAATGCAAGATGTAGATGTTTGGAACGTGCGGGAAGATGGAGAGGTGAGACACGTGGAGATCACAGGCATGACGTTATCTTCTGCTCCAATAGAAGTTGTGAAGTTGGAGCCGTGTTTTCCAATCCTCCGCCGCCATATCAGAATGTCGACTAGACCAGGACAGAGCAGATATGGAAGCTGGGCTAGTGGGGGGCATCTGAAGCGCATTGAGAACTGGGAATTGTGAGGAAGTTGTCATTCCTGTTCACCTACAATATTCCTCTGTATTTGTACCATCACACCTTTTCGTTTACCTGCTCCTCAGGTCACTTCTTGATGTCATCAGCTCTCTGAAGAAGGCAGCCTCATGCCGTCATGCAAGAGAAGACACGTGAAGGAGGGCTTTGGTGTCATCTGCCAGGTAGGTGGTTTACTGTCCGCATCCTGGCTATGCACTCTGGAGGTGTGTGAGTGAGAGTCGGGGGAGGGGACACGGGGCCCGGTGACCTGTGACGGACGTTTCCCGTGTTTCTCCGCAGGACTGTGGCCTCCCGTTCCAGCAGCTGAGCCACTACAAGCAGCATGTGCAAAGTGTGGAGCACAAGAAGGTACGTCATTCCGTTCCACCAGGTTCCACAAGCTGCCCCAGACAGGGTCAGGGGCTTGAAAAACCCATCTGCAGAATAGTGTGATAATGTTGCGGTAAAGTGTACTGTGGCGGTGTCTGGGGAATCTCCCCGTGCAAAACAGTGACGCTGACATCCGAGTGGCTGATTTGCTAACAACTGATCCTCTGAAAACTGGTTAAGAGACTCGGGCCTGGTGCATTCTGGGAGACGGACGAGGTAGATGTTTGGCAGCCATCTTGAAAGAAGTTAAATGTGTTAAGGAGCAGATGGTAAAACTGTCCTGTTTGTCTCCGTCTTCCACCCCAGCAACTCGAAACGCTCTTCAACGCCGGTGAGTCCCTGTCCCTTTGTTGCGTGTCCCTGCACGTTTGTCCATCCCAAAAAACCAAACTCGTTTTCAAGTACTGAAAAAAAGTTGAGAATATTTATCATTCATGTTCAGGAGTGAAAAACCATATCAGTGTTTGCTGGGAACCACTGCCACACCCTGTACTTTCGGGGGGTCCTTCTGGAAGGGTCTAGGTTGTTGTTTGCCGTTTGATCGAGCAGAGTGACGCCTCTAATTCTGGTTTTTCCTCATCTCCCCCTGGCTGTTGTCTCCTGGACGCTTCCCTGGCTGAGCAGTACCTCCCAGTGGTCCAGGTGAGCCCAGCATCAAACAGTGAGCATCCCTATAACAAACCCCAGTCGTGAGGCTTGTTACTCAGGCAGACGTAACGTAGGGACACTTTGGGGGGTTTGTGTGGGCAGCTTGTGTGTCTGAGACTCACTGTTCTCCTGTATTCTGCAGCAGGCCTCCCACACATTAAGGTGTTCGCACGTGTGAAGGACCCTGGGATGGCTGAGGCACCGATTGGTGAGTGTGGTAACCAGGTGCTCTGGGTGGGTGGGTGGGTGTGTGAGAGAGAGAAAGAGAGAGAGCCTTCCTCTCGCCTGCAGGCCTCCATCTGGTGACCATGTGCTACAGCTCAGGAGCCATAGGTGAGCCATTCTACCTGTGCCACACCTGCCAGGAGAAATGCTCCAACAATGTCATTCTGTGCCACCTGAGCTCCCAGGAACACCGCTTCTCCTACCTGGTAGGTCCCCCCGTAGTGTGTCAGCAGTCTCGTTTGTTTACCACCGAGTCGCTGAATCACTCAGTAAACATACTTTGTAAAACTTTCTTAACTTTCCATTAGGAATTGCTTTTTTTGACACTTAGCTTTAGGGATATGTTGTGTACAGTGTAGACCTGTGGGGGGGAAAATGATTTGCTGGTTGTTTACTGTAAACATTTAAGGCCTTGATTTTAGTCTTTGTTTTAATTGTAGGTAATAGTTAATATAAAAAATGTTAAGACCGAAAATGTAAATGTCATTTCTATAACCTTCTATTCAGTGCTAATGGTTGACAGATTTGTGCAGTTTACATGTTTGATGGTACCATCTGTCCACAAACACTCTGCAACACCGGGCCTGAGCTGTAGACACTGTGGAAGAGAGTTGAACACAGGTGGTCCTGTGCTGTTGAGCTGCTCTGTGGATCATGTTCAAGGTTGCCTTTGACACCGCGCATGTGATGTTTGCAGGCCTCGTTGAAGCCGCATCTACTCAGGTTCGGCTGGATTTCCTGCCTGGACGCCGTCGCTGCGCTGAAGCCCGGTGTTGTCGGCCTGAAGGATACAGGGCCACTGATGGTAACTCGGCAACTGGCTCTGAATTACTACACAGGCCAACGAGGGGTAGTTGTTGAGGAAACTGCACCTTTGGACGTTCCTCTCTGTCTGTCACAAGGAGCAGCACAGTGGCTCAGTCTGTGTGGAGTTTGCATGTTCTCCCTGCATCACAGTCCAAAGACATGTGGCAGGTGATCTGGTCACTCTAAATTGCCCCTAGCCTGTGACTGCTGTCCTAGTTGAGTGTAGTTTCATAACCCGGTGCCCAGTGAGACTCTGCACCACCAGGATTAAGCAGTTAATGACAATTGGGGGGATAGATGAATGTCTCAAAAAGCTTGACGTAGGACTAAAATACCATTTTTGTGTGTGTAGCTGCTGGACATGCCAGAGAAGCTGTTTCACAGCACCAAGAGGAGCCCTTATTTTCACAGTGAGTGTGAAATTTCTTCTGTTTAAATTTGATAGAACGAGGTGCATTTACAGCTGGGGGTCTAACCCAACCCCAATGAAATGAGTAAAACTGTGCAGCTCCAAAACATCAGGGCCGTTTAGCAGGGTTGCTCTCGCTGTTGTCCACACGGTCTCCTCTAACCACCTGCCTGTTTCCTGCTCACAGTCATGAAGGACATTTTCAGGCAGAAGCTACCTGAGAAGCTCCAAGGTGAGGTCCTCCTTCAGCCCGTACAGGAGGAGGTGTCTGGGGTCACCAGGCCTCCCCTCCTCTCCTGCCATCTCACGCATGTTTGGTCTATTATCGATGGTTGGACTCCAGCTTTTTGTGCTTTCTGACAGTAGAGAAAATGCAGAAGATGACGCTGAAGGGGTACATCAGCCATGAGAAGAGGACGCACCCCATGCTCGGTTAGTGACCGACATGCCAGACTGGGTCAACAGTCTGAGGGTTTCTGTGCTTACAAGTACCACCTGTGTGATGCGTGTGGACCCCCACAGGCCTGAGCTTCCTCGTGGAGTACAGCAACAGAGAACACACCTGGCTGTGCGGCTACTTGTGCCTCATCTGCCAGCGAAAGATACACCAGAGCCAGGTCGTCGCACACCTCATCGGGTTCGAGCACGTCTTTGCGACCCTCGTGAGTTCCATGGGGGGGGGGGGTGGGGGGCCTGTGGTGCTGGAACACAAAAGTCTAAAGGACAGCGACGGGCGTTGTCGGATATAGACAATAGACTTCTGATTATGAAGTGAAGCGTACAGGAGGCCCATGACCAGACTGACGTTGCTCCTTGGCCATGTGTTCTACACTGAACCTCAGACCTCAAGTTGAACTATTAATTAACATAATGTTGATTATGAGCTGTACTTTGAGTAGCAGGAGGTCTGACAAGTGATTGATTTTAGTAACTACTTCTGCTTGAGGATCTGGAGGGTCTGTAGCAACCAGTCCCTGAGTCACTGCATCACTTCTTAGGTCACCCGTAGGGTTATCATGGTGACTCGCTGGGGTCAGTAGTCACTAACAGTCCACTCTGCTTTTAGAGCCGTGTGTTGCCCAGCTCTGTGGGCAACAAGGCTGATTTCAAGCAGAAGGTGGCTCAGGGTTCCTCATCAGTCCTGGAGCTGGCCAAGCAAGCGGTGCTGCTGGAGGGCTGCAAGGAGCTCCAGGTATGTCTTCTGCTAGCACCACACCACCTGCAGAGGCCTCCAAGAGCCACGTATCCTATGAGGATCATGCAAATATGGACACATTCCTACCAATTCTCTGAACCTCAAGCTTTCTTTGAGCTCCATGAACTACACGGCATTCTCTGAAAGGTTGATTGTCTCAATCTCTGCTGAAGGAGGTCAAGTTGGACAGAGATGACTTTGAGAAGGTTGACTCCTTATCTTTTAAAAACGGTGAGTTGGATGATGAACTAATGGGGAGGTTGAAACGCGGTTCTGTTAGCCGCCAGGGCAGAAGGCTCCTGCTCACCACGGTAATGGCACTACTCGTGTCTCCTCAGCCCTGGACAAGCTGCAGGCCATCCGGCAAGCGCGGAACGAGAGTGTCCTCCAGCTCCCTGGGACCCTCACGCCGCACCAGGGTGGGTTTGCGTGTGAGGCGTAGCCTCGACAGGCCCTCAAAACACCTCAGGTTCAGCTCAGTTACCCACTTCGACTCCTTTGTCACAGTCCCTGTCGAAGACGACCCGCTTCCCAAGCCAGCTGTGGACCCCATAAGCACACAAAGAAAAGAGGGTCAGTAACACCCTGCTGATCAGTGTATTCAGAGTATTTCACTGTTTTAATGTCAGTTAATCATCACCCAGGAGTGACACATGCAGGCGTGAGGAAAGTAATGTAGTAAAATTGCTGTGTGTAAGCAGAGCCGTGGGAGGCGCTGCGGAGCTTCATCAAGGGCTGCCAGAGGAGCGAACCCGTGGTCGGTCAGTGCTCACCATTTCCTAACGTGGGAGCAATTCTTGATAAGGAGCATTAAATAGGAAATTCTTAATAGATTAAAGTTAACAAATATGCTGATATTTATGGTGTCATAAGCAGTAAATCTAAAGACAAAGAATGGATTTGGCCTATTTCACACTGGGTTTGTGATCACTACTGTTTGGATTCATACATGTTTATCGTTACTATGAGTTCACGTTTGGGTCCTTAATTTGTTTGTTACCATGGATTGTTTACCGTTACTGTGAAAACATGTTCAATATTAATTGTTGCTGTGTTCAAGCTATTTTTGTTTAACTGTCGCTAATTCAGGTTCATCAAATGTTTATTGTTGCCATGATAGTCTGTTCTGCTTGCGTTCATCGAACTGTATAAAGGGAGGGATTTGGCTGTTTGGAGAGACCGTGCGACGCTGCTTGAGTGCGCATGGGTCTCCTCCTGATGTCGTTGGTAAGGGAAAATAAAAAGGCTTCCGCAGGTATGAGAAATAATTCCTTGTCGTCTGTCCGACATTTTACTCTCGCACTCCCCTGGTCTAGTGACGTTCATGCCGTGCACTGCTGTGTCACGTTGATCCTTGGGCTGCTCTTCCCCTTCCCACCAGGTGTTGGCGCAGTGCTGCAGTGCTGCGCTGAAGGTCGGCCCCCTTTCTCCATGTGCAGGGCCTGTGCTGTAAAGGTGCCCCCGGCGGCCGCCACCGCTCACCTCACCAGCTGCGAACACCGTTACCTTTACCTGGTGAGTGATGGCTGCCACAGTGCATTTACGAGCAGTCAACCTGCTCCACTTGGACTGTTTAAACCACCAACTGATGTTTCTCGCACACCGATGTTAATCCAGATGACTGGGGGGGGCTGGTCAGCTCTGCTCAGCAGCGCTAACTAAAGCAAGGTTGTGACAGGTGTCCTTTAGCAAAGCCAGGGTCACCTGGCCGTGAGGTAGGACAAGGGGAGACTGGAATACCAGGGTCTAACTTGGCAACTTGGGCAACCCTGGTGCCCCACCATGTCTCGTCTTGTGAGGAGCACCAGGCAGCTGTCGTATGATCAGTTCATGGTCACCACCGAGAGGGGCGGATGCGACAAATTGCCTAGATGTTAGACATCGGTGGCACATTTCTCCACCACAACAGTGGAGAGGGGGGGCATGCGATCATGCTGAGCTCAGCACCATGCTGTCCTCACACCTCATCGAGTTTCATTTCAGTAGTGGCTCTAGGAATAGTTAGCCACGCACTTCCCACACCTAACTGGAAACGTAGATGACGCTACACAATCACATCATACTGTTGGGAAACAGTGAAGCAGTTGAGTAACTCATCTTTAGAAACGTGGAAGATGCATCAGGAAGTCAACCAGATATGTAGGGAGGACCAACAGCAACACACAGCTCAGCTGAAGGTCCACGGTGACGTAGAACCAGGCTGCAGCTGAGCTGGAAGACATAAGGGTCACAGCAATATAGAGGCGAATGGCTGAGAAACTGATCACCATGCTCATACATAAAACAGGGGCAGAAGGTCAAAGTTTGCAGTAGTGCTGCTTTATTACACTTATACTGTAACTGCAAAATTTGTCCATTCTTGTGAAATGTCATGCAAGTCACTTTTTCATCTGGAAAAGTGATCTGGTGGTTTAGTCGGGCTAGATGAAGACCAACCGAGGGCCTCATGTATCAACTACAGCTACATAAAACATCCAGGAATCTAACCTCTGACACAAACCAAAGCATTGCATGTGTCTCCACACTTAAAGAAATAAACTGGAAAACTCAGAAAAACTCACATAATGGCCCTCATGCTTCTCTGTACATTGGGCTGAACTTCTCTAGAACCTCTGACTGCCATGAGCTTTTCTGGAGTGGTGGATTAACCAGCTGGTTTGAAGCTCTTATGATCTGAGGCACCAGTGAGACTAAGGAACAGTCTCCAAGGTGCAACTCCAAATAAACCATTGAGGCCCAAGGCCTGCAGTCTAACTGGTTTCTAATGTGTCCAATTCAAACCTGAAACATCAGCTGAATCCATTTACTACCCAGCTCATTCCTTCAACCAAACAAGGCTTTTAATACCTGGGCTGTTTGGTCTGCAGTTGTTGACCATCATGCCTGTTGTGTTGTGCAGAAATGGCAACATCCCAACCTCCTGTCCAGCTGCAAAGAGACCCAAGACCTGGAGGAGAAGGCTAGCTACCTGAGGACTGTGGCTCAAACAGTGGAGCATGAGGAGGGCTGTGGGGAAGTGCAGGTAAGGCATGGTCTGGTTCCCCCTCCTGCTTTTCTTACCTGTCTACAACCAAGTTTCCCTGTCATAAAAGCAAATGTCCAGCACACGATGGAGAACGTAAAGGTAATCAAACTAGAGCCTCTTGTCGGTCCCTGGTAGGATGATGGGTGCAGAGGCATCTAGTAATGCTGGTGCTCTGGATACCAGGTCAGCAGCACAGCTGAGCCTCACTGCAAGTGGGGCAGAAAAAGTACACACTGCTTCTGCTTCACTTTATACAGAAGTCCCAAATTCTTTGACGTGGGAAATCTTAAGAATCTCACACTCCAACTACAGAATCTAATGCCAACCACTCAAGATCTTCCACAGCAGACAAGGGACACAGTTTGGGGTTTTAGTAACTATCACTGGGGAGGACAACCGTCCCTCTGAGGCTGAACACTCCAGTAAAACCCATCTCCCCTGCTTTGCCCATAAAGGACTTTAGTTGTATAATCTATCTGTATAGAGATACATATGCAGGCAACAATGAGGGTGAATTCAGGTCCAGATGATCTGAATTTGTTTTATCAATAATGAAAGTACTAGAGAGTATTTTTTACATGCAGGTGGTTGGAGCTTCTACCTTGTGGTCAAACACAGGTTTGAAGCCCACTTCCTGCAGTAGTGCATTTGAGCAAGGCATTTACCTGGAACTGATATCATGAGAAAGGTCATGTTCCAGTACATCGGTGTAAACGGTTTATGTTAACCTTAACAAGTGTTACACAAATGTAAACAACTTGAGAGAATTTCAGGAGGCAAAATAAACCAACACCACCCTCAGCAGCTACTCAGCCATCACAAAGAATTGATGATCTTAGAACTCCACTTGCCTGACACCCCATCACTTCTTTGGCCAAGTTTGTCCCAGTGGAGGGTCCAGTTTGCCTGACAGAGGGAACAGCCATCTCACATTGTACCTATTGAAGTTCTCCAGCAGCGAGGTCTTTGAGGGAACAAGCGAATGAATCCAGTATAACCTGAGTTTCGCCTCTGACCTGCACTCAGGCCTCCTCATTTTCTCACCTTTGCCCCGAACACCTGAGCTAATTGGCTTTAATTAACAGGTGTCTGTGATCTAATGAAAAACTGGTCAAAATATACTGATAATCAGGTTAAACCATAGGTGAAAAGGACCATCTCACCAGCGATCAGAGCTCAGGTACCCCCCCCGGCCGCCCATTAGGTGAATTTCTGCATTACTTTCCTACAACAAGGTAAATGTGGCAGGACTCTGAGCTGCAGCTGCTGTAACTGTTTGACGGAAGCAGGCAGCAGGTGCAGCCAGTTGAGAACGTTAAAACTTTAAAAGTGGCACCAAATTTTGTCCTTGGGGGGACAGTAGTATTTATAATATTTGGATGCTTTATACTAGTTTGCATCTCAGTTGTATTTATGTTCTGTGCTCCCAACTGTTGTTTGTACCTTACTGGTTGTTGGTTAAGAAGAAGCAGTAGAGTTTTATTGCTTGACTGCTAGTTTGCTAGTGTGAATTCGCCAGCAGTACACCCCCCAACCCTGCGTCCCGGCGCAGTACAGCAGCCGACAGAGCAGCTCCCCTGGTGTCTGGTTTCACTGTAACCTGACTTCTGTACCTGTTTGAAATCCAGTGATTTTCAGTGATGGAGAAAAAAATTTTCATGTATTGTCATTGACTGCCATTTAGGTACTTGACCTGGATGTTGCTAAATATGAAGAAGTAGTTTCACAGTCTGTTAGCGATGGTGAGTTTTCTTCTTATTTGCTCTTTGAGTTGAGATTCTGGGTTCTTTCCCTGGAGTTTTGGGAAGTTTCTGATCCTGTGGTGGTGTTGGTGGTGCTGCTGCCCACAACATGATCTTTCTCCTCAGCTTTGAACCACCTGCAGGCAACGTGGAGGGAACGGTCCCTGGACCAGAACAAAGCCGAGACCCTGTTGAACCCAGACCTCATGCTGGGTGTGTCTGCCGGGGGCCTTTGGGATTGTGACAGTTGAAATGTCATCACTATAGATGACTGTGCTGCTCTGGAGCCATCCTAATATGACCTCTGAACCTTCTGCTGCTCAGTTCCTGTTAAACAGGAGCGGGGCGATTACAGCCGGTGTTCCAAAGAACCCCACCAGGGTCGGCAAAATTCAGCGATGAGTTCTGGTAAGAACCGTAGCTCTAACACTTCCCAGTGGCTGGAACTGACCTGAGGATATGTGGTGGTAGAGGGTAGTGGCCAGTGTACAGATGTCACATCTGCAGCTGCTGGATTAATAAACCCTTTAGTGAGTTTAGGAGAGCCGGGTTCTTTAGCTTGGTCTCCGGGGTTTACAGAGATGGTCTCTGCGAGGCCCTAGAAAACTCATTTAGCCAAGCAGCTTGTCCTGACTGTGTTAATCTGGTGTGAGTTTGAGTTGATGGTGCAGAGGCACCTCTGGGCAAGTCTGAGGATCACTGACTTTGGGAGTCCTGTTGTCAGGAAGGAGCCAGGACTCTTTACCTGCTGCTGGTATCTGTTCCCATAGCATAAGCAGTGTGGTTGAGCACATGATATGCATTTCATTTTTGTCCCACCAGGAGGATCAGAAATCCCCACCCAGGCTTACAAGGCTCTGTGGAACCACCTGAACAGCAAGCTGAGACGACAACCGGTCATTGGTCAGCGTTCCTCCAAGCTGATGTTATTTTCTTTCGCTGTACTCTGTTCAGTTTGATCCTTGGGTAAAAAGACCACTTCCTCTGCAGGCCTGAGGACCCTCGTGGAGTACCACGAGGACAAGCAGATGCCGTACTTCTTGTGTGAGACGTGTGGCACCAAGCTGCCTCAGGGCTTCATCGTTGGCCACCTGATCAGTGCCGAGCATCGGTACAAGTACATTGTGAGTTGCTGCTCACTTCTTAAATGATGCCTTTGTCTGACTTACAAGATGCATTTCCCAGTATTTTTCCTTACTTATCGATGTTGTAATTTGTTTGAAACCACAGAACCTGTAGATGGCAGAGACCTAAACAATAAGTGTGGAACCTCCTTGATTCAGATGTTCCAGTCACTGACTGGTGTCAGAGGTTAGATGTTAATGGAAGTGACCTGTTGGTAGATGTTTCGAGTTGCAGACAAAATGAGTTATAAATTCCAGCCCCAGCTGTGCCAGATGAGGAGTTGGATGTTTCTCTTTTTTGGCAGGAGTCTAATTCTTTTGGTCTCCTTGTCACCTGAATGGAGTCAGATTGGCTTCATTCTGAAAGATTTAAACAGATGAGACCGACCAGCAGATGCAATGGAATCGGTTCAGAGTATATCAGGGAGGTTCCTCACGCCTGGCACTCTGGTTAGGGCTCCTGCCCTCCTCCATATTCTTCAAACCTCTGATCCCCTCAGCCCTCTGAGGACAGGCGTTCTTGGGGATGAATGGAATTTTACTTTACTGTGTTTGACCTGAGCTGCGTTGGAATCCTACCTTCTCCTCATGATTGGTTTAGATGCAGAACAGTATATATGCTTACTTGGCACGTCCACAGCAGCAAAGCTGTGCCAAGCTGGAATGTAATGAGTTTGGGGCTACAACAACTGCAGGCAGTCGCCCTGCTCTCTATTCTTATCTCTTCTTATTGTCTGTGGTTGTGGTTAAGGGGCCTGCAGGGAAAATGTCCTCGGAAAAGCCAGCACTTCTCCACGGGCTGTTCTGCCCCAATTCTATCACTAACCTTTCTCCAAACTCAGTCTTCAGAAGGAATGAAGGACACTGATGAGACACATGTAACATGAGAGTCAAACAACAGCGAGAGGAACTTTAGGGACAATGGAGGCTGATGCAACAGAGTATGGAAGTGTGGTGGCGCCTCCAGTGAAAACCTGAGATACTGGTGAAGCTCAGTCTTATTCTCTCCTTGTAATGTTAATGGAATGAAGTGATTCTCCTGGGCGGGATTCTAAACAAACCCTGAAGATGGTCTTGTTCCATAAGCGGGAAGAACACCAGCAGATGAGATGATCAGATAGACTCCACAGTGAACTGGAATCAAATTTTACAGCCCCATGCCTGGGTTTGCTCCCTGGAGCAGCACAAGAGCATGATTTACATGTACACTTAGATCACAAAAGAGGGGCAGGAGCTGTTTTATGGTTAATTTATGATTAAAATTCTTCTTTAAATTGCAAATCCGTGGTTTGTTACCTTACTAAACACCCCACGCTGCGACACCAGCAGACTGTTAGGGTTGGGGAATTTGAAGCCGCTGTGGAGATGGTTTGTGGATCTGCTGTCCCTTTACTGGATGTACTGTCCCCCATAGTGCTGAGTGTGGGGGGGGGGGGGGGGGTGTCAGCTCTCAGGGTGGCTGTGATGGCGAACAGCAGTGTGTGTTTCAGTACTTTAGACAGATTCACACACCCACAGTGGGGTCTCGGTGCCCCCCCGTGTGTGTGTGTGTGTGTGTGTGTGTGTGTGTGTGTGTGTGCGTGCACGTGCACGTATGCCAAAGTTACAACTGTTTACCAACCCTGGTCCTTCCTGCACTGGGTAAACAGTGTGTAAATGTTCTTGTGCTTTAGAAATCACAACACCCCAAGCTCCTGAACGGCTGGAAGGAGGAACCTGACCTCTCCGAATACGAGGACGCCCTCATGGCCAAGGCCAAATTTCTAGAGATGACGGAGGGTTTGGGAGAAATCCAGGTGATCCTCAACACTCAACATCTGGGTGAACAGAGGCGGGTGAAGCAAAGGCCACCGTGGTCTGCTGCACCTCCTGGTGTTCAAGTGGTCGGCCAGCGGCCCCCTGTGAGGAGCAACATCCACCGTCTAACCTGTTCTCCTCTAATCTCTTATTTGAAAGATCAGGAAGATGGGAAAGGATGGTTTCGAACAAGTGTTTCTGCCATCTACTGAGAAAGGTGAGCAAGTCAAGCTCTCTGAGCAGTGTGTGTGTGTGTGTGCGTGCGTGCGCTCAATTTTTAATATCTTTTCTTGTGTTTGCAGTCAAGGTTGAGCCAAGTCTGATTCCACACTCAAATGTCACCAATTCATCCAAAAAGGACAGTAAAGGTGAGATTTTCCATCTTCAGGTCTAAGAATTGGACAAGAGCAGAAACATCGTGAGCCCTCAGAAATGGCCTTGCTTGTTGTTGGTGGTGAGAAGCATTGATTTAATGTGTTCCTGGTAAGCAGTTTCTATTTTTAGCCACATGCTGGGGTGAGTGAGCAGCCTCACACCTGCACTTTGTCTAAGTATATGATTAAACCCCCAGCAGGGAACTGCACCTGTGCAGTTTGTAGAGTAGGTAAAATGTGGTAAAAATTGGTGTTGTATGTGTTAAGATTTTTTCTGTGGGTCTTTGATAAAACTGTGGAAACAGTTCTGGGTTTTTTTTCATTGATGGCGTCTACTGACTGCTCACATCTTACTTCAAAATTACACCACCAGTAAACGTCACAGATTTACAGAACATGTCAGGGACGCGTCATTGGAACCCACCAAAATGGGGGAGGTCACGATTACGCTGTTTAGTGTCATGTAGCTGATATAACGGAGGCTAACTGAAGCAGTTCACCAGTATGTTACTGGCTGCTTCACTAGTGGAATTTGAACCTACAGCCTGTCAGTAAGTTGAGTTCTTTAACTACTGTCTCCTCCTGTGTGACCCAGCAGGAAGCGTGAAGGAGGAGTGTGTGGAGAGCTGCATCACTCCGCCAGCAGCTGCCTCAGGTCCCACAGGTGAGTCTTTCTCATGATGGCGATGTAAGAGGATCTCCGGTGTCTGAGGAGGCTCTACTGAACCCTACTGTGGGGGTGTTACCCTGATTAGTCTAACCAGGTGTGTGTGTGTGTGTGTGTGTGTGTGTGTGTGTGGTTGTGTAGGGGCGGTATCTGTAAAACAGGCTCCATGCCCATCATCTAAGATGCTGTGGGACTTTGTGAAGAGTCCCAATAGGACTGAACCGGTAGTTGGTGAGTAGTGCTTGCTGCTGGCACCGCCGTCTGTCTGTCTGTCTGTCTGTCTGTCTCAGTGTCTTCCTGCCTGTGCTGCAGGTCTGAGCCTCATGATGCAGTTCTTCAGTGAGGGGCTGTCCCCCTACTATATGTGTGAACCCTGTGTGCTCAGGATGTCCAAGGGCTGCATCATCAGACACATCATCAGTCCCAGCCATCGTCTTGCTTACATGGTGAGCAGGGGGGGTGAATGGCTGGTTCTACACGCCTCATCGCTGTCGACCTGTGGGTTCAGCTCACGCATGTCCACTGTGGATGTCTCTCTTACACTGTACGTTTGCAGAAGTGTCAACACCCCAACCTCATGGGATGTGGTATGGGCAGCAGCTTGGGACAGGACTATCAGACCACGATGAAGGTGGCCAAGAGCTTGGAGGTCACAGAGGGATCTGGTGAGATGAAGGTGAGCTGGACTGGGAGAGGCCACCTTTATGTTGACACCTGTCTTTTTTTTTTTTTTTTTTTTTTTTTTTTTCCCCTGCATCTTTGGTCTTCTGTCTAAATGTACGTTGACTTGACTAATGGTCCTTTGTTTGAAAGATACTGAAGTTGGCCCGAAGTCAGTACAGCAAAATGGTGTTGGCACCGGTACACGAAGGTCAGTCGTGCCTGTTGGAACAGCATGAGTTGTGTGGACAATTCAGCCACTTCACGTGCTGCCGTGAAGTAGGGAAGTGTTACTGGCACTGATTTGTTTGTTGGATTTTTGGGGAAATACCTCCTTCATCCTGACTTCTCTGCTCTGCCAGCCCTGAAGATGCTGCAAGCGGCCTGGAACCAGCAGTGTGAGCTGGTGTCAGTGGACCAGCAGAACCATGAGCAGACACCAGGTTGACACCACACTGAACCACTGCAGTGTGTACACTGTTTGGGACATGAACCGCCTGAGATTGTCCTGAGACCCGGTTCTTTATGTTTCTAGGTGCTGCCACCAGGACCCTCCCCAGAGCTTCCCCACCTGGACCCTCAACATTTGCAAGTCAGGCTGCTCCACAAACATCTACTCAGAGTTCCAAAAACAAAGGTGAGTTGGAGATTCCCGAATACTGTTTCAGCAGGGAAGTGAACTCCGGGGTCTGTTTGAACGCCGTGTGTCCACTGCATTGTGGCTAAATCCACACTGTCCTGAAGGCCTCAGAGGGCTCCACCTGATACTAGCTGGGTGTACCTAATAAAGTGGCCAGTGAGTGCATAGCATCCAGGATCCTTCAGCTTCTTTGTCACGGCTCACGCTGCAGAGGGAACTCTGGAACTCCACTCTCAGCGCCTCCTCCTCCTCCTCCTCCTCCTCCTCCAGATGCGTGGCCTTACAGCACCCCCTGCCCAACAGCTACTCCCTCCATCTTCTCCTCCAAGTACTCGCACGTGAAGGCAGCCACCATCCGCGGTTAGTTCATGCTCTGCTGCCATCATCGGTTGCCCACCTGTGCTGGGACTTGTGGGTGACAAGGTGCCCATGTGCAGGTCTGAGTGCTGTGATCGAGTGCCAGCCTACAAAGGGGTGTCCCTTCTACGTCTGCAAGTGCTGCTCTGCCAAGCTGGTCTCGGGAGAGGTCTTCAACCACGTCAACAGCATGGCTCATCGCTGCGCTTACATGGTGAGCAAACTGTGGCAGCGGTGGGCATTGGGGGAGGGGGGCGCTGCAGTTTCTCATCACCCCCGCTGTGTCTCTGCAGAAAGACCGCTACTCTGTTGTGGTGTCAAAGTGTGACGCCAGGGCGTTGAAGGCTGAGGGTCCGGGAGCCATGTTGGTAAATGCCGGCGACGTGTCTGGGCTCAGCCAATCACGGACCTGTACTGTTGGGTTTTTTAAGAGCTGTAAATCCCAATTTAATGGAGAAAGAGTGTGGAAGCACTGAGCAGAACTTGTCCATGAGGAAAGGGACTCGAGGTCTCCTACTTTCATCTGAATAAGTGCCGAATAAATAAATTAAAATGTATACTTTAGCAAGACCCCTAACACAGCCCCCTGGTTTGTGGTCATCTCTGGCGCTCAGTGTGCCATTTTGGAAGTTTCTCCTCATGTCCTCCTTACTCCTCTGTGCTCTGCAGGTCATGAAGTTGGACTTCCCCGACTACCAGAGGGTGTTCAGGATGGCGGCCAAAGAAGGTAATTCATGACAAATCCTATTTTTCACTATTCATATTGTGTGTGTGTGTGTGTGTGTGTGTGTGTGTGTGTGAGAGAGAGAGAGAAATTGCACGCTGCTCTGCTTGGCTTGCATACTGACTTGCTGTAACTGTGTTCACACCTTCCAGCCCTGGATGAGCTGCAGCTGATCTGGAAGAAGCTGTTCCAGAGAAACCGTCAGTCTAGTGGGACCATGCAGGGTGTGTGTGTGTGTGTGTGTGTGGGGTGGGGGTGGGCAAGGTGAATCTGCAGCCTGGTGTCTTTCAGTTGGGTCACTACAGATTTGTTACATTTTTACTGTGAAAAGTGATTACATATGAACAAGGGAAAAGTCATCTGTACACATTTTTCTTTTTGCTGCAGCAGAAAACAAGGGGTTTCCGAGTCAGACCCCACAGTCACCTGTACAGGATATGAAATCATTGGTTATAGGGGAGCCAACCCCGTGCCCCCCCGCACCCACAGGGGAGCTGCCCGCCCCCCCTCCCACAGCTGCAGGGGAGCTGACTGACCCCCCTTTAGCAAAACAACAGATTAAACAATCTGCTGTAAAGGAACTGAGCCCCATTCCACATGTGGAGGCTCTGGTTCCTAACGTACCCATAGGGGAGCGTGTTTCACCTGAGGTACCTACTCCAATGCCAGGTGAGGGTCACAATGCATGCGTGCGTGTGTGTGTTTACAACAACTTCTTGGTGATGCCTAAATTGGAGGTCAACTGTTTACAGATGTTTTATTCTGATCCTACAGGTGAGGCCCTTCAGAGGAGGATGATGCTGCCGCCCCCAGCGCTGGATCCCCAGCTCCTGCAGATAAAGGGTGAGAGAGGTGTGTGTGTGTGTGTGTGTGTGTGTGTGTGTGTGTGTGTGTGTGTGTGTGTGTTTCTCAAAAGTGTCCGTGCACCAGCTGCAGCCGCAGATGAGACCCACCTGTCCAAGTTCCTGCTACCATTCCGATGCAACAAGGAGCAGCCAGTCATTGGTGAGTGAGTCAGTACTGTGTGTGTGTGTGCGCGCGCGCGCGCGTGCACGACTTGTTCAGCGCCCACTTTCACACCCCCCCAGGTCTCCAGAAGGTGCTGGAATGCCGCAGCTTCAAGCAGCCCACCTTGTACCTGTGCCTGTGCTGTGGTGAGAAGGTGGACAACGTGCGCATCTGCAGACACGTCACTGGAGGGCATCACCAGTACAGCTACATGGTGAGAGTGATCCTTTGTCACTGGGGGGGCAGTGGCAGGACATGTTCACAACTTGATTTGTTCAAAACTTCCATGTTACTGTAAACCCCCCCCCCCCCCCCCCCCCCCCC
>UFQX01001437.1:0-52784 GCA_900497675.1 Arapaima gigas | reverse complement strand
TGTTTGAAGAGATACTCTGTTCTCCCAGGGCGTGAGGAGATGCTCTGTTCTCCCAGAGTTTGAGGAGATACTCTGTTCCCCCAGAGTTTGCTCTGGTTTCCCCCAACAGGTGCACCACGTGCAGCTGAGGTGTGTGTGAGTGTGTGACAGGGTGTTAAAACGGTGTAAAAACGGCCTCCCGGTTACGCCGTAAATAAGCGCCCGCGACAGCGGCACCGAACGGCGCACTTGCCGTGTAAACGACGGGCTCCTCTTGTTCTTGAGAGGAAACTAAGTGAAAAACGACACTCAGGCACAGGCACCTCCTGAACATAGCGGGCAAAACCTGAAAGAGAGAAGAGGGTGTCGGACAGAGTCGTGCTGGCGGTGTTTATGCGGTTCTTTCCCGACAGTCAATAAGCGTCAGACATGAGAAGCCGCACTCTTGGCGCAAACGCTGCCCTGCAGTGGCGCAGTGTTTTTTCCTCCAGTGGATTCGCGTTATTCCTGCGATAAAACCGCCGCTAGAAAAGCATCACACAACGCTTCACAATTCACCGTCAAATAGAACATTACGCGCAGTTTGAAAAGTTTTGTTTTCTTTCCCCCCTCATTTTCTCGCCCAGATTTTCATTTGGTCCAAGTCGCACAATTTTGCGCAAGTTTATACAAGTGCCTGTTTATGGCTGCAAATGGGAAGTTGGTGTCTGCATGTAGACGTTCAGCAGCGGTTACCTTCAGATCACTGTCGTTCCTTGAAAAGAGCAGCTTCTCCCACCAGAGTATCCTGAGGAAAGTGCGCGGAGGAGCGGCCAGGTCCGGTCCCGGGCTGTCGGTGCTGTGCGCAGCGGACGGTGCGGGGCGACACGCGCGGCTGTGGAATGTCGCAGGCGGGGCTCCGCGCAGGTCGGTGTCGCAACACGGCTTAAACCCCCCCTCGATCTATCGTGAAATAACGTTTAACGGACTGTGCATGGCGCCCTCTGCAGGCCCTGACGGCAGCGCGCGACCGCTGCGTCCAACGCGGCGCGTGCGGAGCGCGCTGGCTTCTCGCGCTGCGAGGCTGGTGGGCGTTCAGGGGACGTGTCTGTAAATCGATCTGTTCGTATATCTAAAGCCAGTTTTACCGCGGTCAATACAACCTTAGTAAAAGCGATGCCCCTCATCTTATTCATGGGTTATATTTTGTGAAGACGTCACGTTCAGGGGTGGTTCACTTCAGGTGGGTTTCCCTCCTGCTCCCCGTTGAAGAATGTTTCCCCCCCCCCAGCAACGGAGGGTTTATGATCGAAGCCCTTAAGAAGAAGTTACTCTCTCTATGCATTTTACGCCATGAAAAATGGAAGGATGCATGGGCAGATGGATGAAGGTATGTATGGATCGACAGATTGATGGATGGAGGAATCATGAAGATCAACATATTGGTCCTTAGTGAATTAAAATAGGCATTAGATATTTTTAAAAAAAGAAACTCAAAAACTTGAGTGACAGGATACAGTGCTGTGACTGAATAATATTGATCTGGGTCTGTGGAGAACCTTTCAATACGACTATTTTTCCAGTTTACGCACTAATGACGAATGCAGATGAAGGAGAACGTAGATCTTATGATGACATTCAGCCTATAATGAACAGGCCTTGGACATGAACAGGGAGAAGGTGCTGAGAGGCCGTTGGACCTAATGAACAAAGCAACAGGAGCAAAGCAGGTGACTGTGGTCTTTATTGATAATAAGAAAATGAACTTTGCAAATGTTTATAGGCTCTATAAAGTTTTTTTTCCTCCCAGCTGGTTACAGACAGTTCTCAGAAAACTACACAATTTACCACAACTGTACAAAAAAACCCAAAATCAAAAATCACAGCCCCAAACCTCCTAATGCTGAAAAAATCTACACACAGCATAAAAACTTTAATACCTGAGTTGGGTGGGATAAGCAAAATCACAGTAAATGTTGTAACAGACAAAGAATTTAGACATCTACTTTGTCTTTGTAGGACATCCACAGTCAAAGTAGAGTCACAGACAGGAACCTTCCATTTCTAACCACTGCACTACCTGCTGCCCAAAACGCATTTGCTATAATTTTATTGTTCTGATTTAAATATTGTTTTATGACCCAGTGACAGCGACCGAGTTGATGTGGATGTGGTTGGGACTTACCACGTACCTTGGGGTGCGTCTGGACAACAGGCCAGAACAACCTAAAAACATGGAGGGCTTGACTCCCCTGTACATTAGGAGGTGGCCCAGGTTCTCAGCAGCATGCAGGCCCCTGCTGCAGAGTCTCCACTAGGCTGTCGTAGTGGCAGCAAGTCTTTTTACAGTGGTATGCTGGGGCAGTAGCATTACTGCAGGTGAGCCCAACGGGTCGAACAAGCTCGGAATTGGATCAGAAGCACAGTTCAGTGCTGGGATTTAGGTGGGACTCTGGAGGAAGTCAACCCTTGGCTAGGAGAACAACGTTTCCCAGACCTTATCCACCTTCCGTCTCAACCCAACACAAGCAGCCCACCACATCTCTGAAAAGGAGGTTTATAAATTTGGATAATGAGGTACTTTGGTGTCAAACACGCACCGAAACGGCTGCTAACGCTCTTCCTCCTCAGACCTCCTGCACACTAGTGGCACCAAATGAACATAACAAGAAAGGAACCTGGAACCACTGCAGCAGAATAACACAGGAGCTGCGATCTCTTCCGTGTCCCTGGCTTAGATTTGCTGTAAATGAAACAGATCTAATTACAGGTATAGAAAGAAAAACAACTGGATTAAAAAAAACCTGCAACGTTTCCTGCGAAAAGCTGTACACGTTTCAGTTTGGGGAGCCGGCAGAGTAAAACATCTTGATCACGTTAGGAAGGAAACCCCACCCAGCAATAATAATCTTGCTCTGCAGCACTACTGTAACCACAAATAGCTACACTCATACTTTTTTGAGCTGAGTGGTACTTTAGAGAGTTGTAGGCCTCAAATAATAACTGTTTGGAGAAATCATAGTTTGCGTATGTGATTATAAATTGTTCTCTCTTCTATTCACAGCAGATTGTTTTCATATACAGTACAACTTTGCTTAACTTCAAACGTGCACGGTATCTGCAGGGCCATCCAGTGAAGAGCATCGGCTAAAATAATAAATGGATAAATGTACATTTAATCTAAACTAAAACATACAGCTTAATTAATAGTTCAGCCTAAACAAAAGCTGGCAGGTTTGTCCCCCTTTCAGCGCTACTGCCGTCCTTTCCCTCTGTAGCTTTACAAGCAGTGGATTAATGGAGTCACCGCAACAAAGGAGAGAAAATGAACCATGGAGCCCATGAGTCTGCAAAGAAGGACTAATTTCAAGAGAACAGTTTCATGTTGGACTTCATGATGAAAGGGCTCGGTTTTACCGCCACGTAAGCATCAGACAGCACCATTACGCTGGTCTGTCTTGTCACTAACATCTCCAAATCCACTTGTTTGCATTGTACTAGTTTTGAAATTTTGCTGTTTTTTGCCAAATCTAGACAGCTGCTTTCTACCACAACAAATTCTTAGCTGCACTGTAAGATTAAATTTATATCTAAATATTTCATTTCTCTCCATAACGGCTTACCGTGTTAAGCTGCTGACAGTTATTTACCCATTGATACAGCTGGGTATTTTTTAATAGAGGAAACAGGGTAACTATTACAGCAGCAGGTGGGTTTCTAATGTGGGTGTGCAGCACCTACCACTATGCCACCTGCTGCTCCTGCTGTAAAGTTGTGAAGTACGGATGTGCTCATATGTTGAATAAAGTCATCACTTACACATGGAAGCACAAATGTGCCCGACAGTTACGGACAGGTGCGCTTCGGTGTCCATCGTTCCATCTGCAGACCAAAACATTAACTCACACCCACAGTCTACTACTGGGTCTGGACCAAAGTGAAAGCAGATGGTTTTTTTTCCCTTTACACAATTCCCAGGAAATGTTATAAGGAATGAAGGAGGAAGAGGGTCTGAAATTGCCAAATGTTTTGTTGCTAAAATTGCTCCTACCTACCAGGTGGTGAAGATGGAAAGGAGGGTTCTCTGAGGTTGCCTCACAAGGGTGTGTGTTTTTTCTGCTTTCATGGATCCTGTCAGAAAAGCCAGGCCTCCATGAGGACATAAGCCACGGATATTTATTTATTTCTTCACGGCTCATCACTGTCTGCACGTTGAATGTTGTATTCTGCTGTAATCCGGTGTCGTTTCCCTTTGGGAATTAATAAAGTTTTCATTAAGTCATTTATTATTTTATTATTATTATTTTTTTATTGCAGCAACAGCAGCACTGGGTCACAGAGAGACACGAGGAGCAACACAGGGAAATAAGTGAGAGATCAATTGCAATACCTCCACAAGTGATATTTCATTCGTTGTTAAATAAATACTTTGATTCTCTTAAGTATATAAGTAAAAAAGTACTACTTATAGACTCGCATGCATTCACTTGTTGTAAAGCACTACATTTTCAACAAAAAATTTAACTTCGACATTAATAAATAATGCGAAGAAAATAAGTGTAACCTTATAAAGCATGGTGAGAACTCTTATTTTTTACCTTTTTATTTTTAACACTTATTGGCTGTCAAATAAAAAAAACGGTGTCGATAACATCACTTCCTCTTCTGTTTGCAAAGTGCAGCGGGGAGTTTTCCCACGTCCTCCCTATTGGTCCCCCGCGGTCACGTGTCCAGGAAGCTGCGGACAACAAACTGCAGGTCCGCGGGACGCGCTGCGCTCAGGCGCGGGATTCAGTGACGCGCGTGAGGGGATGCGGGGGGTCGCGGCGTCTGCGCACCTCTGCAGCGCCGCACGCAGCCTACACCTGGAAGCGGTATCTTTCGTTTACGCTTTTTAGTGTTTATGTTCCTCTGCGTTTTATGAATTTATTTAGTATGTCGTTTCTGTTCATTTTTATTTGAGGTAAAAGTTGAGATTGATTCTTATTGTCTTCTTTGCACCTTTCAGATATAAACGCATAAAGTCTCAGTGTTACTGTTCTCACACAGACAGATAACTGTTCTCTGATTTTTTTTTATGTGTAATAGAAACATTCGTCCTTCTCATTAAACAAGTGAATTTCGCACATTTTCAGCCGTAAGTTTTGCTCATCTGTCATTTGAACGTTATAATCTTTCATCTGCAATGGAACATTTCTCCTCCTTCGACGGAAACAATGAAGATACAGATAGATTTGTATTAATAATTCATACAAAATGTGGAATTAATGACTGGAATGGAGCTGTGGTGAAAAAAGGGTTGCTGATATTGCATATTGAGCGTTAAACAGAAGAGGACATTAACTATAGAAATAAAACATAAGGATAAACCAAATAAGTCCGGTTGTCTTAAACAAAAGTAGAGGCCATGAAGAGAAAATGTGACGTGTAGTAACAGAATGAACAGAAATCTGGACAGGACAACTGAGCTGGAAAGGCAGGGAGATGAATAAGGTATAAGCTAGATATCAACACTCAGGAGAAACCACCTTAAAAAGGTTTATGTGCACATAGTTTCATTTATTGTGTTATTTTGTGAGAATGGCAGTTTTGAGCATATGAGACTTATGCATATAGGATGTTATGGAAAATTGATGATCGTACAAACTATCCTCTGTTCTTTTTATGTTGCTGCACATCCAGTTCTGCTCCGTTCTTCTTTCTGTGTATGGAGACTAAATATATTTTGGACATACAAATACAATACCTATATTTATTTTGGACCTGCTGTTGGGCACCCTATGTGTGTGCAAAAAAAGAACAATCGATACATTCAAAATGCTGACCTTTCCCATATAGAACACTGTCAAAAGGCTTTGGTTGTTTTTGCCACACTGGGATTAGCAAAGGACAGGTGTGAAGAGTGGAAGTGAAACCATATATGCTACCTCAGTTGACGCAGTTGTTCTTTCTTTCCTTCAGCCAACGCCTCGTCCAAATGGCTTCTTGTGTCACACTTGTGCAAACGGCTGTGATGATCTCATTCCTGATGGGCGTCCATCCTACATCTGTCAGCCCCACTGACCCTGAGGTGCTCCAAGCTGCACGTTATGCCATTAGTCTGCACAACCAGATGAGAAACTACACCTACGCCTTCAAAGTCATTGCAGTCAAGCTAGCTGATGTACAGGTAAACAAGCTAAAACAACCTCCAGCCCCTGTCTGCAAAGGTGGCCAATACACTTAATCCTGTTTGTAACACATCACGTCCTTAAGGCAGTCGTGTGCTCCTTGCTTCTGTGGTCAGGTTATCAGATTATGTAAAATTCTTTTGCATGTGGATTCAAATTAGAATGTGAACGTTGAGAAAGGAGGCAACATTTATGATGATACCTCTAACTTGACAGACTTGTGAAAGCAGATCCTTGGAAGCTAATTCCTGGTCACGCCTTGACACGCTGACGTGGGCCGTTTGGCATCCCCCAGCGTAATAGTCAGAGAGTTAGTGGAAATGTCCTTTAGGGTTTTCTTCTTCAGAGACACAGGGGTCATAGTTAGTATTAACAAGTTTAATTGGAGCCGCAGCCAAGGGCAGTGATTTAAAAATTGCAGCTTGTTAGTTCATGTCTTTGGAGGGGACCTGGTGTTGTACCTTTTGAGAAAGCAGTTTAACTATTTAAGGTTACTAATATCCAGGTAATTAAATTGCTTAATATAAAGTTAGGTTTTGTTTAATGTTATTTTGTTTGTGACCCTCAGATTTTTCCTCCTGCCCGAGTGATTTACAGCATGGTAGTGCAAGTAGGGCAAACTGTGTGTGAGAACAAACCTGACATTGACCTACTGCACTGCAGCCTACAGAATTCCGTCGATGCCCAGGTATGCGTACGAAACGGAACTCCCATGATTTCACGTTCGTAAAATCCAAAAGATCGGTGATTGAATTAACTTGCAGGCTGTATGCATTTAAACAATATTTTTTCCATCTCAAATATGTCAGAACCTTGTTTTTGCCATTCGAAGTTTAACTACTATTGTGTTTTGTACATGTTTAGCTTTTGGGGCACAGATATGTGTTTTATGTTGTTTGGAAGTAAACGTGAATTTTCATATTAAATGATATATTCTGAGAAGGGTTTTACTCATATGTTACTTTATTTGCAGATGATGACTTGTGATTTTGTCGTGCTTATGGTGCCACACACCAGTGTGCCCAAACATCTTCTGGAGGACCAGTGTCACTGACAACATAATTAAAAAGTAAAATGTATCAGTTAATAAATCAGTAATTCATGCATGTCATGCCCTGCAGCACTATATTCACAGAAATATTTCACCTCTGAGAAATTGCTACTTTTTTTCCCATTTATTTTCTATAGATCTTGTATTCAAAACTACATATTTTGTTTCCATTTTTAGGATTTTTTCAGTGATGTTTCATGATCTGTCAGAGGCTTTTCAGTCTTCATTTGAATGTAATTTATTGTAACACTGATGTTCACGGTGGCTATAATAAATGATTTGACGAGATTATTTCTTATGTTTCCAAATTTTGCATGCGGAGTTGGATATAAACTTATATTTTAACATCTAACATAACATTTGATGATGAAGTTATTTATACCGGTAAAAAAGGGACAGATTTTTATTTTCTTTAATTAAAACGAGCAAGCGGGAACAACTAAATTATGTGAACATTAACATGCAAAATAACATGAAGGTTTTTGGCAAGAGTTGCCACAATAAAAATAATTCCACCCGTCCCTCACGTGACATGGTCCCGTGCAATGAACGTGCTATAACAGCTTTCAGAAATATGCACCTTTGTCCATACAGTGGAATATTATTATTAGTAGTAGTATTAATTTTCTAATTGCTATTTGTCACTGCACCGGGTGATGCATTGACATACACTTTTAAATTGAACAAATAAATGCTAAAAAAATTCTCAAAAAGGTCGTACTGGCCAAAAGTCGGTTATTACCGCCTTCAATATAGAATTGTTCACCTTTGTATCTAAATAGTGAGTTTCCACAAGTGAGGGACATTCTCTGGTTAGGCAGGTAGGTGCAGCACTGAGACCGGCCTTGACTAGTCATATTTCTCCTGATGTCACAGCCAAGACTTGTCAAGTTGTAACTGTTAACTCAGTTGTTTAAATCGGTGTGACTGAGGAAAAGACTTTATTTGTGTTCCATACGTTTTATTCCAAGAATATAATACTTTGCATTGAATAATCTATAATTATAAACCTTAATATGATTTCTGCATTATGCTTTTAAGAAATTAAACGGTATATATTTGAAGTAACATCTTTGATTACTAGCGTCTGTTAGTGGTTTAAGATAGTACAGGTGCTGAAAAACTACAAATCCCACAATGCCCCGGTGCGCGTCTTTTTCGTCTACTGGCGTAATATACGGCAACGTGGAGAAGATGAAGCCCGTGCGGGTGGTCATTGTTCCGGGAAACGGGGCTGGAGATGTGGAACACTGTAACTGGTATGGATGGGCTAAAAAACAGATCGATAAGGTAAAAACAATAAAACACTTTCATTAATATTCTACTTGAAGGTTTACAATAATTGCTTGCTTGCTTCGAACGTTAGTTTGAATGTGTCGACAATAATGAAGAGTCACGGCTGTTTTAATAATAGTATTAAGGTTCGAACTGTTTAAATTCGAGTAGAACGTGGTAAACGGACTCTTACAAATGTGTGTGTTGCCTCTTTCACGGTGCCATGTACCTGTCAGATTGCAGGCGTTACCTGCCTGCTCAGAAACATGCCCGATCCAGGTGAGTTCGTGGTCTCCATGGCGACGCCACACAACATCAGTGCTGCAGTTACACTCAGTTGACGTATGTTTATGACGCCGTGTGTATGTGTGTGTTCCCAGTAACAGCGAGGGAGAGCATCTGGCTGCCTTTCATGGAGAGGGAGCTACATTGTGATGACAGGACTGTGGTCATCGGGCACAGCTCTGGCGCCGTAGCAGCGATGAGGTGCCGCTCAGTCCTCCACACACACATAGAGCAGCACCGCTGTTTTGAACCTTGCCAGAAGTTTTGATTTGATGCTGTCGTTTAGGTATGCGGAGACACACAGGTTGTATGCAGTTGTGCTGGTTGGGGCCTACACCTCAGACCTTGGCGATGACAATGAGAGAGAGAGCGGTGAGTCGTCTCTGTTCCTCCATACTTAACTGTATCGATTATCTGACTGTCAAGGTCTACAGAGTGAATTGTCCCAGATAATAAACTTTAAAAAGGAATGGTTAGGGAGGTATAACATCAAACTGAATAATTGAAGCTAGAAACTTGTGGCTTCAAGGAGCTTCTGGCTCACGTACCCCGATGTACCCCTTTCCTCCTCGGCTCCATACAGGGTACTTCAGTCGGCCGTGGGAGTGGGAGAAGATCCAGGGCAACTGCCAACACATTGTTCAGTTTGGTTCAACGGATGACCCCTTTTTGCCCTGGAATGAGCAGCAGCTGGTTGCGGACAGCCTGCAAGCTCGCCTACACAAGTTCACAGACCGCGGACATTTCCAGAACACTCAGTTCCCCGAGCTTATCGGTGCTGTGCGGGAGCTCTTGCTGACAGAGTGAACGGACTTTTATGAATGAATAAAAAAACTGTACAAGAAGGCTGTCATTCAACTTTTTATTCCTTTATTCTACATCTCAACACACAAGTCTTGTAGGTACCTCAAACAGTGTTTTGTCAATTAACCACCTTTGTTGTTTCTATGTGAAAAGAAGGTCTAAGAGTGTTAATGTCATTTCCATATAGGCCTGGCTCTACCTTCCTGCAAAAGATTCTTCCAGCAGCTCAGTGTACATCTCACATTATAGAGATATATTGTAAAGATGAACTGGTGACTCCAGATTACAGCTTTATAGTACGTGTGTGAGAGACCGTCTGGTTTTATGCCTGCCGCCGGTGCTTCCTGAGAAGCTCCAGATAACACATAAGTCCAGGAAAAATTGGACCAAAGTATAGTACTGTACAAAAAAAAAACTTTTTGCAGTTGTTTTGTGCAGAAAGTATTGTAATCAAAACAAAACTGCTAAATACATGCTGCTGAAATTTTGCACATCATAGCATTGACAGATTAATATTCTGGCTGAGTGAGGTTAGGTCTGCAGCATACCACCACGATAAACTGTACATTAACACTATCTAATCACCCCACCGTTTGTTTTCCAACTTCTGTGTGATTTCCTCTGCATGGAAAAAACATAAAATGCTAATAAGACAGGAATAGTTTCCTAGTTCTGCAATTTTCTATAAGAAAAATGTATAATCAAATTGTTTTCCACAAAAAGTCTTCGGTTGTCCTCTGGCTTTCTTCTCACCGATCAACTCCAAAACAGCGGTGGCTAAAAGTCCAGCCACTCTGCCATGTACACACAGTTGGATGGTGAAATTTCGCCGCCTTCGTGGCAGTCATCAAACACCTGAAAATGAAACAAAATGTGGGCTCAGTCTCATTGACTGACTAACGTGGAAGAAACCCACGGTAAAGCACTTCCATACCCTTCCGTACCAGGAGCCAAATCATTAAACAAACAAACTACCCTCACATAATTGCACACAGAAAAGCAGACTTACAGGACAAAGGCCACAAGGTGTCTTGACCAGGCCTGTGGGCTGAATGATGGGATTGACCCCTCTGTAGAGCTTCATGTGGCCATCCACACTGCCCACAGTGCCTTCCTTAGCCACAATGATGGTCATTTCCACCTTTCCGTCATAGATCAGTGTGTTCAAGATGGTTTCAATATCCTCCATGGAAAGCTCTACCTGTGACACATTACTCTCGCTTTTCAGTCACATCTTAATCTTCACCCACATTTTTTTGCATTTATTTCAATTCTAGAACACTTTTGTTGGATACAGCTTATAAATACAACAATACATAGTACCTTAAGCCATAAATCTCAGACAATTAGTAAGCTACATAAAGTATGATGCTCTTTAGAGGGGTCTGTGGCTTCATTTATCAGGTTTTTTTAATCTCAGAACCTAAATGTTGCTTCCTTCTGGGTAAATTAAGTCAAAAGTCAAAAGGAACTTAACATGCAGAACGACAGCCGCACATCCTTGCACAACTGAGCTGTGCACAATGTCGAGCACTTCGGTCCAAGGCCAATAGAGTTCAATGGTCAGCTTAAGTGTGTGATGTTGGTGGGGCCACGTGGATCTCACCTTGCTAATGCCCAACTCGCAGATGTACTTCCATACTTCATGTGACGTGGCAAAAGAGCTGTTCCTTTGCACCATTGGGCTCTGTTTGCTGTCCCGTGCTGCCTCAGCCTGGGGGAGCAGAAAGGCTAGCAGGTCACACCCAACCTCCACCTTCATCTGATCACATACCTTATTTACAAATACAGTCACTGTTTTTCATCTGTGTTATTAAATCAGGTCTTGTTAACAAAGGACAGGTGTATTAATGATCGTGTCCCTATACATGCTCATGCTGCATTTACTAAACAGTGTTTACAAACCCTTACAGTAGTGCTTTATGGTGTTCTTATAACCCCTGAATGAAAAGAATGCTATTCAAAAGAAGGTAGTCAGATTAGAAAACAGGTTTAAACAGGTGAACTGAAATGGACATGAAAGGTTGAAACTTAGAGTGATTAACTGGCATTTCAATAACATGAAACTCGTAACATTGGTGCTTCAGAGCTTCTGAGTGGTCGGTTTGGAGTTTCCTCCAGGTGCTCCAGTTTTCTCACACAGTCCAAAAACATGTGTTTCAGGGAGATTAGTCGCTTTAAATTGCCCATAGTGTGAATGGTAATTGATAGTGAATAAATAAATTTGACTAATGTTCAGCTCCTTTCCATCCAATTGGGGCCAATAATTTGTCTGGATGAGGAAAAAACGGCCACTGCACACATACATACACACTAGGGACAGGTGGGTGAGACCGAAAGAAGTGTAAAAAGGGAGGGGTGTTAGAGGGGTACATGGGAAAGACCTGAACTGATGACAGCGAGGGATAAGAAGTCACAGAGACATTTACCTGTCTGACAGCAGTAACAATACTTGTGTACTAAAAGTAAACACTGTTAAAACAGTTTGGTGATTATATACAGTATTATTACTACAGTCATCCCTCACTTTACATGTTTTTGCTGGAACACCATTTGATCTTTAACACCACTGGTTGAATTATGTGCTGATCTGCTTGATACGCTTGCTCTGGACTAAAAAAAGAAATGTATTATTATTATCATATTATTATTATTACATTTACTATTGACTGTCAACTCACAGTTTCGAGTTTGTGTTCAATACCGTTTTGTCAGTTATCATACCTTGCTTTGCAGGAACTTGAAGCACTGTTGGTTTAAAACCTCCACAAACTCGGATTCAAAGTCTTGGTCACTGTACCACGCACCCCCAGTGACTGACCGGTCTGGCTGAACATTATACAGCATGTACACCTTCTTCTTGGAAGCCTATGAACAGAAATTGAAAGAGCATGTGTTAAATAGTGACCTTTTCTGTTTTCATTCAAACACTGACTTCAAAAAATATTTTAAATATGCTAAGCTAATTATTACCAGAAGACATGAACTGAAATTGCCAGTAAAGTCCATAACAGGGGACTATAATCAAAAGCAGAGCTTGTTTTTATTCAAGGTCAACAATCTAAAAAGAAAAACTCATATGTAAAGAAAAAAATTCTCAGAGAGGGGCACTCACAGAACGGATAAAATGATCTATAGAAAATACAATTACTGTCAGCTGTGAGTTATATACAGGGATCCCCTGAGATGCAAGACTTTAACTTATGAGTTTTGATGTATATGAGTGAAATTCTTTAAAACCTTCTAGCAAGTGATGACCAAATATAAGGCTGATCTGTCCCTATTCATTAATTTAAGTAACACGCCCAAAATGGATGACAGACGCTTCTCTGGAATCGCACTCACTTCCCATAATGGCCCACTCTCTTGAAGCAATACCTTCATGTCAAGTGACCTCATAATCACTTATGAGATTTCACCCTATGGGCCAAAGCCGCATCCACGAAGGCATTATGTAAGTAGGACACCTATGTTAGATTTTCATTCTTGTAGTTTCAGTGGTGTAATATTAACTATATAAATAAAGCACCTCCCATGAAACATTTGCAGCCCAAGTGATTTAGAAAAAGATAAAATGAAAACACAGTACGAAAATAAGTAAACGTAAAGGAATAAAAAAAAATAAATATCACTAACACAAAAAGACAGAATTGAGACTTACAGCCACAGATTTTACAGCTTTGATGAGCTTCTTGCTCTCAAGGTTCTTCAGGATTTTATTGATCTCTGTCAGAGGGAGGTTGCTCTTGTAGCGGATATCTCTGCTCCAGATTCCTAAACGGAAGTGCAAAGGGGCCAAAAACAGTTTTATGCAACGTCAACATAGTCACAAAGGCAAATTGTTTGGAGTAACACGCCAATGGAGATATAGATTGGCTAACTCACCTTTGTTTCCTGCATCTTCTATTATTTGATACACTAACTTCTCTTGGTTGTCAGACCCCTTCATTTTACTTAGGACAGAAGAAGGCAGATTAAAAGACTACATTTACCTGCAAATAAACTGTTGAATTTTTGCAACACAAAAACGCTAATACAAAAATTGCAGAAAAACCCAACACAATAAGTTGATCGTTTAGAAAAAGGATATTATTTATAATCAAATGTTGTCATACATTGCATTCTGTAAATACCTTTAGACATAGTGTGAATGTTTACCTTGCTGTCTGTGTGTCTTTCAGCCTGTAAAGAAGCCCAGCGTTGCTTCTCAGCAGATCAAGCTGTCCCTGTTTAAGACACAGTTAACACATGCCAGTGATTTCATAACATGATAGTTTGAGTTCCCTTTACATAGTTAAGTAGAAACAAAGCAACGATTGTGACTATTATAACTGAGGCTCTCATGCAAAACTGTTTATAATTTTACCCATTAGAAAAGCTGGACATTTTCTACGCAAATGCAAGATTCCTAGAAGGACTGTGCAAATTGGTGGCCCCATTTTGAAAGAAAGCCTTCAGCTACCCAGACTTAGACTAACACCACCGTGGTAACATGTGTATGTTTAAACGTCCTACTGCTGGCTGCTTCATCATGTCTCAGCATGTCTTTGTCACTACGTATGGACAGTCAGACTCACCACGGAAAGCAACCTGTTGATGGCCATGGCCCTCTGCTGAGCATCCACATGAGGCATGTCATTCTGGATCACCTGGTCTGTTATTCCATGGGGAAACTGCTGACAGAGCTCCTTGATCCTTTCCCAATAACAACAAGCACACAGCAGTCATTGTGGATTCATGGACTAAGAGCTTCCAACATACTCCCTACACACATCATTCTGCATTTTGATATTTGAATTATTTTCTTCAAAACACTTTGATATTTTCCATTAAACACCAGTTTACACTGAGTTGCCAGTTTATTAAGTACATCCCCTACCTTCACACAAATCGTGCATCCCAAAAAGCCATACGTCACAGGACTGCAGTGTGTGGTATAAATTATGCTGACCAGTGTTTCTGACATCAGTCAGTCTTCAACTGAGCATTAGATTAGGGCAAAATGAATGACCTTAGTGACTCTGTAGGTGGCATGAAAACTCATTGGTATTGGTTCTACCAAACAGCTGTCGCCCTGGGCTTTTCACACACAACTGTTTCAAAGGTTTATCAAAAATGACGTGAAACACAAAAAAGCACAGCAACCTCTCTGTATCCAAATCCAATTTGTTCCTGAAAATGTGCAATAACAATTTTTGTTTTTGGACACTGAGTGCATAGTCCTCATTATTTTAAAGGAGGGGAAAAATAAATAAGGTGCTCCCAGCCCATTGGAAAACACCTATATAACTATCAACAAATAATTTTAACACAATAAATACTGTAAACACCAGTTACCTAATTAGAAAACACTTAAGGCTGTCATTTACATGCATATTTACACCACGTGGTGCAGTGTTACAGTACAGCACATTTCATTTGAGAGAACGCATGAGTGTGATACACAGCCCGACCTCAGTGTCATGAGATGTTGAACAAAGGGAAGATGTATGTCAAAGTAACCAACTGCGTCCACCTCTTTGTTTGACACAACTTTAAATCTTTTTTTTAAATGAATTGTGCAATAAATGTGGTTAAAAAGCAAAACAGGCAGAAACAGCTGATAACTCCCCTGTACATGTGCACATCGCAACACTACACAATAGGGTTTATTACGTAGATACAGTATCATTTTATTGCAGTACACTGTACAGTACTGTACAGTATTTATTTGCAAATTTTTATCATTTATTTTGTTTTTCATTAATGCTTTGTTTCTCTTTTATTATGGACAAGCTTTGGATAAAAATGTGTTATAGCAAAAGTTACCATTTGGTTACTGATACATAGGTATTAATTTTCAAGAGCTGATCGAATGAAAATTCAAATATATAGAGAGTTCGGACACTGAGTTGCTGTGCCAGTGATCAGCAATCCTTTGGATGAAAATAGCTTGGGGATCAGAGGAGTCAAAGGAGAAAGGCAAAAATCATTCACGCAAACAGAAAGCCCACAACCAGGTAAATCACATCTGAATTCAGCACTGGTGTCCAGAATGTCATCTCAGAATGCAACACTTATCGAACTTCCTCTCGAATCGAATAGAATGGCCGAAGACCGCGTCTGGTGCTCATGCTGTCAGCGAAGAAAAATAACGTACGTTTCCAGTGGCCACAGGAACATTAAATCTGGACCATTGAAGAATAAAAAAAAAATTTGGCACAAGCCATGTGTACATTGAGCCATTCTGTTTGGAGTCAACAGAACAAGTCAGTGGTGGTAGTGTGATGTGTGGGGAATATTTTCCTGGCACACTTTGGGGAGCTTGATACCCGCTGAAGAACACCTGAATGGCACAGCATATCTGAACTTCTTTGCTGACCAAGTTTATCCACACTCAGATGGGCACTACTCATGATTATACACCATACCACAAGGTGCATGCGAGACATGACAGTGAGTATTCTTTGCTACAGTGGCCTGGATCGTAACCCTATTGAGCATCTTTGGGGAGAGGTGACAAGGTGGGCTCCGCAGCAAGACTGTACAGCCATTCAATTTACAGCAATTACACTACACAACACAATCATTTCCACATGGTAGAACATTCCTGCACAACACATCCAGTGTCTTGTAAAATCCATGTCCAATTGAATTCATGTTGGTTCGAAGGCCAAAGAGGCGCAACAAGCTACTACACTGATCTCCTTAATAAACTGGCAACTCCGTACGTTACATTACCCAACCACAGAACTAGGCAGGCACAGCCTCCTAGCCTGTTTCCTTAACCTGTCCGCTACACGGGTACCTGTTTTCGATGTCCACAACATCTGTAGATTCTTGTTTTACTTTCACCTCTGCCATCTTTCAAAAGTAAAACAATACAGAAGCAGTTTCCTACATGCAACTACAGCGTGCAGGACGCGCGCTCACTACGTCAGCAGTTTAGTTTCGATACTATTTGAGCCCGTAGCCAGGGGTCCTTCCAGCGCAGAGTCGCGTCTCAGGATTAGCAGGCCACATTATGCCTGATCGGAAAGGTTCAATTATAGTATTTTAAATGTGTAAATAAATATACATTATGGACACTACCAAACTTCATCAGTGCATAATCTTTGACATCTATATTGGCATGCCGGACCATTTAAATTAAGTTAATTTATACTTGATCCATATAACATGCAACATACGTATAACAGGCAGTTAAACACGTTAAGGTTTCGTGTGAACAAAAGCCTGTTATGTTAGGATATGCTGTAAAGAAAACATAAAGAAAACGGTGTAATGAAGGTGAAGTTAGATTGTGAGATGATGCGGTCAATGTGCACTTAATCGACGTCACGGGGGGGGGCGGGAGCTGCGGCGGTTGCTATGGTGTGTCTTCAGCCAATGGGGAAGGCGTTTGCTGCGTCACGCTACTTGGTGCAGCGTCGCCGGGAACCACACTTAAAAACACAGGTAAATTATACGGCATTTAAAACAAATCGTCATTCATTCGATAATTCGCGTCGATAAACGAAGATTCACTGCTAGATTTTAAACTGTTAAACTTGGGAAAACTATATGCAAGGTAAACTATATATAAAGTATCTATGTAACCGGTTTCTACAGTCGAAATTGTGTATATGGCGAGCCTAGTTTACATCAGTTTAAACTTGAGACTTACTGTTCTCGGCCCATACAAAACCCAAACAAGCATTCCCAGATCTCACCAAANTATGGCGAGCCTAGTTTACATCAGTTTAAACTTGAGACTTACTGTTCTCGGCCCATACAAAACCCAAACAAGCATTCCCAGATCTCACCAAAACACTGCTGAATTTTTAAAAAACAAAACTCTCTCTCTCTCTCTCTCTCTCTCTCTCTCTCTCTCTATATATATATATATATATATATATATATATATTAACAGCATACACACTAATCATTTCATGTTCACTAGTATTGTGTGTGCCTTATTACTACTTTCTTTCTTTTCTTTTTTCCACTAACTTTCCTACATTTTTTTGGGCCCCATTTTGCTGGTTTACACTTCATTAGATTAAAATGGAGACACTGCACAAACACATAGAAATGATGCAAACATGAGACAGCAGAGGATGAGGATATTAGCAACTTGTACAGGTGAACTTTGAATTTCTTGAATTCTTATAGAGGGGCATCTACTGCGCAGACTGGGAGCCGGTATTAAAAAATAAGGCTTACAGAAAAAGTGCATGTACTGGGGTTTACCTGTATTTTTTTTCTTACTATGTCATAAGGTTTTCCTAACAATGTATTGCATGGCTTTAATTTTTCCCTCCTTTCTTGTCTTGTCTCATTTTTCTGAAGTGGTCTGTGCGGAATTACTCCCAAAATGACTGCAGGCTCCATCGCTGTACCAAAAATCATACCTATCCGAGTTCCGCTGCCTGGGAAAATCAAGCACCATGTAGACACAGCAACACCTGTAGAAATTAAATCAGGTAAGATCCGTAGGCAAATTACTGTGCTTTGGCCGACACAACGGGGCGAAAATACATGCTAATTTATTTGTACTTTATCAGATACCCCAGATGTCACCATCTACTACACGCTGGATGGCAGTAGACCTGAGGCTGTGAAGAGATCTGGGCCTGGAGAGAGCAGCACTCTGGAGTATAAGGAGCCCATATACCTACCAAAAGGAAAGGTGTCTGTAAAAGCTGTAGCTACTACTAGGTGGGTTTTTAAGTTACTAAATTATGGTGGGTGAGAGAACAATCCACCCATTCTGTTATGTTCTGAACAATCATTTTTTTAAGCGTTTTTTTATACTTTGGAACAATGATTGATTTCACCATAATGGTGATGATTTTTAGTTAATTCATTACAACTACAGCAGTTACTGACCTTAAAAATGTCGATCGTAATTTGTTTTCATAAAATGTTCCAGTGACGGGAGGGAGAGCAGTGTGGTATCCAAGTTATTTTTGGTAGACTATGTCCCATCAAATGAACCTTTGACCACAGAGGATGCTAAAGAAAAGGTTGTTAAGGATTATGGACAGAACTCTTCCATACAGGTGAGAAGGCACTGAACAGTTTAAGCTTTAAAAAACTGTGATGACTGTTATATTATTTGTTAATGCTTTATAATAGTTTTATAAATAATGTCATAGTTGCTGTAATACATATATTAAGTTGTATTTGCACATTTTCAGCAAGATATCGTTGACGGAAAAGTGCCCTTTTTAAACACAGCAAAAGGAGTAGAAAATACATGGGAAGACACCTTAAAAGATCATCACGGTATTATCTGCTGTTTCTGAAATTGTTCTGCATTGTTTCTGGTCAGTTTACGGAATTTTTTTATGTTATCTTGTTTTTTAGATGCACTTTCTAAGAAGGTCTCCCCCTCGAAGGCTTTCTCTAAGAATTTAACTTCTCTTCCTTAGCAATGAAGACTAAATGTGGTGACTCGTGCAAGTCTTCCAAAGCTTCATTGTTTCATAAAACTTTGGAACTCCAGTCCTCCGACCGACAGATTCAGGTAAATTCATTAGAACATATTGTTTGTGGGACGCTTGGTGGCTCAGCGGGTAGTGCTGGTGCCTCTGGACTGCTAGACTCTGGTTTAGAACCCCAGTCAGTTTCTGTGTATTCTTTTTTCTCCCTGTGTTTGTGTGAGTTTTCTTTGGGTTTTGTGTGTGTGTGTGTGTGTGATTGTTTTGTGATGGATTGGCATCCTGTCAAGGGTGCACCGTGCCTAGAATAGGACCACCATTCCCCTGCATGGTTACTGATAATGAATCATCATCATCATTGATTTTATGACATATGTCCAGGAGAACCTGGGTTGGCCGTTTTCTTCAGAAATGCTACATCTTCAACATTGTCAGTCATGCATATCTGTAGCTTTCGGGTTCATGGTCTTCATGTCCATGGTCATTTCTCCCATCCGTGTCATTGTTGGCCACCACCCCAGTCAGTTTCCATCAATAGAAAGATAAATGTGTTTTACACCCAGTCATCCTCTTCTTTGCATATGACATGGTCGTACCAACGAAACCACTCCCTACGTAAAGTAAATCGAATAGGTTCAGCACTTACCCTGTCCTGGAGTTCCTTGCTTTTTGTCATCTTTTACAGACACATCACACACCCACTTCATCATTCTCATTTCACTCCTTTCTAGCTTCCTCAGTTTTTCAGCCTTTAGCACCCAGGTTCCATCACTGAACAACATACATGTCCAAACATAAGCAGAAAACTTTTCTTTTCATTATAAAGGATTTTGAGTTGGACCTAAGCATGGGAAGTAGATCCCTAAGTTTCTTCTACCCACATCTTACCCAAGATGTGCCTGTGAGGTTTGCTCCTCCTGTTGAGCACAACACGTCTCAGAGGTAACAGAACCTGTCAACACGTTCTCGCTCTCCACCTTCACCCACGTCAAAGCTTCCGCTGCCGAGAGTCCCTTATGTGCTGGCATTGCAACTTCTACGTATAAACAACGATCTCGCTTTCTGAAAGCGACCCTTTGGGCCGTTGCATTTTGTGCGAAACCATTCCTCACGTTGCAGACATCTCACGGAGCTTCTACCTACTCCTTTGCTGTACACTCTGCTTGGCCACTTGCCCAATTCCTCTTTTTCATGCAGCTTGTTCCCTGCCTCCATCACCTTCTTTTTCCCTGCATTTGTTTGTAATCCCATTTCTCCCACCCTGCTCTTCCACTTACAAAACTTCTTTTTAGTTCATCCTCCCTTGTTGGCCATCATGACTACATCATCCATGTACAACAGCTCCACAGGCAGGTCTTGTCCTATGTCCCCTGTTTGGACATCCAGTCGTAAAACTTTCTGCTTCAGTCGTAACTCCAAATGCCAGAAATGACCGATGACGAATGAATGATGTTTGTGAATGACAAATGTAAATAAAGCAGACTCAAATTTGTTTATTTATTAGCATAGTTGTGGATGGCGCTTAGTTTGACATGGAAGTATTTTATTGTGTCCACCGCTAGAAGCCACACGCAGAGGATCTTCCTGGGAAAAGCTTGACAAACATCCATATCTCAAGAATCCAGCGGGAGACAGATTTCCTGAGGTGAATGTATAAAATGAACTTTCAGCGGGGGGTCTGCAAACATTTCTGCCCCATTTGCAACATGTTGGTCTGTAGTCCACGTTTCAAGCAACAAGGCCTGATCACAGTTCTTCTGACCTTCTCAGAAAGTACCTTGCAGGGGTAAAAGCTGCCGATCGTGACTGCCTGTTACTTGTAGGTGTCCCCAGTGCTTGTCCCTTCGGCCTTCGGACCCTTTTGCCCGTTTCTGCCTTCAGTGCGGAACCCTGGTGCCCCTCATACCAGCGCAGCGTTTACCCCCTACAGAGGGAGCACAGGTATCACACAGACGTCTTGAGAGGCCTCAGAAGCCAGTTTTGTTCTTGTCGCGTCTTTAAACAACGTCAGGCCAGCGAGTGAAAAAAGGTCCGTTTTCTGCTCTGATCCACAGACAGGGCGCTGCGCCTGCTGTAAGGTGGTGGTGCCCGTGAACACACCCCTCTGCGTGGTCTGTGAAGCTCCCATGGCTCCTCAACTCCAGCCTCAGGCCAGCTTGAGACTCCAAGTGAGACATCAGCTTATGTATCTGCTAACTGTGCACATATAAGCAAATGTTGAGATGGTTAAAAAGTGTTTATATGTATTTCTTTCGTAGGACAATTTTATTAACTGAAATGGCTGCCTTTGAGAAATGGTACAAACAGGGGAGGCCACAAATACGCCTGTTATAAGTGGCAGACAGACGGCAGTGTGTTGTCTCCGAGAAACTTCCCTGTGTTGTATTGTACACGGGGGGGAGCTAAATGGCTTTTGAATTAAAAATTGTGACGGTGTGTTTTGTGGTTTTTCACGTATAGGTGGTCGGAAATAATGCTGACGGCTAATTTCCGACATTTAAACAGGGGTTTCACTTTGAAGAGCCTTCATTCTTTCCAAACCATTACATGGTCTTCTAAGGAGTAAAACTTTTGTTCATTTTCAATTGTGCCAATTTGCAACCTGCTGTGTAAGAAGAACACGCTTGAGATGCAGGGTTTAGTGTTTTTACTGCCACACAAGGAATCTTCAGCAATTCGACTGTATTTATTACCAAAATTTATTTCATTACTTTACTTGTGTTATTAATGTAAAGTATTGTGCAAAAGTCTTAGGCGCCTGTGGGAAAAATGCTATAAAGCGAGGATGGTTCCAGAAATAATGCCATGAATACTTATTAATCAATAAACCTTCTAAAAAGTGCAGCAGACAAAAAAAACCTCAGTCAGATCAATATTTGGTGGGACCACCCTTTGCCTTTAAAACAGCATCAATTCTCTTATGCAAACTTGCATGCAGTTTAAGGTGGAGGTTGGTAGGTTCTTCCAAACATTTTGAGGAACCGGCCGCAGTTCTTCTACAGACTTTGACTGTCTCTGCATGTCCTCCCAGACTGACTTGATCATGTTGAGATCAGGGGTCTGTGGGGACCAGACCATCTGTTGCAGGATTCCTTCTTTTTGCTCAACATAGTTGTGTATGACTGAGATTGGGTGTTTGAGGTTATTCTCAGGCTGCACAATGACATTGGGATCAATGAAAAACCTCCCTGATGGTAGATAAGAATCTACCTGTACTTCTCAACACACATTCAAGTTGCATGCCTAACACTTTTGCACGGTACTGTATTGTTACATGTATCGTGAGCGTCTTATGCTATGTGTCCTGCTGTATGGGGATATTGATGCTGGGATCCTGTTCTGTTTTCACAGACATATCTTGTCCTCATATGTAGGGCGACTGAAAGATAATCGAACGCCTTTAAAAAATATACGTTTTGGTAACTGTCAAATGAACATGTACTCTAAACCAGCTTGCGAAGTAACTCCCAGTGTTTTTTCTTAATCGTACAAATGGTCAATACGTCATGTCACAGGCCACGGTTACCAAGTAATAAATTTACGAGTGTTCAGTTTGTTTTGAGTCACCCAGTGTTGTTGATACTCTGCCTCTGTTTTGTAGGACAAGGTGATCTGTCAGTCATGCGGGACAGGTAACCCTGCTCACATTGACCTCTGCGTTACCTGTGAGATGAAACTACCAGAGCTGCTGACTGTAAGAGCAAGAAGAAGAAAAAAAAAACAAATTTCTTAAGAAAATGACACCAAAACAGAAGCTAAAATGAGTGGAATTGAAAGTGAACTCAGGTTCTTCACTTGTTGGTTAAAACACTGATTTTTTTTATAGGCTGTGGAGCAGAGTGACCAGAGAGCCCCAACTTTGTCCAGAGGCCACAGCAAGATGGTCTCCTGCAACAAGTGCAGAAGAGTCAACAGCTCAGATGCTCGCTTCTGTGACTGGTGTGGAGCGAAGGTGCTGACAAGTCCTTTCCGCCGGAAGTTCTTCTGAACCCAGCTTCTGTTCTTGCAATTCTTCGCCCAGTTTTCCACAGAAATACTGTCAGTCAGTTCTGTCATGTCCCTTGTGATGTTATTGTTTGTAATGATTGTTTTCATATTAAAGGTGGCTCCAGCAAGATAGTTTATGCAAATATTGGCCAAGTGTGAGATGACTTGTGAACATGAAGTGTCTGCGAAACTATTTTGGGAGATTGTTTATGGTAAAGAGGAGATGTTGGTTGTAATGTGTTTCCGTAGGTCATCCCTTTGGGAGGCTACCTGACATGTACTCGCTGTGGGGCGAACGGTCACCCGTTCGCAAACTTCTGCGGCTGCTGTGGAATTTTTCTTGAAGGCCCCCTGAGACCTGACAGTCAAACTGTCAAAGCTGGGGAGGAAGACCAGGTACGTCGTGCTGCCTTTATTGCTGGTTCACCATTTAGTCAAACAATGTAAAGTGTAATTTTGGAGTGGCAGCAAAACCCCACAATACCACGATGAGATGAATTCGGACATAATGCGACTAGCGATTGGATCCCTTCCTCCGGCTCCCTTTCCATTTACCGTATTCTCACACTGACAAATGTACAAGACTATAGGAAGACATCGTACGTTTTTGTAAGGTTTCTTTTAGTGCTGTGGCTCTCCCACAATGCACTGCTGCCGCGTGTTTGTCGATAGTTTGTCTAACCGTTGTGTTTTTTCTTTCTTGATTTCTCCAGATGGGTGTCTCCCACTCAGACAGTGCCGTGGACAACCCCGTGCCTCTAGCTTCTCTCTGTCCAGTGGACGCCACTCCAACGAGAACTTTGGTAGATCAGCACACGCAAACAGTCGGATTGTTTTTCCCATCGAGCACCAAGCTTCAGAAGATGAGCGAGCAGCTCACACAGGCAGTGGCAAAACAGGGGCAGATGAGAGACCGCAGGCCCCTGTTGTCTGCTGTCAGCCCAGGAAGGGGTAACAGAATACTGTCTGCTTACATGATTACTGTCTTTAAGAAAGATGTTTGGTTGTCTGGAAATTTTAGGATTTATGAAGACTGCAGATTATGCTGGCCTTTGATATTTTTCTTTTTTTGTTGCTGAAGCAGATATTTGAATGGTGAAACATTTTTAAGCCAGCAGACTCCCTCGATTCCAGGACTGGAATCTGACAGTTGTTGTATATGTTCAGCTATTTACACCCCCTCCCCACACACACACACACACACACACACCATAGGGGTAATTTAGAGTGACTAATTTACATGACAGAATTTAGAGTGACACAGTTTACGTGTCTTGGGAGATTTACAGTAATGTCACATGAACACAGGAACGGGTTACAGCTACACACATGCATGCAGCACTGACATATGCCTCAAGGAAGTTCCAAACTAATTTGTCAAGATGAAGACAAACAGGCCATTTCTCTCTCTCTCTCTCTCTCTAACACATACACATAAATAAAAAGTGCGCTTAAGCAGTTCCCAGCTAATTAGTCCGGATGAGGACAAACAGCCCACTGTACACATGCACACACACCAGCGAGCGGTGACTGGGGGGTGGTGTCCTGGAGGAAGGACCCAAACCGATGGTAGATAAGAACCTACCTGTACTTCTCAGCACACATTCAAGTTGCATGCCTAACACTTTTGCACGGTACTGTATATTTACAGAGCCTTCCAGGTGGTTTTTTATTCATGTTTTCACGCCGCTCTATTTGTGCTTGTCCTGCATTCGTTTCAGTTTATTCCAATAAAACTGTCTTTGTGTTGATAATAAATCAAGCTGGACTCACTTCATTTTGCCTTCAGAAGTGAATAATCTCAATGTGTGTCTGCTGGTTATTTTTCCTCTTCTGCTAGGCTATTGGAGGAAACAGCTCGACCACATCTGTGCACATCTACGCAGCTATACTCTAAATAACCCGGAATTCAGGGCTTTAATTGGGGAGCCACGTATGGGAAAGGTGAGGCTCGGGTAGCTTTAAAGTAACTCTACACGTTGTTCTTATGATGAGATTTGCTGTAGACCCCCTATTTAACCAAAAGTACTTTTTTTTACACTACAAATATTGTCTATACACCATATATAGAGTTTAAATGTCACTTGGGCCATATGTTGGAATGCTTGCACTTCTTTCACAATCGGGACTTAAATAAATGATTTATAAACAGATGCATTTCTTGTCATGTTTTACAATTGTTTTCCACAGATAGTTTCATCAACCGTACAGGAGGACGACAATGAAATCAGCCTGCGGATCAATTTTGCATCAGCTGGCTCCGAAAGACAGGTTTTTATAATTTTCTGTTTTGTATGACACGGGGTTGTATTATAGCTGTCGAAATAACATCAGGCAGCGGATTTTGTTGCATCAGGGAAGCTTCGTGGAAAAGTTCCTGGATCTGTCTGAAAACCACCCCTTGAACAGCATGATAGATGAGAGGACAGGCCTGTCAGGCAGTCAAACCAGCTTCAGTGAGCAGAAGAGGTATCTGCCAAAGTTCAGTAAAACAGTGTCATGTGTCTCAGTACATGTGTTTATACACTCTGACCTGTGCTGGCTCTACCTGTCTGCTGATGCCTCCTTCAGAAGCAAGAAGAACTTCAAGAACAGTTTCTTCCAAAATGGGAAGAATCCTCCAGTAAGTAACTTTACTACTAGTCTTTCAGAGGTCTGAATAAAGCAGAAACATCTGGATTGTCCTGTATGTCACTTGAACATATATCAAAATTGCCTTAAAGTATTGAGTTGTGATTTTCAATGTCTTGAAATGAAATATCACAGAGACTGAAGCTTCAATGTACCAGCTGTGATTTAGTAAACTGAGACAATCGGTCAAGGGTCTGAATATTTTTGCAAGACTCTGCAAGTGCAGTTGTACTAAATCCTGTAAAGTTTATATTGGTGGTCTGTGACTTTTGGCTTTATGCACTATGGCAGCCAGACTTTTGACTCTGCTAAATCTCTGTCATATTCCAGGAATCTAAAGACAAACAGCTTCTGAGGGAAGTCGGGCCTGAGGGGAAAGGACAAATCGCAGTGGTACAGCAGCTACTGGATGAAGTAAGAAGAACAATATACTCTACCATTATACAGTACTGTGCAAAAGTCTTAGGCACCTGTGGGAAAAATGCTATAAAGTGAGGATGGTTCCAGAAATAATGTCATGAATACTTATTAATCAATAAACCTTCTAAAAAGTGCAGCAGACAAAAAAACCTCAATCAGATCAATATTTGGTGGGACCACCCTTTGCCTTTAAAACAGCATCAGTTCTCTTATGCAAACTTGCATGAAGTTTAAGGTTGGTAGGTTCTTCCAAACATTTTGAGGAACTGGCCACAGTTCTTCTGCACACTTTGACTGTCTCTGCATGTCCTCCTAGACTGACTTGATCATGCTGAGATCAGGGGTCTGTGGGAACCAGACCATCTGTTGCAGGATTCCTTCTTTTTGCTCAAGATAGTTGTGTATGACTGAGATTGGGTGTTTGAGGTTATTCTCAGGCTGCAGAAGGAATTTGGGACCAACCAGAAACCTACCTGATGGTAGATAAGAATCTACCTGTACTTCTCAACACACATTCAAGTTGCATGTCTAACACTTTTGCACAGTCCTGTGTGTCATGCTAATTATTTAATATTCAGATAGCTTGCATTCAAGAACACAACCTGTGCTCTTTCTACTTGATTCCGGTTGAGTGGAATTTTATGACTTTCTGGCTACAGATTGCACCGAATATGTAAAGGATGGGTAAAAAGTGGAATCAGAATAGTTCAGGGTTAGATCCTCTCATTCAGAGTGTCAACTTGTTGAAGAAGTGGGCGTCTGGTCACGTTTCACACCGCATTTAATTTCGGTTCCTCGATGTGTGCGAGGGCGCCGACCCATCCTGTCAGGATAGCGATGGCCGCCCTGCGCTGACGGTAGCAGTGATGAATCAGCACCAGGAGGTCATCCCCTTGCTGGTGCAGAAGGGAGCTGACATCAACCAACAGTCCGGACCGTGAGTAGCTCCCCCCCCGCCGTCTTCTTGGGTAGCCTGTTCCGTGAGGACCGTCTGCTAAGAAAACTATTCTGAAAATGTATTTAAAAAAAAGCCACGTAACTCATTTGTACAACAAGGAGCAACTTAACTGAAGGGTACTGAAGCAGTAGGTGGCATTTGAACCCGGGTCCTCTATAAGGTGGAAGATCTAACCACAGCACTGCCTGGTGCCCTTTAGAAGATGGACTGAAAAAGTCCTCTGTCGTGATCAGGAATGGACAAAGTGACTGATGTTGAACTGTGGACTCGCAGGATGAACAACACAGCCCTGCATGAGGCAGCAGCCTGTGGGAATCATGGTCTTCAGTGCGCTGAGATCTTGCTGGGGTGAGTGATGCGAGTTGCTCACTGAGTTTTGCTCTCATTTACACAGTATTATAATGGCAGCGTGGATTTTTGCACTTAAACAGAGATATACGTACAAGAGGAGGATCATCAGTAATGACAGTACATCCTTTAGTGAATTAAAACTATTGTGAATTCTGAATGAAAAGTGGCATTGTCAGTTTTGGAGATAAATGTATTACTGGATGTTCTGTTTCCTTTATACAAAGACAATGATGAAATACGGGTGCCGAAGGGCTTCACCTGGATGCGCTTTGCGTTGCTCGCATTTGGGTTCATTCTTCTGTTGCAGCTGCAATGCAAACATCAGGAAGAAGAACAACCTGGGGCTCACTGCGTGTGACCTGGCTGTCCGGCACGGATGCGGCCCGCTGGTGTCTCTCATCGCTGCAAAGGCTGGCCAGGGCACGCTGGACTCGCCCGAGTCTGGCAACAACATCAGTCCAGATGCGTTGTAGGAGCGTTCCGCTCTTTCTTCGCACGACCTGAACACCTTTAAAAACCCACTCCTGTTTCACTCACACACTGTCACACTCTTCCTCTGCAGCTTTGAGCTGACAGATACAAGTGGCTGTCATGTCATCCCAAGTTGTGACTTTCACACTATTAGAGACACTACATGAGGGCTTTTATTCCTTGTGATTCAACTTTGCTTATCATATCTCACTTAAACTGCATGCTGGATGTATCGGTGAGGAATCGGTGGTTGTTGGCCAGTTAGTGGCCAACCATGGTTTAGACCATTTTTGGACCATGTTCACTTTAGGGCCTGCGATGAGTTCTGTTTTTAATAAAACTCAGGTCTTTTACCAACACTGCTCTTATCGTAACATTTGTCTTGGGACAGGGGCACAGCTGACACACGTGCGTTGCTTAACAAATAAAAATATTGTGACACAGGCATAAGAAAACAAAATGGAAGCTTTCAGCAGCAACTGTGTCAACAGCAGCCCTTCTCCTCAGTGAGATAAGTTCTTATTTTTCATACTTATTATTTGAACAAATTTATGGAGAAATACTGCAATTTCTCAACTGTTTTAGTTAAACGTTTATAAAACTGTAGGTGGGACCATTTTACCCAGTTGCGCAAGTAGAGGAGAACTGAGCTTGAGGTTCTAATTCTGACATCAACCGGGCAACAGCAGCTCACAAAAATCCGGGCGACGGTGACTGTTTCTTTATTAGCTGTGCAGCTAAAGCAACACCAGAGATAAGGGGTTAGAGATTTGTCGATATTTTATTTTAAATTAAAATGAGCTTTTTTACACTCAAACTCAGTACTTGCACTCTTGTAACAAAAGGTTCTTCCCATAAACAGTGACACTTCTTTGATTTATGGCAGTTTATAAACTATTCTCTCAATCTGTTGACTTTTTAAGGACTTTTTTTTTTTTTTAAGTTTTCAGCATTGTATGATCATCTCAATTTCGATACGTGGTGTAATTTCAGTTTGCGCCAGAAAACGGTGCAAAAAGCACATTTGTATAAATGATAGTGATGCACAGTTGAAAATGCACGTGAGAAAAAGGGTTGGATGAATTAGCTGGGTATTTTTTCGACAACATTAGGGAAAATGTGATGTAAACACTAACACTGGGATGTCGGGTCCTCGAAGTGACCGGTATGGGAGCAGCACGAGGACGGACTCGGCCTCCTGCTCTGGTTTAGCTCTGGTTTAGAACAAGCTCCGGTAAGCTGGTCATTTCTGGGGTTTAGCAACAGCTGCACGATACAGTGATTTTTCTGTCTAAACACACATGGGTTCAGTTGATTCACAACTAAACAGCAGCTAAATCTCAGTTGTATCAAGTTACACAACACATGAAAATTACATCTTACTATTTACAAAACAGCTTGAATTTCCCTTACACAATAATATAAAAGAGTAGAAAATTCTTTTTCACAGTCCACTTCAGCAGTTGGTGAAAATCGGTACCTTTCACGTAACACGGGGGATGGGAAATATACCGACATCATACCTTCATTTCACGACTTGTTTGCTGTGAGCGTAGCTGCGTCCGTTTAGACGTCATAAAATGAAAATGGACAAATTTAAAGTTGTGTGTACAGGTGTCTTAGGCCACTGTGTGACATTTATACAAACGGTATCACAGGCTGGTGACCTTGTGGGCAAAGCATTTGCAACAAGAGGAGAAAACCTATGTTGATGAGGAATAAAAGTATTTTTGTTCCGCTAAGGAGACACACCTGTTACCGTTGGTGTTTATACCAGTAATAAGGTCATTTTTACTCACCTTTACTAGACCTATTCAGTATATATGAGAACACCTAAAAAAAAATAAAATAAAATAAAAAAAATCTAAACAGCAATATAACCCTAAAACATAAGGCAGGTAGTTAAATGGAGTTAAATGGAAAATACTGACTATCCTTCAAAATGTCATTTGCCTTCATAATACCACACATGGTGACATCACGTTTTAAATATTAAAAATACATGAGCTGGCGACATTTAAATTACAGCTGTCACACTTTAAACCTCAGCTAAACCACGTGAAGAGCAGGTTTAAGAAAAACCTCAGGTAAAGCGGCAGTTACGCGAACGTAAGTCGCACAGCAATTGGGTTTAGTGTTAAACGCAGCCGCACTTAATACCGCAGTTTCAGGGAGGACAGCAATTGAGTCTTAAGAAACCACGTGACCCATTCTGGTGTAAACTTGGCTTAAACTCTAAACCACACTTGAGCTAAACACAGCAACACCCCATCAATGTCCAATACTGGATTTGGATTTTTAGCCCGTATTAACAGACCTGTTAAAAACGGCCAGTCAGCTCAGACAGTCTTATAAGAAACTCAAAATGTCAAGTCCTAAAATTATTCCAAATTCATTTCTTCTGGGCTTACAAAGAAACTGTGACCTGTGTTCTATACCAAACTTTGCCACTGTAGTGGTCTGCAGACCAATAGCTAGAAAACACAATTTCCCCTGCAGGCTGCATCCTGGGGAAGCTTTACAAACAGAACTCTACCTGCACAAACAAAAGAAACACTTTTGGCCCAATTAGTGTTTTCAAAACGGTTGTTTGGACAAAGTCTGTTTTTTCATAGTTTGCATTTCTCTTTCTACTCCTAAGTCTCTCTTTGGTTTCCCTGCAATGGACTAGAACTGTTTAAGGTGTACTGTGCCCTGTGCTGTTTGCTGATGGACTCCAGACCGTGATCTGCCAATAGGACATGTGGCCACTGGTAGTGGAGAATGGATGACGTCACCTTACACCCTTCATTAGTCTCATACCATAGAGACAAGACATATTTGATCCCCCTTCAGTTAGGATACATCAAGCTGGCTGCTCCCCAAAATTATCCCAGTATTAAATACATTTGAATGCTGAGCAGATGCTGTGTAGAGACCAGCAGGTAACAAAAAAGTCAATTCCTTCACTTACTGTTAAAAATTATAGCCAACTTGAATTTTATTCCTTTAACAGTCTGACACTGTTCTTTGCCTGGAGCCAAAGATATACAGATAAATAAAGAATACAAAAAATTGTTTTGGTAAAATTAGACATTCTGTACAAACCTCTAATACGGCCTAGCAAACAGTTACACGACATAACACGCCCAGAACATGTTCTGTGCCTTCTGAGGAATAAGGGGGATCTGTAGGTACCAGCAGCCTGGGAGCGGTCCTCAGCGACGCAGGCGCAGGAAGAAGGCATGTCGGCAGTCCTTGCTGTCCACAGAGTAGTACTTGTCATAGAAGTCCAGGATGTACTCCTCTGTTTTGAAGCCAAACTTTTGGTACAGGAGCATGGCTGGATTGCTCGCTGAGACATGGAGTGTGACGTCCTTCCCCATACAAGTCTGTAGGTACACAAATTATTTATATTTCCTTTGTTGACAAGCACCCAAAGCTACTTTCACCACATCAGTTTGTGCAACTGGGTATTCTTCCTGCACAAAAACAGGGGAACTACCTCACTTGAAGGCAGTACAGCGATAGTAGTAAGTGGAGCCTGAACCGGCAACATTCTGGTTACGTGTCTTTGCCGTTAACTGAGATCTAAGATTAGTGTTGGCAGAGATTAAGGTTGTGACAGTTACAGCATTGAGGCGTGTGATGAACTCAGCAAAATGAGCTTCTTTCAGGAAACCTTCCATAATCAATAAGGTAAATGCTAAACTACGTGTGGCCTCTATTATTTATATGCCGCAGTATATCCTAAGTAAAACGACAAAGTGTACTTTTTGTAAAGTACATTGCAAGTTTCCATACAGTAGGTAGCACCAATATACAGTTTACACACTCAAGTTCACACTTTCAGAAAGTATTTTTGGATAAGAATACAACTCCACCTGAATAAGATGATAGATCATGAAGGTTGCAATTCCTGCACGCCTCCATTCTGGATGGACGAGCAGGAAGGAGATGTAGGCCTCGTTGTACTTCACATCTGGCACCATGAAGCCGAAGCCAATCACCACCTTCTTGTACAGAACCACCACGCTGAAATCGGGGTACTGCAGACACTCCGAGAGATCCACGCCTGAAGCAAATACATTGTACACGCTGCATTACAACACCGGGCCATCCTTACAGTCACTCCTCAAGAAGTACCGCCATTAGCACAAACGCATTAGAAGTAAATCACCGAAAAAAGGGCCGTTCAAATTTTATACGTGGAGTTCTGACAGAGCTCATATTCACCTGGCCAGAAGATTTCGTGGCACATAGAGTTGACGGAGGGAATGTGATTGGGTCGAACGTAGCAGTAGTCAATGGGGGCGTCGGGCTCCGGAACCCAGCTGGGGTCGTTTCTGTGGGGGTAAGCGCGGATCTCTGACAGCAGGTTAAGCTTCAGGGGTCGACTCTCGTAGTCTCTCCTGTTCAAAGACAGACACCACTCATCCCTAAAGGGAATCTCTCAGACAACATGGCCACTTAGATGTGGCAGCAGCAGCGGCAGCAGCAATACAAGGACAAACGTACCTAATGTAGGGTTTAAGGATGCGGGATGTGTAGGGGCTCTTGATGCCCTGGTCCATGCTAGCATCTGAGCCCATCAGCCTGTGCCAGAACGACACTGCAGGCTGGTGGTACCCTTTCCTGTTGGACACCGTTGTCTACAAAGCAGAACACACAGAAGATGCAACATTGACCCTGTATCAAGACTATCAAATTGTGATGTTGAAATGTGCCAGTTCGTGAATGGGAACATACAAGTCTCTTGTAAAGTAAGCTAAGCAACGCAATACTGCTACTAATAATGTCACACTTATCCGTGGGGTGTGTTCTGTTGTTTTATGTATCTAGTTAGTTATTAGCACAACAGCTAAAATTTATCCATTTTAATGGGTTACACACCTTTTCCCCTTATAACAGGTGTCATTTAGGGTAGTTTTGGAGTAAACATGGAAGGGGAATTAAAAATGGCGCAAGTCATTTCACTATCATGTTTCTCAATATTTTGGTTGGTTTTCAGGACCAAATTAGGACCGTTTAATGGAAGATAAGTGTCCTAACAGAGAAACCACTCATACCAGGCCGTTTCTGCTCATAATCTGAAAAGTACCTGAAAGCGATCAAGGATCCGGAAGTCCTGGCTGGTCGTCCGGTATGTTCTGGTGCCAGAGGCTCCCTGGTCGCACACAGTACCCCCCTGAACGCCATAAACCCCACTGACCAGAGTGAGTGCAGCACTAACAGCCTGGTCCACATCCAGCAAGGGAAGCCCCCGCTCACGCTTGGCCTGTCGCACCAGCAGCTTCCGGTACAGTCGCTTGGCCTGTGGTGTGACGGCCAGTGCTTGGGGGCAGGCCTCGAGACGCCTCAGCAGCATACGCTCCTCGTATAGGCTGAGGAGTGTGTACCGCACTGCCCCGGGGCTTGTTAGGTCCTCTGCCTTCCTCTGTGGGGCCTTTTTTCTGATTCCACTCCCACGCCCCATCAAGGACTTGTCCTCGGCTTTGCCCTGCCTATGCACGTCCTCTTCTTCCTCCTCATCCCTGACTCCACCGCAAGTGGCTCGCTCTTCGCCCTCGCTCTCCACCTCCTGCTTGATATGCTCAGCTGTCCTCAGTTTCTTGCGCAGGATGAGCTCATCAGTAGCCACAGGCATGCTGGGAGGTGGTATGTATTCAATGCCTGGGTCAATCACTCCTTCGCCATCCAGCTCTTCATCATCTGTTACTCATATCAAACAAATGCTGGATTACACATCATGATCATGACTTACATTACTGAAATTAAACCAAAAATGTATTAAATAAATGAATAAATCACACTTATTCATCAATAATAAATTAATAAAACCCAATACTGCCCATGCCTCAAGAAACACCATCTCTACAGTGAACTATGGAGGTGGCAGCATCATGCTGTGGGGATACAGCAGGGGTTCATTAGCATTATTTTTCATTAAGGGGAAAGGCTGATAGAGAACCTGCTTCAGTCTGAGAAGAAACTGAAGCTTGGGAGAAAAGTCACCTTTCAGCAGGACAATGATCCCAAGCTCAACGTCAAAGCAAAACTGGAGTGCATAGAGACATATGCATAGACAAGCTTATATCTTTTATGCATTCACTGCTTTCAATACAGATTATTACTTCTAACTTTTCCTCTAATGTATGGCCTTTTCTAGACCTCTTTGGCTTACTTACCTTCTTTAGACTCTTCACTTTCTCTGAAGACATTTTCAATTAATAATGGGGCAAATACAATAGCTCAAAAGCACAACACAAACATCCGAGAGTATGAGACATGATCCTATAAGCAGCTAAGGCATGACTGCAGTGCACAATATATCTTCTCACATGGACTTATGTGCAATTTAGGAACTTCACTAGGAACCTGAAGGGACTTCACTAGGATGCAACTATGTCCAACTATGAAAATTTCAGCAAGTGACCCATCTCAGACAGTCAGACAACTGTTAATGCCAAGCCCTGTACAACAAGGTGACATGCTCACCATGGAACAGTGCTTGTGGAGGCATCACATCGGGAATGAGATCAGCCTCAGACAGCAGACTGGGCGTAGCAGACTGAGACGCAGGGGTGCCAGGGGCCGAGAAGTCAGGAGATGGTGATGGTGAGGGACTCGTGAGGGGTGTTCGGTCCGATGAGCTTAGGGAGGAGAAGTCGATCACCTCCCCTCTCTCCAGCACCAGGTCAGGACGCCGACTGCGGCTCATAAACTTGACTGGGGTGGAAGAAGTGCTGCGGTCCACAAAGCCTGCTGCCTCCTTCTGCGCACGACGGATCTCTTTGGCCTCCTGTGTGCGTGAGCGCTTTTCCTTCAACTGCATAGCACTTTCCACTGGGTTCCGGCCAGCTCGCTTCCGCAAGCCCTCCACCGTGATGATGGGGTCCATCGGAGGCTTGGATGTGCCTAGGTGACAGAAAAGCATTTCATACATTACCAACAGTAACTTATTTTGGTAGATAACCCAGCGATTACCCCTAACAGCACTATGTAAGTGACTTGGAGATGCACGCATTCACATGGTCTTACAGTAACGTATCACTGACCCCCCTTGGACTTTTGACTGTTTGACAACACTGAATCTCAACTGATTTAATTAAACTTTGACACTGATCAACAGGAAAAACTCTTGTTTAAGGTCCAAGTGAAAACATTTCTGCAAACCAATCTTAAACGAATTACAAATATAAAACAACAAATTAGAGTGTGTAAGTATTCACCCTTTTACTATGATACATAATTCAATTGTGGTGCAACAGTTTAAGTCACTTAAGGTGAATCCCAATCTGGTTTGCAACTAAAGTGATTCATGAGGAATAAGTATGATAAATACACCTGCATACAGTGGCTTACACAGTTGGTTAGTTTACATTTATCTAATATGGCCAACATTACAGTTAAGAAAGTGTTAAAAAATGCCTTAAAAATGGAAGGAACGTGACATCTGTGAATTCACCTAATGTCGGCCATCCTCAAAACCGGAATGTTTGGGCACAAAAAGGCATTAGTTAGGGAAGCCAAAGAGGCTTGTGTTGACTGTGAAGGACTTACAGTCCTCTGTGCCTGTGAAGATATAGAATGTGCAACTACAACAGTTCCCTGGACGCGTCACCAGTCTCAGCTTTATGGGAGTAGCAAAAAGAAAGCAATCACTGAAACTGTCATCTCAGCTATTGTTTGCCATAGGGTATGTGGAAAGCAAAATGGAAAGAGGTTCTATAGTCCGATACTATCAACATGAAGCTTCTTAGCCATCAGAATGAACACTGTGCTTAATGTAAAACAGAAAGACACCATTTTTACTATGGAGGTAAAACCATGCAGTGGGGATGCTTCCCTGAAGCAGTGCCTGAGGGGGCTTGTTAAGCAGTCGGTAAAATGAATAATGTAATAATTTGAATTAATGACACTGCAGTCAGCCCCTATCACTGGTTAGTCAGGACGCAGTTGGATGCTTTTTTGCATGCACCGGCACATTCTGCGTTCCCCGGCAGGGGTACTTATGGCATGTCGTAAAGAAGAAAGCACAGTAAATAACCTTGACCAGAGCTAGAGCAGGGTGTTGAGAAACTTAAACCAAACCTTTGGTCCCTGATTTGAATTGATATGCTAACTCTAAGAAAAATTAATACTAATGTGAAAAAAAAAAAAAAACTGTATGTGCAAACAATTTCTTACTCAAAAGTTGGTAAGTCAGTTTCCAATTGGATTTTTCTGCTGATCAGTTCCAGAAAATCCTAATTAAATTCATTGTGATTCAGTGCTGCAAAACAATAAAACAAAGTCAAAGAGGGCTAAATAGTTTCATGGATACTCTGAGATACCAATTTATCAAAGCAATAATTTGTTCCAGTGTGTCAAGATTGTTTTGTGGACACTCCACTAAGGGAGAACAGGCAGCCTCTATAGAAACAGCATGATTCACATCCACAACCATTTCATATGTCCATTTGTATTAAATAACACTTTCAGTTACAACTACAAAAAGTTAATTTATACCTTTCGCCTTCAGAGACACAACCGAGGTCTTGTCCCCCTCTGGCCTTAACGTAGGAGGGCGATTCTGCACCAGCTTCCACCAGCCAGGCTCCCCAAACTCCTGGGCTCCTGAGCGGAAGAACGTGGGGCTCCCCACTGACAGACAGCCAGCCACTGTGCTCCACCATGTGGACGTCTTCTTTCTGAGAGATGAGGCATTTGAAGTCTACTAAATAGTCAGGCCCACTAAAAACAAGCTACTACTAAATCAGCTGTTCCGAATCCTAACCCCAACAATCTGTTGCGTGTGCAGGCCTTCCTCATGAAAATAAAAACAAAGTTATTTAAAAGTCTGCCAATCTTTTAAGTCAAAAGCCTAAAGCGTGAGCAAGGTAGAACCACCCACACAGTAGTTCGGGGTGGAAAAAGGTCCAAGCTATCATAAATTGGAAAAAAGTACTCAACAAAAATATTTTTAAGTTTCCCATTTCTGAAAAATATTTCTTACAAACGCATGAGATGTCGGTTTCAAATATGCAGCTTTTAAACAAGAAAGGTTCCAGAAATCACACTACGATAAATAGGGCCTTTCTGTCTCACCTTGAGCCCAGTAAGAAGGTCCAATGTCTTCCAATGAACGCACAAATGTCCTCTTTCCACCGGAAATATCCTTGACGTCCTGTACCTTCCAGAGAAAGGTTGTACATGGCTAGCATGACCACCTGCAAAGTCAAAAGTTTTTCATTACACTTTGCATTTGTTTTGCAAATTTATAATGTTTCACAATATACATGTTTTTGATGTTCTCATTAGTCCCTTCCTTTAGTTTCTAGCACATTTCATCAGTGATGACCTTTGCCTTCTAGGAGTCCAACAACCTGACAGGACTGATGCCACTTTCCTTCTGTACATTTTTACATTCACCTTCATGCATTAGGCTTTTCTCCAAAGCAACTTGCAGCATTAAGCTTCTTAAAAGGTTTACTTATAACCCATTTGCCTGGTAATTGTAACATAGTAATTTAGTGAAGACACTTTGGTCAAAGGTACTACATCATGAGGTGGGACTCAAACCTTGATCCCCTGCATTCAATCACAACTCCAACTGATGCGCCACCATTTGTATACAGTAGTATATTAGTGATGTTCTGTTAGACCAAAAGATGTGGGGTATCTACTGTACCTGAGTGCTGTGACACAAGGTTTGAACCATTTGTTATACTTCACAAACTGTCTTATTTTGTCACTGGTTTTGGGAAGGCTGAACAGCACTTCAGTCCACAGACACAGAAATTGACTGTTGGTGTTGCACTTTACCTGTTGCCAGGTGAGTCTGATCCTCTCAAAAGTCTCCTTGCCATCCTCTGAACAGTCATAACAGGTAAACTTGAAGAAGTTATCCCCTTTCAAATAGCTGGGTTGCTCTCCTCGTAGCTGGGCTATAAATAAGGAGCAAGTAAAGCTGCTCTTAAGATGGGTTTGGTGGTTAACAGCATCATGTATCAACATATTATTATTTCCAGTTACCCAAGTAGTAGCTGCTTACACAAATGAGTAAAGGTTCAAAATCCAAGAACAGCCTTTTTTTAAGTGATATTGATGAAGTAAAATACCTATATATGTACAACAGTGAAATGTACAAGCTTAGCGGCACTATATATTACAACAGAGGGGTGACTTACAGCTGGGAATCCATTTGTGACATTTGTCACAGTAGAAGGAGGTGTCCTCATTCCAGCTGGTGTCTGCATCATCCCCAATGTCACTGTTGAGGGAATCCCCACTCTGATCATGGGACAGGTCTACTGATGCCTGGTCCTCCGACTCTACAATGAGAAGCGTCTCGCCCTCCACCTCCCCTTCCTCCAGACCCTCTGATGCCGAGGTACACGTGGCCTCATCGTCCCTCTGGCTGGACAGGCTTCTCAGATCCCCGCTGCTGTCCATGTTCTCCTAGAGCCCTCCTTCTGCAGTCACAGAGGCTCAGAACCTGACAGACCAGTGAGAAGTTCACATATTCACCATATTCCTCAACCCCAGGGCTTTTTAGTTATCCACTTACATAAGTCTTTAGAACCAATGGTTATTTCTCTACCATCTTTTTAAACTATTATTTTCTGACTCTAAAGCCATTCTCAAATGTTTGTATATTTGAACCAGAAGCTATTTCCATTTTTTTTTTTTAGCTTAGTTAAACCAAAGGCTATTTTTGTATTAATTTCTTTCCTATTGTTTGAACTAGAACCCATTTCTCCATTATTTTTGTACCCATTTAAACATCTCATTATTTACCCTCTTTTCTATCATTTGAATCAGAATCCATTTCTTTATTAATAAGCTATTTCTCTTTTAAAAGCTGCTCAATGCTGACAGACAGAAAGACAAAGACAGCAGAAATCTGACAGCACGTTCCCTTACCTGAGCAATACGGCGCCACTGGAGCTCAGTTTATTTGTAACTCAGGTGGTCGGTCTCTTTGTGCGTGTGTGTATTAAAGCTGTGTCCCACAGGCCCCTTTCTCACACACTGCTTCGGACTCCCTCTCAAGCCTTCCCAGCCCTGTACGAGGATTCTAGGAGAGGGAGAGCAAAGCACACGCTGTGACCCCGAGTGCGTCACGCACCTTCCCACATGTGAAGCGTCACTTACTGCCACGCTGCACACCTACGGCCACACCGAAAAAAAGGAGCTCTAGCAGTTCCTGGGACACGCGGGTCGGCTCATACAGTTATCCATCGAAAAGCAACAACAAATGAATCCATTTGAACAAACAATGACTGAACTTGGGTCGTGCGACCCCCGTCACCGTAGCGAACTCGTACCGCTTCATCCATCGCCTTTGATTCTAACTCGTGCTGCAGCTCCCGGTGTACGAAAGAGGGAAACACCGAGTGCTGCAAGTGTACCTACCTACCTAGCTTTAACATGCTTTTCGGACAGAACAAAAATCCTTCTTAAATAAGAATCACAAACGAGCATTACAGCGTGATCCGCTGCAGACATGCGGTCGCAGAAAAACGACGTAAGAAAGACTCGACGAAAACTAATCGAATGTCGAAATGATCGATACATCCGTTTGCCTTCCTTTGCTTTTTTCCCCCATTTACCGTGCAGGCATTTTTAATTGGCATTTTAAAAGAAAATATATTCCCATACATGCAGTACATTTATTGGTGTATCTACTATTTAAGTAGGTCCAGAAATGCTGCACCTTTTGCACTGCAGTGGCTTTAGAATTTACTGGAGAATTTTTGTACACTGTTGGAGCTACAAAAATAAATGCACCAGGAAGGCTGTCAAAATGCACTAGTGTTTATTTATCAAACTGATAAAATATGCAAGCCCAGTCTTTTCAGAGCCACCATGTATAATAGCCAGGCAGCATTTGTTCATCCATGTGACATTTTGAACCAATACTCTATATATTTTAAGCTGGTTCTCCTTTCTTTTCTGTGACCCTCAGACCACATGAGGTCTTAACCTCCATAAAGGTCCCACTGTATGGATGGTGCTACTGGAGGATGAGCATTTTCATATACGGGGAATAAGAATAAATACAATTGCTTTATGGTTTAAGCAGTAGCTGGTTTTTTACAAACTTGTGGGAAAGCAACGGTGCATTATTTCTTCAGACTTAAAGCCAGATTGATCAAGATCTTTCCCCCTGAGATGTATATGGGATGGCTTATTGGTACCCATAGAACTGATGAAAAACGGTTACCTGGTTTGGATGGACTGCCAGCCAAATTTTATTGCACTTTTTGGAAGATCATTAGACCTGCTTTCCTAGAACTTTTGAAGGATGTGCTTAGCCAGTGAGAGTTTATTAGGAGCATGAGGTGGTGCAGTACAAGAAGAGCAAAAGGGCAGACCTCAGTGTTGTGTGACCACTGATCATCCATTATGTAGACACTTATCTCATCCCAAAAACCCTCACCAAACATTTGAGGAAAACCACGGCATCCCTGGTCTATGAAGACCAGATGTGCGAAGGCTCCTGCTGTCTGGAATTAACAACTTATTTGTAACGTTATCCTCTGTGCTGAGGACGAAACTTTACTGACACCAAAGGTCAGCAGTAGTGGCATATTCCCTGACATCATCACGAGATGCAACTCAGAGGTTTCTGCTGAGAAGGTTACTGCTATTAGTATGCGTTGTTTATGTAAGACAATAAAATGAATCAAAGGGAATTTATTTTCTCCTCTTTTGACTCCACGGAAGACACACCTCTTCCTGACCCAGCGGAAGTGGGGCGGGGTGAGGTCATATCCGGTGAGTACTAGCTAATTAGAATACAGCCGCTGATTGGATACGGCAAGTTTGACCCCACGGCTCCTCACTTTTGCGCGTGCCGAATGTCAACATGGCGGCTGCCGCGCTTCTCTTCGGGGCATCGAATAGTGTTCGATTGAAAGTGAGACAGTCCTTCTTGGTAAAAGATATTCGAGATTGCACGGCATATTGTTGGCGGGAAGGTTCGACACTGACGTCCAGCGCTGTGCGCCGTATGTTTATAGAATTCTTCAAGGAGCGACACGGGCACAAGGTGGTGGCGTCGGCCCCGGTGCGGCCACGGGGAGATAAGAGCCTCCTGTTCGTCAATGCAGGCATGAACCAGGTGCGGGGGTCCCTCTGAAAGAGAGATCGTGGATGTTGCTCTGTTGGAAACAGCTTTACAGTTACACATGTAAGAAAGGCAAAGCGCTGTTTGCATTGGGAGGTCTGTGTGTTGAGTGTCATACACCTAACGCTGTAGCTCCAGAATATGTAGTTTGACACCCCCCACCTTCACGTGAATTGTACATTTTCACAAGTCACAGGTTCAGTGACTGTGGCGTGTGGTATAAAGCAGGTAGACCAGTGTTGGAGCTGGAATGGGCAAGCGAGTGAACTTAGTGACTTTGAATGTGACATGGTTGTTGGTGCTGGGCTTGTTGGTTGTAGCATCTGCCAAATGTCTGTCATCCTGGGCTTTTCAAGGGTTTGCTGAGAATTGTGTGAAAAGCTAAAAAGTACTAGTGATTGATGGTCCTTTGGACAGTTTGTTGATCAGAGGATTCAAAGAAGAATGGCAAGAATTGTGCAAGGTATATAGCATTGTTGGTATGTATAGCATTTTTAATGAACATTTTCACTCCACTACAGACACGTAAAGAAAATGCAGTTAAAAATAAAGTGGGGAAATATAGCTTTGAAAGTCTGCAGCTAACGTGAGGAGCCATTGTGCTGAATTTTGTTGATGTCTTTCTTTCCATATCAGTGTCAACCTCACTTGACCTCCTCCTAGTGGGTTAGAATGGCTGATGTGAGTTTGTGGCTTCTGTGACAGTTCAAGCCCATCTTGTTGGGGACAGTGGACCCTCGCAGTGAGATGGCACAGTATCGGCGAGTGGTGAACAGCCAGAAGTGCGTTCGTGCTGGAGGCAAACACAATGATCTGGAAGATGTGGGTCACGATGTCTACCATCATACCTTCTTTGAGATGCTGGGAAACTGGTCCTTTGGTGACTACTTTAAGGTATGGCTATTGGTTCCCTGTACTCACTCTGGAGTGTAAAAGGTAAACAATCCATCCTCGATTTTCTGCACTGTATGGGAGGTGAAGGTGATAGGTTACAGTGAAAAATGAAAGTGCAATTTAAGCATCATATTATTTACATGGGGACGAGGGGGTGCTTTGCCATCTTCAGCAGTTGGAGACGGTTGCATGGCTTTGAGAGAGCATCAGAATTTTTTAAAAGATTATTGTATGCATTCATGAAGCTATTTTTGTCCCAAAAATATAAAAAAACTTAGATTTCCCCTTATTATGCTTACAAAGTGTGGTTTAATGTTTCTGTTTTCGTTTTTTTTCTGGGATATTTTTGTGAGGGTCTCTAAAATTCAAACTGTATAAAATCGACGTTCTATAAATTGCGAATGATGTATCATTGAATCCAAGCATGAATAGCTGTAGGTCATTGTTGGCCACTAGGTTGTTGTTTTTTGTTGATGTTGTACACATTTAAATTCTGTGTTTCCCCAAAGAAAAAATGTTGAGTAGTGGAGCAACGGTTTTTGTACATGAACCCTGTCAGACTCTCTTGATGTAAGTAGCTTTGTTGAAACTTTGGAGGCAGATTGGAGCCGTTCCTTACTCGCTGTGGACTGTAAAACTACGTACATTTTCAGGAAGAGGCTTGTGCCATGGCCTGGCAGTTGCTGACAGGAGTGTATGGAATCCCACGGGATCGTCTCTATGTGTCCTACTTTGGAGGTGACCAGATGCTGGGGCTTGAGGCAGATGAAGAAACCCGAGAAATCTGGCTAAGTATTGGGTGAGTCTTTCTGTACAAATACCGTGGAAAAGTACGTGTGGATTTGCAATTAAATTAAAAGCAAGGACTTGCAGTCTTCCTATCATTTTTACACTTATTTCCTGAAGAATACTTGAAAAAATTTTTATTAAAATAATTGGCAGCAGTTCTATTTATGTATTTATTGATTGATTGTTCGTGATACTGGACTTTAGCAGAACTTTATCTAAATACTTGTGTATGTATGTGTTTTAAAGACCATAATTTTATTTGGATCACTTATTGCAGGCTAGTGTAGATTACACGTGCACATATATTTTTACTTTTAATTTAGTGCTGTTTTTAACCTTTCCTCTCCAAAATAAATTGTGCTGCTCCAGGGTCCAGCCTAATCACATCTTACCCTTTGGAATGAAGGACAACTTTTGGGAGATGGGAGAAATCGGGCCCTGTGGTCCCTGCACAGAGATCCACTACGATCACGTTGGGGGCCGGGATGTGCCCCACTTGGTCAACAAAGGCAGCCCTGATGTGGTGGAGATCTGGAACCTTGTCTTTATGCAGTACAGTCGGTAAGGAAGGGACCCTGCAGGGGTTCAAGAGCAGTGAAATTAAACTGTCAGGATCCCACAAACAGTACAGATGCTTGTGAACAAATATTCAAATCAGTTTCCATTATTTCACCTTCAGGGAGGTTTGATAACATTTTGAAATTTTAATTTGAAGAGTTTGACTAACTGGGTGAAAACATAGAAATGTACCCCAAAATGGTAAAATTCTTTGCTTTGCTTTCTTTGCTTAGTTATTCATAAGTAAACTCATAACCATTTTATTTAAAACGAGTTAATGTAACTTGTGTTTAGGTTCTTCTCTTGTTTTGTTCCTGATTTTTTGTCAAATAATATGAAGCTGATTTCTTGATTCTGTGTGTTTGAATCTCTGGCGGGGGCTTCAGTGCAGCTGATGGCAGCCTTCATGCTCTTCCCCAGCACAGCGTGGATACAGGCATGGGGTTGGAGCGCCTGGTGGCTGTGCTCCAGCACAAACGTTCCAATTACGACACAGACCTCTTCGCTCCCCTCTTCTCAGCCATCCAACAGGTGAAGCTTCCTTCTGTATCTTGCAGTAAGGCCAAGATAGTCCTGCTTTTCGGCATTAGAACCAGTTCATTTCTAGCCGGTTGCATGACTGTAACTACTGAGATGTATATGCATTAGCTAGGTACTCACCTAGGTAAAGTGGAGTTTGTCAGAGGTTAACCAGTGATAGAAGGGTCAGTTTTTCATTTACACAATGAAGACTGATTCCTTGTGACTGCTGTGCCTGTACCTCAGCACTTTAGGTGCCCCGAATACCGCGGCCAGACTGGAGTAGCTGACAGATTAAAGGTGGACATGGCATACCGCGTCATCGCTGATCATATCCGCACTTTGTCTGTGTGCATCGCAGATGGAGTATACCCTGGAAAGTCAGGAGCAGAGTGAGTCCCTCTTAAACCAACAAGTGAATATCACAACAAATATGGATTTTTCAAACAGGTGTAGCAGAGGCTGTTAAAACTGTTCAAGGGTGAGAGTTATGATAGTTATGAAAAAACTCACATTCGAGACATGTTCAAGCTGAATTATGGAGGCGCTAAATAGCACACCTCATGTCAGGAATTTATTACTTTTTGTTTAAATGTAGAATGACTTTTTCACTATCATTAATGTTCCTCAAGATGACCATTAAATATGTTCTAGGCTTACCATAAAACTTCATTTTCTCAAAATACCACTTCCCCATAACCATACACAGTTGCACACTCCATGGACCTCACCATGATGGCAGGGCAGTTTAGAACTATTGTGGGATATATCTTCCACACATTCAACCTGCCAGCAATGTTTTTAGCCTAACTGCGTACAAAAAAAAAAATCCCCACTTCCTTTGTGAATGGTTGATGCAATGTTTTCCAGCTGAACTGTGGAATTTAAAAACTTCCCATCTGTAAGGTATTGTTCTTTTGAAACACCAGAATTGATTATGCGTCCTGCTCATATTGTCCCTGCTGGGTACCTGTAGTGTCTGCAATATAGTCTACCTTTCCCATATTTTCTTTCATGTCACACAATGTGTTTCACCATTTACATAATAAAAACCCGTCATAACATCCAAAACGTGAGCAGGTAAATTTTGAAAGCCCGCTGAGGCTGGGATTTACCGCGGCTTTGTGTTTTTAAACTGTGTCATGCAACATGCCAACATTGCAAAATTCTACTGCTGTACAAGGAGAAACAAGAGCGTGATAGCGATGTTTTGTTTTAGCTACGTGGGTGTTTTACAGTGTTTTAGTTTTATTTAAAATAATGGGAGATAAATCCAGAAAAAGTAAACAGGGAGCCTAAGTCTGGAATTTAGGAACAGATTAGGAACATTTCAGGAACATAACCCGGGGTATGACTATTCTAAAAGAAAACTTGGTCAGGAAATGCTGAGTGACTCAAAGCGCCTGTCTTTGTGTATTTGTTCATTCTACAGGCTGGTCCTTAGACAGATACTCCGACGGGCTGTGAGGTTTTCTGCTGAGGTGCTCCAGTCGACCCCAGGGTCACTGTCAAAACTTGTTCCTACTGTAGCCCATATACTGGTGAGTAAATGCCTAAGGTAAAGGTAAATCCCTAATTTCTATCTTTAAGTTTTGTTCCTGGATGCTGAGGGGTAGGTGCAACTAGAGAAGACATGTATAGATAACCGTGCATCATTGGTAAAAGAAAAGTCAAGATCGTGTTCACATCACTCTCAGGGCATCATAAGAATGCATAACAACACATTAAAACTGTGTGTAATGCAGAGTTCACAACTATTGACAAAGTCAAAAAACAGCTACACACAACAAGCAGTACCAGGGCATAAAAAATTCAATGGGTCCTTACAAGTTCTTAAAATGAGGTAAATCTAACCTCAGGTGACAAACAACACAATCTGTTCCACTCTGTCATTGTTCACCAAAAAGTAAGCCAACGTGTGGAGAAGCCATGTGTGCAAAAACTAAGTAAACCCCATGATTTGGTAACGTGTAGAACCAGTTCAGTCAGCGGTAAGTTGGAAGTATTTGTGTTCTTTATGAGTTTATCAGTCTCCCATTTGGTGAAATTTTGCTGTACCATTCTTAGCAGCATTGCTTCATGTAATTGATGCTTGAGGGGTTTGTTTAGGCACAGAATTTCAGTGAATTTGAGATCTGATGAGGCAGACACGAGTCTTAATGAAAATACTAGCAAACACAGTCCAAAAGTAGCACAATGCATGGTGTTAACTGCACATTGACTGTATATTTAACGTGTAAATATTTGCTGAAAAATTGTTTTTATATGTGACTTTGCCATCAAAATTGTTTTACAGGGTGATGTTTATCCTGATGTGCGCAAAGAAACCGATAGGGTAAGCTGCTTTCACCATTTCAAAATAAATGGTTAACAATATCTCCGACTGATTTGCATAAAATCGTGTCATTTCCAGATTATGTACATCATTGATGACAATGAGGCCCAGTTCCTGTCTTCTCTAAAGCAAGGGCGGCGTGTAATTGATAGAACCCTCCAGAATATGAATGGAAGCACTATATTTCCTGGTGAGTTAGTCTGGATTAGTCTGCTTTACTTATACTCAAAGGGTCTTTGCCGAAACCTTTGACTGTTCCTTCATTGCCACGCTTGTGTTGTTCATTAGGCTCCGTGGCCTGGTCCGTACATTGCCACCTGGGCTTTCCCCTCGATCTCATAAAGCTTATGGTGGAGGAAAAGGGTGTGACTATGGACACTGAGACGCTGGATAGGTTAGCACTGGAAAATGAGAAGGTAAACCTCAACCTCCTCTTCTCACCAAAGACCCATACTGTAAAATATAAAGTAAATAAGACTACAGGTGATTTGTCTGTGCTTCATGGCAACAATCGCTTCCTGCTAAGCAGATATGATGAAATAAAACTTTTATGCACTGCATGCAAACTCCACCTGCCAAAATTCTCGATAACTTGGAAGTCCCTGTATACTAGTAGGTCCAACAGACACATGTGGACATTAAGGTATCAACATTGTTCTTCCTTTCATGTTTTATAGGCTAACTGATCGCTTATGTTTTGATTTTGCTTTTCTTTTCAGGTTAAGACTCAAACCCAAGAGTCTGAACAGGATGGCTGCATAAACTTGGATCCAAACGTTCTTCGTGAGCTACAGGGGTGTGGCATTGCTTACACCAGTGACTTGCCAAAGTATCAGTATAGCCTGGGGCAGGATGGGAAATATGGTAATCGTTGATTTTTGCATTTACTGCGCATTTAATCGCTGGCGCAAAACTTTGAATTTAGAGCTGTAGTCGGGAAACATTGTTCTGTTTAGCAGATGCGGCAAATGCACGTCGATGCTGGCTTTCTAGGTGCATTTAATTTTATTTTCACTTTGTGAATGATGTAATGTAAAGACATATCAGGAGCGTAGTATGGTAGAATGTAGGGTTTTGTTGAAAAAATTGAAATCGTGACCTTAGTGTTGGGTGTCATTGTGTGTGCACAAATAAGCATGTATACAGGTGGTTACTTGTGATATGCATACATGTACACAATTCTTCATTTGTGGGTATTTACTGTATGTAAAACACTGATTTCTCTGTTTTATTTTCTCCATGGCTGATATCTCCTCACAGTATTCGCACCGTGTAGCGCTACAGTACAAGCACTGATCTGTGGAGAGGGACTAGTGCATGAGGTGCAGAAAGGACAGAGGTGTGGGGTCATCTTTGACAAGACCTGCTTTTACACTGAACAAGGAGGACAAGACCAGGACCAAGGATACTTCACACAGGAAAAGCTACCGGTAACTCAGTAACTGAGTAACTCAGACATCCTCTTCTCTTTCGGCTGCTTAGCTGCTGAAAAGGCCCTAATAACATAAAGCATATTTGTTTGTATGCTGTGCGACTCTCAGCGTCACATGCAGGATCCCTCCTGATTTAGAGGAGACAGTTTGAAAGCGTCATGGTTTTTCAGAAGGGCAAAAGACAAGTGGCAGAAAACTATTAAATACACTCAGCCCCCAGTTTAAAAGAGTCCCACAAAACAGCTACAAAAAAAAGACACCGGCTTATGAAAACACGGGATACAAACCTGATGTCTAAAAGCCAGTAAATGGTTTTTCTCCAACATAGGTGTCAGTCTGTCTAAAACTAAAGTACTACCTTCAAAATTTTATTCAACATGATGACAGCCAGTGCACAAGTGGGGCTGGTAGGACACTGGTTGGATGCTTTTCTTTTAATATGCTGGATGAAGACAGACTCTTTCAAGCACTTTATTAACATGGTCACACTTTTATACTGCAGTTTTATCTGATGTTTTTAGAACTTGCCTTATGAATAAGTCAAGGGATTAATCTGAGTTATGAAGAGTTTATTAAATGTGACTTAGTGGGTGGACTAACAAACAGTTCGACATACAACAAGACTTCTGGCCAGTTGTATTAGTTGAGGTTCAAGTGTGTTTTCATATTGTTAGAAATGTGTCACTTGCATTTGTAATAAGAGGAGGTGGTTTAATTGTAGTTGCTGGTTTATGTAACTATTTTTTAAGCCAACCAAATAACTGAAATTAACTTGATAATTTTGGCTTTCTAGTATGCTTGACTTACCAAAAAAGGGTGATGTAATGTGTAAATCCTGTAGTTTCCTTTTTTTTTTTTGAGGATGTGGGGAAAATGTAATATTGCTTGATACAAAGATAAGATATCAAGGTGTAATGTGGCATCACTCTCATTGGCTTAGGATGTCCTTTTCCCTGTGGAACAAGTGCAGCTGGTGGGGGGTTACATTGTTCATCAGGTCACCACTACCGAGAGGCTCAGGAGAGGAGACCAGGTCCGGCTCATTTTGAATGAGGTACGTGACCAACAAAAAACGGTTGTCTGGGGGGACAAACGGACTGCAGAACCCATAATTCTAAAATGAGTTTAGAATTTGTACAAATCCTTTCATCCTTGCAGTCCTTTCACAGAAGTGGTTTGTCATCTTCTAGAGTCAAAGGTTGGCCTGCATGGTGAATCACACAGCCACTCACATCCTCAATCACTGCCTCCGACAACTGCTGGGAGATGGTGTGGAACAGCAAGGCTCTCATGTCTCTGCTGACCACCTGCGCTTTGACTTCAGCGTGAAGGTATATTGCAGCGTGGCCATCCCCAAAATCCTTTTACCCTTAATAAGGTTCTTACCGATGACAGAACTGTTGTTGCTCAGTAAAGACCCAGGGTGGGNGGGGGGGGGGGGGGGGGGGGGGGGGGGGGGGGGGGGGGGGGGGGGGGGGGGGGGGGGGGGGGGGGAGGGGGGGGGGGGGGGGGGGGGGGGGGGGGGGGGGGGGGGGGGGGTCGGAACAGCTCTTCTGATTTTACTGTGTTCTGGTGACCACTTCATGTTAATTCTGAATTTGAAGCAGTGACACTTTGTGGAAGCTTTGTGGCAGTGCTGGTTGAACATTACTCCTATTGTCATTGTCCTGTCTTTCTTGTTCCTCTGTTTCTAGACATCCTTAAGTGTCCAACAGCTTCAAGAAATTGAGAGAATGATGCAAAACATTATAAAAAAAAACGAGCCTGTTTACACAGAGGAGCTGCCCTTTCAAGTCGCCAAAAGAATATCCGGAATAAGAACTGTTGATGAGGTGAAACTTTGGTGATTTCTTTTATTTCTTCTTCTTCTTCTTCCACTTGCATTGGGTCTTGTGAATTCCATGTGAAGTGTGAGGTACGAGCAGAAACACAGATACAATTAACCCTGTTAAAGTCCATCTATCTGTCTATCTGTATATATTATATTTATATTATAATATTCCTGCCAGGGACTGAGAACAGAAGGTCCATACAGAAGGTCCCGACTGAAGCGAGGGAGCTGCTCAGTGAAAAAGAGATTTAAACGTTTAAGAATTAAATTTTGTTTTTCACATTGGTTTCTCCCAAGTGACACAATTTGGAGTGGATGACAGTGCATTTCACCAACCAAACGTAGCTGCGTATTAACTTAGAATCAAGTGGAATAATAGAATTTATGAGGTGCCCCAACCCATCTTGTATCTTATTAACTTTTGTGCAATGGACCAACTCTCAGGTCCAACTGAATTCATAAGCAGGGGAGCCACTGGACTGGATACTACCTTGCAAAGACTTGTTGCCTTTCATCTGTTTGATTTGCTCATGAGTGGTGAAACAATGATCTCATCTGCGAACTTGTCTGTATTGTAGGTGTATCCTGACCCAGTGAGGGTTGTGTCAGTCGGAGTACCTGTTGCACACCTGGTCAAAAGCCCCACTGAGAAGCCAGTGTCTGTTGAGCTCTGCTGTGGAACGTAAGGCGACGTTCTTAGTCAGTGGACGTTTCTTACTGAAAATTCGTCCACTTAGCTTGGGGAAAGAAGCCATTTCCATAATTTTGTTTTGGGAGAAATGATGACGGCTTCTTAATTCGCTTGTAATTCGATAGTGGAAAAGCAAGCTGGTTTTAGTTTACCCCACTGGAATTTTAGAACATAGAAGCGTGAAGAAAATGAAATCGGAGATAAATCGACTGAATTTTTTTGTCTTCAAAAATCAAAGTCCATTGAGGTACAACTGTTTACTGTAACATTAGGAAAACTGTCAGAGACGATTCCTACTGACACGGTTTACCGTGGCCTGCTTACACACGTCTTTAGACTGTGGGAGAAAATATATAGAAGCATGGTGAGGATGTTCAAACCCACCTAGACCGAGTAGGAAACAAACCCTAGGAGTGAACCTGCAGCCCAGGAGCTGTGAGATACACATACTACCAGCTGCACAACCATGCCGCTGATCTCAAATATTATACAGGTAAAAGCAAGAACTCCTAATAAATATTCAACACTTGCTTTCCTAAAAATTGATAATACGAGTGGTTGCAGTAGTCCAGTACTGCATGAATTTCCCACAGGAGCGATAAGATGTCTTTGTTGTTGCCTCCTACTTCTTCCCGAGTCTCTGCGCTACGATGACGTTCCTACAGGTTTTCTAAAAAAATTTCCCAGATGCAGCAACTGAAACTTATTTTAGCAAGTAAACAGGTATCCTTCTAGTGGAAGGCGTTCCTGAAAATTGGCTGGTAAGGTGACACCTTTTTAACATCGTCCGATTCTTACTCGTAAACACAAAATCCGAGGCCCATATATTTCGGTTGGGAGTTTTTTGTTTTCCTCTCCTCAGTTTCTAGTTGGTTTATTTTACATTACAGATTGTGCACCTGCCCATTAGTTGACATTGCTGACCAGGATGTTAGTAAGTAGAGATAATAATAAAGAAATAATATGAATACAGAGAACCACTGTTTCATTCTAAAATATTGTTGCCAGCATGATTTTGAGTCAGGGCTACATTTTTGACCGATGTTTACCAAATCGAGATCAAGTCAGATGACTGAGCCACAATTTCTGGACCTGTGGTTTTAGGCACCTGCTGAAGACAGGCGAGATTCAAGACGTCGTCATTGTGTCTGAAGGACAGATGGTGAAGGGATCGAGCCGCGTTGTGGCGGTCACAGGAACACAAGCTAAAGAGGTGAGGGTAGAGCCACGGCTTGATGCTTCCTGACTTAGTTGTGAACAAGGCGAACCTTTGATACACACGGTTTTATGGGTTTCAAGACGTTTTTCCGCACCGTCCGTGGTAAACTTCGAGGAATCGCTGAATGTTTAACGTCGGTACAGATTTATTGGGAAATGATTCAATACTAGGCAGTTGAGGTGAGGGCAGTTTCACGGCCGCTGAGGCTGTGCTACATGACTGTTGTCTGCTGGCCCTCTGTCACACAGGCCAGGGAGGCTGGGTGCGATCTGGCAAAGGAGGTAGAGTCTCTGAGCGCTCGGCTGGCAGCTACCACCCCCTCGCTGCACAGAGCGCCGCGGCTGTCCAAAGAAGCAGGCCTGCTTATACACGTACGTACATTTTGACCATATCATAAATCTCACAGTCATTTTAGTCACCTGTTCTGTGTAAAATCTGCTACCTGCTCGCTCATCAGATTATTTACTGTATAAAATGGCATTTGTCAGGGAAGATTGTGTAGTTGTTGGGTCATTTAATGCAAACTATTAAATGCTTGAAAACATGGTTGCATTTAATCTCAGATTTAAATAAATTGATTTATTACTCTACCTTTTTACATAATCTTTGGATTTTTCCGCTGCATTGCAGGCGGTGGAGAACACAGACATACCTCACTGGCAGCGGAGAGAGCTCACGAACAAGCTTAAAGCACTGCAGAGGAGCACCAACACAATGGTTAGGAAGCTGGAGATTGCTGAGGTACCGTGCCGATCGTGACAAACCCCCTCACCCCACCCGAGGGCGGCGAGTTACGTACATGAACCAGAGGCCACAGCTCTAACCATTATGCCACGTGCTGCCCATTTGTTTAATCTTCACCCCCCTCTGTTTGAGGCTCATCTGGATTTTTTTGTTTTTAGTGCGTTTCATTTTTATCAACGTGCAGTTGCCTGTTTTGCAAAACTCTGTCATATTGTGGTCAGCCAACATTTACAGCACCTAACAGTCTTAGAATAAACAGAGCCATCGTCTTTTCACCAGGCATTCTTTCCACGTGGTTCATAAGTAATTTTTGATCCCCCCCCCCAGGCAGCCAAGAAAGCCCAGAGCTTGCTGAAGAAACATACCAACAAAAGTCTTGTTGTGGACTCTGTGGATACAGACTCGATATCTGTAAGGAATATCTTTGAATGTCTGTTGCTAATAGCAAATTACCAGAATACCAGAAACAAAGACCACCCAGTTTCTTGATCTCCATCGTTCCTTGTAGGTAGTGATGAAGACGGTGAACCAGTACAGTGACCAGTCCCCAGGGGTGGTGGTCATGCTTCTGTCGTACCAGCATTCTGGGAAGGTCCTTTGTGCCTGCCAGGTACCCAAGGTAAGATGCCTGTGTGAGTCTCTGTGTACAGTCTGTCGTGGAAAATGTTGGCATTTTAAGCAACGCTCTTATCTCTGCTTGTGAGACACTGCTTTTCTGAGTTTGCTCATGCAAGCAAATGGAACTGGTTCTTTAAATTGGATTTAAAAGCTGCTGGACTCAGAAAAAATTGGCTAAACTTTGTGAAACTGTGCAATACTGTGAAAATATGAAAGTTTTTGTTTTGCATATATTATATACAGTACTGTGCAAAAGTGTTAGGCATGCAACTTGAATGTGTGTTGAGAAGTA
>UFQX01001436.1:0-41927 GCA_900497675.1 Arapaima gigas | reverse complement strand
TACGTGGACCTTTGGAGGGGGGTGGGTCGGTCTGGGACGCCAAGCCTCGCTGCTGAGCCATCCGGAGGTGTTGTGGGCCTAAGTCAGGGAAACACCAATGAACAATGGTGCCTACCTGATGACCCTGGTGAAGAGCTTACAAGGTGGTGTTTTAAGGTGTATAGTGTGTTAGGGTTGGAAGGGAATAGGCGGGTTGGTCGTTGGAAGGGTAGGGTAGGGCTCTATGCTTCATCCCAGTAGGTAAGCGCAGGATATCTGTCAACTTATCCTGTATATTCATAAATAGCCAATTATTTTGTACCTGCTCATTTCTGTATGTGCAAAGCATGACCTCTGGAAATGTAGTTATGGACTTCTAAATGCGATTAATTTCTAGTTAAGTACAATAACTGAAACACTCAAACGGCAAAGACTGCCGCTTCAAACTGTTCAAATGTTTCTTCCTTTGTCTTTTTCAGCTGTTCTGTTCTATAGTTGCCATGCTGCTGCATTACTTCTTTTTAGCAGCTTTTGCTTGGATGTGCATCGAGGGGATACATCTGTACCTGATAGTGGTTGGCGTTATCTACAACAAAGGCTTCCTGCACCGCAACTTTTACATTTTTGGCTACGGAAGCCCAGCTGTGGTGGTGCTGATTTCGGCCTCACTGGGTTACAAATATTACGGCACCAGTAAAGCGTGAGTGAAAGTGTAACTTCATCATAATGGCGTAACACAGGTCATGTGGGAGAAAAGTTGCTCAGCATTTTGAATTTTATTGTTACTTTCCTGAATGTTACAGGTGTTGGTTAAGCACAGAAAATAATTTCATTTGGAGCTTTATTGGACCGGCTTGTCTAATTATTCTGGTAAGGTTTATGATAACTGTCTGCCTTTTTTTGGGATTTCAAAAAAATCAGAATATATTATAATTGATGAAAATTGCAATTTATGACACAAAAATGCCTAAATGTGCAATTTTGGTCCGTTTTTCACCAATATATTAATGCTTAATTTCATTTTTATATACTTCAAATTTATTGTAATAGTAAATTTAGTAATTTTATATGTTTTTTTGCACAGAAATCTGTAATCACTCTTCAAATGCCCCATAAAATTATTATACTTGAATGTTTATTTTTTATTCTGATAAATCAATTAATACTGGTTGGCTCTTTTGGTATTTGAGAATGGAAAGAATTTTTTTTTTTCATAAACCAAGAGACCAATAACAGCCAACTAGAAAGCATTTTGACAGGTTGTTGTCATTTTCAGCCAAGTCGTGAAATTATAGTACAATTATAGTATAACATCCAAAAAAGTTACCTGAAATGTGCTAATTTGAATAGGATGTCACTTCCTTTATTTATTTATTTTATTTATTTATTTTTTTTAACTAAGGTCAATCTCTTGGCTTTTGGAGTCATCATTTATAAAGTGTATCGTCACACTGCTTTAAAGAAGCCTGAAATCAGCCACTACGAAAATGTGCGGTAAGTTGAAACTGTTACTGACGTGTGCAAAAAAATCGAGGCGTTGAAGCCGCTCGAAGTCGAATGCAAGAGAGAAGAGACAAAGTGTGTATTTGCTCTGTGCTTTCATGTGACATATTTGAATCTCCTTTTGTGACAAAACAGCAGTTTACAGGGATACTGTTCCTTTCAGGTCTTGCGCTCGAGGAGCCCTCGCACTTCTGTTTGTCCTCGGTGCTACCTGGACCTTTGGTGTCCTTCACATCCTCCACGAGACCACTGCTACTGCGTATCTCTTCACTATCTTCAATGTTTTCCAGGGAATGTTCATCTTCATCTTCCTATGTGTCCTATCCAGAAAGGTAACTAGCGCACAAGGTTTTTTTTTGATCTATGGGTAGTGAGTGCATGGAACTTGGTCCACAGCTGAAGAAAACCAGAATAACTAACTTTGTGGTAGTACATACAGAAAGGACTTTTATCAAGTCCTTGGGGGTTGTATTCACCAAACTGTGTGAATATAAACAACAAACCCTAATTTCAGGAAATCATTTTACACATCGCCGTCATTTTTCTGTGAATGATGTGCAAGTGGATGCAGGGGCTCCACTATAAGGAAGGGTGGGTTTCAGGCCTTCCTTGGTACATTCTTACCTTAACTTTTTCCGCCATTTTAGTGAGCAACCTTAAACTGCTTTGCAAGTTGATCCTAGTAAATCAGAGGCAACTTTTTAAACTCGGAACATTAAATTTTGGCTGGAAAAAAGTTTGCTTTTGATGAATAAATTTTGTTTTTGACACATTGCTTTGGATATCAGATCTATTAGATATTATCTTGTTTAAAAATATACCCAAATTTATTCTCCCAAAAGTATTTTACATGCAACTTACAACCAGGTTTTTTTTTTTTGGGGACATGTTAATAATCTATGTGTAAATGCTTTTGTGTAAATTATTTAAATTCCCTAAATGTCCTAAGGCCTCCTTTGACTGCACTTGTTGTGTTCTAGTCTGGCAGCCAACAGGGACATGTTAATGACCCAAAATCTATTAGTCAGACATATTTCAGCCAAAAAAGTAGCAGCAAGCTTTGAAAAAGTACTTCCCTTCTACACCAATAAATCCTGTCCTCCTGTCCGGAGTTTGGTTGAATTCCAGCAAGCCTAATAATGCCGGAAAAAGTGGAAGTACTTTTCAGTGAAAACTGTGTGCCTGGGGAAAGATTTTTAGTATGTTTCTATACTGCTTTAACCGTAATGCCCACTTTTGTATGAATCTGCTCTTCTTCTGTTTTATTTTCTAGTTGGGTAAATAATAAAAAAAACAGCGTAGCTGAGTGCAATTCTTTAACTTTTTCTGTGGCGAGGAATAAAGACGGAATGAGCGCAGTGACTATGTCGACTCTCCAGAAGGATGCCGAGGGAGAAATGTACTTAACACCAGAAGTCATGAAAACAGTAAATGGTTAAATGGCTTGATATCGTAGATAAGACATGCTAGTACAATAGTGTGTGTGGCAATGGTGCCAACAAGACCCAAATCTTCTAATGTTTAAGATAAATATATATATATTTAAAAAAACATTAATTGTGAAGTATGTGATTTTCCAACCATCATGACAATGTTTTTTTTTGTGTGTTCTTCTTGACCAGATTCAAGAGGAGTATTACAGACTGTTTAAAAACGTGCCGTGTTGCTTCGAGTTCCTCAGGTAAACAGCGGGTCCGGGACGGAGAGGCGGATCACTTGTGTTTACCAGCTCATGTCTTCAAAATGTCTACTGCTACTGCTATAAGAAGTTAGGAAACTGTTTTACAAGCCATTGCAGCTGTTTTTTCTATTACTGTAGCATCAACCTTTTTGTTTTCTATGATATAATGTAAATTGGACTGCAAAGAGAAATGTTTGTTTTTTTTAAATGTACAGAATAAATCAAAAATTGTTGTGACTGGTGTGTGTCACAAATATTTGAGTAAAGCCAACAGTCTCTCACAGATTAAATGGATTTGCTTTTTATTTCGTTCTATTTTCTGTGTTTATATCTGTATTGAACATTTGTCATTTTTAAAAAGTTACAATGAGGTAATGATTAATAGCAAAATAAACATTCAGTATTACTTTGTGAAAATGCTAAATGTGTCATATATAAACTGATATCGATTTAAGAAAGTTGACTTGACTGTCTTAAAGCACCAGATGATTCTTTCAGTGAGACATGATCTTGCTTCCTAAGTGAAAATGTTCAGCGGTATTTTTTTTTATNAAATGCTAAATGTGTCATATATAAACTGATATCGATTTAAGAAAGTTGACTTGACTGTCTTAAAGCACCAGATGATTCTTTCAGTGAGACATGATCTTGCTTCCTAAGTGAAAATGTTCAGCGGTATTTTTTTTAATCATTTCTGCAGCTTTACAGTATGACTAAGACTATTTTCATAAAATAAAGCTGATTGAAAATGCCTTTATAACATTTTTATNCTTAAAGCACCAGATGATTCTTTCAGTGAGACATGATCTTGCTTCCTAAGTGAAAATGTTCAGCGGTATTTTTTTTTATCATTTCTGCAGCTTTACAGTATGACTAAGACTATTTTCATAAAATAAAGCTGATTGAAAATGCCTTTATAACATTTTTACGCTATCGTAATGTTACACTTAAAAGTTAAAAGCAACAAGAAAAGAATGGCTGGGATAATCAAACTTAGTTGCACAAAGGATGAGTGGTGATTATTATTATTATTATTATTATTATTATTATTATTATTAATAATAATAACAATAATGTTCTTGTCAATGTTACAAAGGCCTTGTAATGTCAAAAATATTGCATTTCTAATGGTTGTTTCTGATAAACAGTGTGCAGTATCTTAACCTGTAACTAAAACATGAAATTTGGGTAAAATTGTCATTTAGATTAATTGATGATAAATTACAAGATCCATTTTTCTAAACTTTGCATTTTAGGTTTATAGTTTGCTTTCAGTGTCCTGCAGAGATCTTGCCCTTCTGTATTTAAAAAATAAAACTTGTATCTTGCAATAAGAAAACTATTATCCAGACATAAACTACTGATATAACTGATTCTGGTCAAAATTAAGAGGAATGTAAAGGTTTAATTTTGTTAATGATTTATAAAACAACTATTTTCTGCCCACTGATTCTCGTGCCTTTTTTTTCCCTTTTTTTTTAAATCAGATCAGTGTTATTCCACCATCTAGTGGGAAGTTAAAACATTTCCCATCAGCTGGGCCTGACCTATTCTTCTTCTGACTCAAAAAAGCGAACACTGGGTGAAACCCACTAATGTCAACAACAGCAACTTCAGCTAATTCTTTTGCAGGAATTATATGAAAGAAAGGCAGAAAGGACGTTTCTGAGTAAAAACTTCACAGTCAAAGAAAAATTTACCATGTCAAAGGATCAAACGTGCTTCGCTGCCGTGTCTGTACCCGTCCGTCTCACTGAGTGCATTTTCACCGCATTTTTACTCAACAAAGGGGTTTGCGTCTGAAGCTAAGATAAACGTCAGTGCAGAACAAGTCAATAATAATAAGTAATAATAAAATAGAGTAAAATCACAATGAGACTGTTGACCCATTCCGACTGTTTATCAGTCTTGTCGTAAAATTCTTCTTAAATGGAACCGGAGTAGTACCTTGTTCTCCACACGCAAAAGTCTGCAAAATTCTACACTGGACGAATATGTAAATCTATCTTTAGCTCTTAAGGAAATATGAAAAATTATCATCTGTTTGGCAGATATATTCTATTAGTAATAGTAATGGTAGTAGTATTAGTAGTAGCAGTACTAGATAAAAACTATAAAACATTTCTCAACAAATAAAGTTGGGTCTCTCATCCAAGAAGCCATCTAATATTTATTTATGTCATGTTGTCCTGATGTCAAAATGACAAAATGATTAACATGGCAACCAACAGGCCTTTGTTGATTTTTTTTTGTACTCTTGGACATTCATGCCTGCAAACATTATTGCATCAGCAAGTTTATTTCGAAAAAGGTTAGTAAAACTTGAGAGAAATCTAAAAAAAATCCCAGGAAATGACTTCAGTATATGTATGTGTCATGTTATTTGTATGCATTGGATGACCTTGCAGGAGAAGAGTATTAGGCCCAGTTCAATCTTATTTTTGCATATTTCGCATCATGCTGTACACCTCCAGAAAGCTTTTACCTAATGGAGAAGGTATGAATTGAAAATAAATAAATGAACATTTCAAAAAGTATGACATTAAAGTATGTTTGTGTGATATGTTGGACTTGTCAGAATCAGGTATCAGGCCAGATTGTTTGAATGAAATTGCTTTCTGCACTTTCAGGTCACACTCTTATTCTCCAGGTATAAAACCACCGTTAACCTGCATAAACAATTTTATAAATAGTTAAATATTTTGCCTGCTTATGCTGAACGGGAATTAAATAAAATTGATCAATAACACGAGGTGTGATGTGTGGCTGCAGAAGCACTAGGGCTTCTTTTGCTTTGGTTTGAGACTACAAAGTACAAATGAAGTTAAAACGGTAGAGGACAGTTATTTTTTAACTGCAAAAAAAAGCAAAGTTAGCTAAGCTTGTCAGGCTCGGTAGTGTCACTGTGTCCCACTGGTTAACCTGGCACACCTGTATACATTTGTGTTGGTAATTCATCTGAGCAATTAAATATTGACAAAGTCTAAGTTTGGACACTCAGTTTTTTTAGTTCTATCATGTGAAATAAGGCCAGAAGTTAGTGGCTCGTTGTTATTTCCTTTCGATACACTTCATGTATCTGGATGTGTTTCTTAACCCTGAATGTTCTGTCCAATAATGACAAATGAGACATTCCTGACATGTCATAAAATAAAGATGGTTCTTAAAATGGCTGATTTGAATGTCACCGAAGTCCAATAATATAATTTAATTTTTGCTTTAACTAAAAAAAGATGCATGCTTGTCCACATCCATTTAAAATAGACTTCTTCAGATTTTTTTAAATACCTGTACTAGTGCACCATTAAAAAGCTGCTTTACTGTCAGGTCATGATGATCTCCTAAAAAATGACATTATACAGTTTTATATTGTCACAACCCCAAGGCTGTCTAGGGGTACAGTGGGGTGTAACATAAACTCCAAACATAAAGGTATCTGTGAATGAACTGACAGGTCTCCAAGTCATGTGTAACAGACAAGTGTATATGCTGGGTTTCTCAGTCATGAGTATAAATACAAAATCCAATGTGCCAATTTAAGAAAACAAAAACAAACCTAAACAAACCCAACCTTAATATATTATACAACAGCACAACGTCAGAAACAAAAAAAAAAATTTTGGTCCAAAACTCAAATTAAAGTCTCCCACAGAGTAACTACACTGTTGTTGTCTAGCTACAAAACAACAAAACAAAATGAAGAAACAAACACACCCGCAGCCACCAGAACAAAGATCCAAAATGGAGCCAAAAAAGAAAAGGGCAAAGTCTCCAGCGCAGGATAATCCTCCTCAGCTTCAGCTTCTCCTTCGTATCAAAGAGAATTTCACTTCTTCTCGTTCTTCAGCACGTGAAGGTCAGTGATGATGGGTGGGTCTCTTATCCAGTTCCGCACAGGGGCGGGAAAATGGAGGAAAAAAACGCAATAGACTCAGTAGTGAATGTAACACATAAAACTGTATATAACAAGCTAAGAAAGTAGAAGGATGGAAAGATAAAAAGTAACAATACATTATATATTACCAAACTGCATTACATTATTGTTGCATCTAGTCCTAAAGTATTGTTACCACTCTGTGTGTGTGTTTGACTACTTGGAAACCTCTCTTAGGAAAAAGTACCTGTGTGTCAAAGGAATAAACAGACGGAGCTTTACAGATGTAGAGATGGCACCGTAAGTTACAAACATCAAAAATATAAAAGTTTGCTGACATGTTGACGTAAACAGGTGTTAATGTTTGAACCAAGAAACATTTTACCAATTAATTAAGTTATTCAAACATTTATTTATTCATTTATTTATCCTTTTATTTATTTATTTACACTTGCGGCAAAATGCGCTCACAAAAAAAAAGAAGACGACTTTGCCACGGCTCTGATTTAATTTGATGTATTTTTTTTAAATCTGTATTTGACCTACACCTGAGACTTTTACCACAGCTCCTGAGTCGGTGTTTATGATTCATTTATTTTGACTGGAAACCGTAAGCAACCAGAAACTAATATGTCCAGACAATTGGACATATTTTTGCCAGAAATGGGTCTGATCCACGTGTCCAAATTTGCTGTGTTTTCATCTGCAAATGAAATTCAGTGAAATGGCCTTAAATGCTGTGGTCACACCTGCAGCTGATAATCTATGGGGGGAGTGTTTCCATGGGTCCGTATACCCCCGATATTCCAGTTTTTTTCATAATTTTATTTTTCAGCTTGTGTATACAGTACTGTGCAAAAGTGTTAGACATGCAACTTCAACGTGTGTTGAGAAGTACAGGTAGATTCTTATCTACCATCAGGGAGGTTTCTGGTTGGTCCCAAATTCATTCTGCAGCCTGACAATGACCTCAAACACCCAATCTCAGTCGTACACAACTATCTTGAGCAAAAAGAAGGAATCCAGCAACAGCTGGTATGGTCCCCACAGAGCCCTGATCTCAACATGATCGAGTCAGTCCGGGAGGACATGCAGAGACAGTCAAAGTGTGCAGAAGAACTGTGGCCAGTTCCTCAAAATGTTTGGAAGAACCTACCAACCTCTATCTTAAACTGCATGTAAGTATGCATAAGAGAATTGAGGCTGTTTTAAAGGCAAAGGGTGGTCCCACCAAATATTGATCTGATCTTTTTTGTCTACTGCACTTTTTTGAAGGTTTAGTGATTAATAAGTATTCATGGCATTATTTCTGGAACCATCCTCCCTTTACAGCGTTTTTCCCACAGGTGCCTAAGACTTTTGCACAGTACTGTATATAAATGTGCAACATGTTATTTCGACAAAAGTGCAATCGATTAATAAATACACTAGATGCTACGCTGCAGGTAGATTACGACATATGCGACTTGTCACAACTTGGATTTATCATGTCCATCCCATTTACCTTATAAGTTAAGTCGTAGACCTTGGTGGTAACAGGTAACAAGGACCACCACACATCATCTGCTGGCTGCACTGTTTTTGACTCAGCCAGTGGGCATTCTGCCAGCAGTCTCATTTCGTTGAGTAAAACATTGTTTTATTTACAGAACCTTTTGTTTGTGATTTCTTTCGTGTGATTCCATTTCGTTCAAAGTGCCTTGGTTGGAAATGGTTATTAACTAGTATTCCGCTGGTACTGACAAGAAGGACAATGTTACTTACACTGTACTGATCTCCCAACAGTGGTTCCCATTTATGCAACAGAACAATGCGACAGACACACACACACACACACACACGTAGACAGTATAGAGTAACCAAGTTCACATGAAACACATGTCTTTGGACTGTGGGAGAAAACCTACACAGTGTGGAGACTGAACCCATCACACTATCACGTCAACATGTTTGATGAAGGGAAAGTCATCTGAACTGTTTTTTATTGACTTTCTCTGTCTTTATTATTCTGTCTTAGACGGTGGTACAGTGAGTAGCATCGCTGCCTCGCAAGGCATGGGTTTGAATCCAGCTCGTTCTTGCCGAGTTTGCACGTTCGCCCGCGTTGACGTGGGTTTCCTCCCGTGCATTTCAAGTTAAATTGCTCATTCTGAACTGCACGCGTGGGATCCCCCTGTGAAAGACTGCCCCGCCCTCCCATCCAGGGTTTGTTTCCTAGTCTGATGCTGGTGGTTGTAGGACAGTCTCCAGACCGCTGTGACCCCGCTCAGGATTGGAGGGTAAAGGTAACTGATCGATGTTCTGGTTTATTTTGTGCACTAGAGGTTGCATTAATACACACAGACTGCATCTTATGCACGTATGGTGCATTTGTGGGCAGGCAGGTGGGTGAGTGGCCAGTACTTGACAGCTACAAAAAGGTGGGTGTACGTGGACAGCTGAAGAGAAACTGTATTCCCTGTGGAAGTAACTGGGTAACTTGGAATTTGTTTATATTTTAGCTGATATTCTAGCATAAATTGCAGATATCCCCAAAAATATCCCCTTTCTGCTTTTTACAAAAAACTCCCAATTTTCTTTAAAATAAGATGAAGCTGACAAAAGTATTTGTCGTTCACCATTCTTTATTGCACATTTAATAGAACTAAAATCTTCCTTTGATTTATTATAAAACATATTATTTTAAATAAAACAAATGAAAATGGCATTAAAAAAAAGGATTGGGACCCTTTACCGACTACTTTGTAGAACAGCCTTCGGAGACTGCAGGCAAGCGCTTTCTGTAGCTCTGAATGAGATTTCTACACACCTCCACTGGTAGTTTGGTCCCCACTTCTTGAGCAAACCTCTCCGGCTCTCTCAGGTCTCATGGGTCCCTTCTCCCAACTGCAAGTTTCAGCTCTTTTCACAGATCTTCTGTGGGATTCAGATCAGGACTCATAGCAGACCACTTCAGAAGGGTCCAGTGTTTTCTTCTACAAAAAACCTCTTATTTTGTTTCATCTGTCTAAAGAACGTTCTCCCAAAAGGACTGTGGCTTGTCAACATGCATTTTTTCAAACTCCAGTCTCACTTTTTTGTGTTTCTGGGTCTTCCTGGGTCCTTCTTCCTTCTAGCATGGAGCCCATTTTTATTCAGACAGCGACAGATGGTGTGACTTGAAACTGTTGCGCTTTGAGCTTGAAGGTCAGCTTGGATCTGTTCTGATGTTTTTCTTGGTTCTTTCCCCACCAAACAATCTGTCTTTTCAGTCTTGGGTCAATTTTCCTCTTGAGGCGACACCCAATGGGTCTTAAACTTCTTGATAATATTGGCAACAGTGGTCACAGGAACATCAAGCTCTTTATAGATGGTCTTGTAGCCTTTATGTTGACCGTGCTCGGCTGTTACCGTCTTTCTAACATCCACAGGCAACTGTCTGCTTTTTCTTCTTTTTTCCATGTTTAGTGTGATACACACAGTGGCACAAAACAGCAGCGTGAGGGCTTTTCTCCATTTGAACTGGCTGAATGAGTGACTGTAAGACTGAAGACACCTGTGGTACTAGTTAAAGGAGAAAATTCTGCTTGAAGTATCACTGCAATACAATTATTTCTTGTAACTTCTGAAGGGCTTCAATAACACTGTCCAGGTAATTTTAGAATGTTTTTAGAATGTAGAATGAGAAAGAATTCAGTTCTTTTCGCAGCTGTTTTGTTTTGTTCAACTGCAAGCCAAAGAAATGCATGTAAGGATGACAAAAGATCCTTCAGCAGTTTTCGGGAGAAGTGGTGCATTATTTTGAAATGCAAGGGTGCCCATACTTCTGGCCACAGCAGTTAAAAATCTTTAGGGTCAAGAGAGGATAACAATTTTTCTTATCGTTGAGCACAATGGAAATCGTGTGTTTAATTTATGACAACTGGTATTACAAGGAGTTGACAAAATTAGTTCACAGAATGTTTATCTTCAGATTAAGCCGGGTCAGTCATCTGCGGGCAGAATGTCATAATAACCAAAATGGCTCAAACCGAAGCATTTCTGATAACCTTTGCTTTTTTGTGCTGTTTATCTTGGCCGTTGTGCTGGAGCTTAAAAACATATAAAGGGGGCCTTCCTTTTTGCATTTCTATTGTTCCTGTAAAAATGGAGCGCTTTGCATTCATACTGTTTTTGTCAGCAGTGGGTAAGATATAATGGCCTGTTATGCTTGCAAGTAATCATGTTTAAAGTCACATTATTTTATATTATAGCAACAATTTGGTGGATCTAACTCTGTTTGACCTCTCTCCTTGTAGGCTGTCAAAAGGTTGTATATGGTAAGTACTTTATATATATATATTTACTTATATATGTGTGTATATTGTAAATTATATATTTTTATACAATATACATACACACATACAGATATATATGTATTATGATGTGTTAGGAAATATATATTTTGTAAGTGTGTGTGTGTGTGTGTGCGTGTGTGAATATGTATCAGGAAATAAGTAGAAAAAAAGGTCTAAAAGACTTTATATGAAAACTTTGTCAGGTTTTATGCTTCCTTTTGAGCAAATCATTCAGGGTATGTACCTTGCTGACGGCCATTACAGTGTCATACGAATAACAATATTCATATATTTTCTCACCACTAGTTATACGCGGTTATCCTGTTAAACTCGTATTGAAATCAGTGTGGCGTAGTACTGGCAGCACATATCTTTTCTCGCAACACTTAAGCTGCTCTTGTTTCATTTCTTTTTCAGAGCCACACTTCAGTTCCTCTAAAACTTTTAAGTACGGTTATGTGGGAGTTCTGTTCATAGGACATGAGGAAAAGAACATTAACCAGTCTGGGATGAGGCTGAGCTGCTCTGTGGAAATCGCTGGAGTGGGAGAAGATGTGTTTTTAATGAAGGTATGTATTTGCCTCACGTTCCCATTTATTAAGAAACACAGTCCCAGGAATTCCAAATCACTGCCAATCGTAGCCTTTGGACGTAGTGAGCATCTTAGCAGGAGTCATATTGTCCTTATTATATATGTGTCAGACGGTTGTGTCAACAGGTACTGTATTTTGTGCCAGTGGATTAAATAATTTACCAACGGACATCTAATAATCTCCTTCTTATTATGTACAATATGTACATTTTATGGCATTATCATTTCCCACCGAGTTACATATAGGGTAAGTCCACGGTATCCAGATCTAATTTGTCCCCAAAGATGTGTCATGCCGAATTTTTCAGTGTCCAGATTTTTTTTTAAATGGGGGGGGGGGTAAATAAATAATGTTCTCCCAGCCCATTTGAAAACGCTTGTATAAGTATGAAACCACACAAAAGTGTCAATTTTCAAGACCCAGCATAGCAAAAATTTGGATGTCGAGAGCTCGGATACCAAGAAATTGCTGTATACACTACATTTTTGTTGACATTTTGTTGACATTTGGTTTGCCTAAACATCGCATCCCTCTATGTTTCTCAAAGAAATTAGGAAAATGCTGTGTTTAAAGGAATGGAGTATAAGCAAATTTTTCTACTTTTCCACATGAACATATTCAGTCATCTGTGACAACTAAAATGTTAAAAAGTTTTGCTCATCTTTTTATTTTATTGAACAGGTTAATAAGGTGTCCATTGAAGAATTCCAAGGTATCCTTCACAGGGACAGGTTCATCTCAGAGCCAGAGCTGACCAAAAAAATGTCCGAACAACTTGTGCATCCCATTAAGTTTGAATACAGTAACGGCCACGTTGGCAATATATTTACCACCCCAAAGGTTTCTAACACAGCAGTAAATATAGTTAGAGGAATTCTCAGTTTGCTGGATGTTACAATAAAGAACGGACCCAACACCTACACTCTTTATGAGGTTAGTGAGATGCTTTTGTTTCAGGTAACGTTGTCAAGTTTTGGTTCAAATGCCGACGTGCTATTCCAGTTTCATTTCATTATTCCAGCCAAATATACATGGCACCTGTCAGTCCACCTATTATCTTGAAGAAGATGCGAAGAATGAGGAATTTCTTGTTAAGCGTTCTATAAACCTTGAGAACTGCCACGAAAAAGCATCAAAGGTCATGGGTATGGCGTACGCAGTTACATGTGAGAACTGCGAGAAGGTGAGCGAACGTTCTGAGTAATGCGTAAAAGAACGTTTTTTTTTGGGGGGGGGGTAAATAAATAACAAGATCCTGAAAAAAAATGTTCAATTGCAGATCGCGACAAACAACGCGGGGATGGTGACATACTCCTACGTTATAAAACAAAGTGCAGAGGGGTCATTCATAAAAGAAGCATCTGCCAAAGAGGTGCAGGCGTTTTCACCATACAATGTCAAACAGGGTTGCTCCTTGTTGGAAGTGAGGTAAATGGAACAGTGCACTGTATGTTTATTTTAAGCAACTGAGCGCCATTTCGTTCAAAAAAAAAATCACAGCAATTGACAAAGTAAATTTCTGCCTTTGCTGTAAGTCGCGTGTCCATTTCAACGTATCAAACTGATTATTTCCTCTGTCTTTACTTTTCAAGTAAAACGCTTAGTCTTTCGGAGGTGACTAAAGCAGCTGTCAGCCCGCCATCGCTGCCCTATGAAAATCGGGGCAACCTGAAGTACGTTTTTGGTGATGAAATAAATCAGATGCCCATAATATTCGTAACATCTAACAACTTGGAAAAAAAGGTAAATACGCTTGTTTGTTTGCTGCGAGTTCCCAGATAATCCCCGCAAAAGCTTGATGCCGCTGCCGATCAGTTTATAAGATGTAAATTAATATTTTAATATTTTACATTCTAAATGCGCTATAGGAATAGAATTTGTGGCTTGCGAAGTTCTAAATAAATGAGAAATCTCGTGCTTTTAAATATTTTTTTTAGTGCAGCTTATTAATGGCACAAACGTTGCCAAATAGGTCCAGTGAAAGACGCTGTTTAACCTGACGGCGGAGCAACGGTTGTAAATTCCGTTTAAATGTTCAACATACCGCAGTGTTTTCCTATTGTGCAGTACTTCTGTCAAGAGGACCCTCTGACAGCATGTTATGTCGGTGGTCACTTACACAGTATATTTTTGGTTCAATAACACAGCGGTGGTTATAAAACATACACTACATATACACTGTAGGCCTTGGCCGAAAAGAAACATGGGGCTGTTTATTTATTTAAATCCAATTTTATCCAATTTTCCAGATCAAAGAGATGCTTCAGCATTTGGTGAAGACGACACAAAACAAGGAGGCGTTTAGTAACGAATATTTCCTTAAACTTGCTCAGCTCTTCCGTTATGTGACAATAGCGGAAATCGAGGCTCTTTGGAAAGAGTTTAGAGGAGATAAAGACTACAGGTGAGCAAAGAAAACGTATTTTTGTTTTTGAATCTCCTGGCTTTTGAATCCATGTGCCTTAATGTAACGTAGAAAATGTTCACAGGAGGTGGCTACTGGATGTCATCACCAGCATTCCCACATCTAACAGCCTGATATTTCTGAGAAACAGGATTAGGAATCATGAGCTTTCTGTGATGGAAGCTGCTCAGGGACTTTTATTTACGTTCCATCTCATAAGTGCCGACGTAAACACAGTAAAGCACGCTCAGGTAATGATCTGTTCATCGGCACTCCTTCGTGGAGCTCAAAGTTCCAGAGCGGTTGCTTGAGACATGTCTGTTTTTTATTATTACATTATTATTCGGCACATTTGCTACATTTCATTATATTCTCTCCTCCAGGAATTCTTGACTGTGCCTTTCATTCAAAATTCTTGGATCCTGCGGAAGACAGTCATCCTGGCTTACGGATCCCTAGTTTACAAGTCCTGCCAGGATCCTACACAGTGTCCTTCAGACATGTTGAAGGTATGTCCCATTCTGAAGAGAAGCTGGGGTCAGACACCGTGCCACCCTTTCAAAAGACAAAAGCAGTCTGGGTGTTTATTTTATTTTATTTATTTTATTTTTGCAGCCTCTGTATGATCTTGCTAGCAGTGCTTTCAGAGAGAAGAATGAAGATGACATGCTCCTGGCCCTAAAAGCTTTGGGAAATGCTGGTCAGCTCTCCAGCATTAAAACAATCATGACATTCCTACCTGTCCAGCCCACAGCCAGGACAGAACTTTCAACTCGTGTCCATACTGCAGCAGTACTTTCCCTCAGGAACATCGCCCACAAGGATCCCAGAAAAGTAGGAAAAGTCCGCAGCGAAATTGCCTTCACACTTATTTTAGATAATGTTGATGAAAATAGAAAATGACATTTATTGATGCAAATTGATCAAATTTTACCTAAAAAAAGAGAGAAAAAAAAACATGGTAAGACAACATCTTTCTTTCTCAGATACAAGAAATTGTGCTCAAGGTCCTGCTGGATGGGAGCCTTGATGCTGAAGTACGGATGCACGCCTGCCTGGTGCTGTTTGAAACCAGGCCGTCCTTGAGCTTGGTGCTAACAGTGGTTGAAGCCATGCTGAAGGAGACCAACCTGCAGGTCGCCAGCTTCTGCTACTCACAGATGAAGTCGCTGCTTTGGTCCACCACTCCTGACAACACAGAGCTGTAAGTAAGGCAGACAAGGATATCTGACGTCTTTCAAAACGGATGTATTCTGTCATCATTATTATCATTTATTGCAGGGTAGCTGCCTGCAATCTGGCTGTGAAGATTCTTAGACAGAAATTCGAGCGCTTAAATCAATGGCGCAGCAAGGTTTTCCACTATGATTATTTTGATGGCAAGTTTCAAATCTCATTTCCTCAGCATTGTTATCATGTATGAGAACCAATATCATAGCACTTCACACTTTACAATGCATTTATACAAAATTTAATTGTTCAAATGTACAGCGCTTCGTATGTGTAGTAGCAAAATAAATAAATAACGTGTCGGATGTTGCGTAGCTAAAATTACCGATTTTTGTTCTCACAGACCAGTACCTGAGTGGATTTGGAGCTGATGTGTATTTAATGAAAAACATTGCTGGTTTCCTGCCAAATACTATCATACACCGGCAGAAAACATACTTCTTTGGCACTGTATCCGACTACCAGGAGGTACAGACTATATTTGTTTTGTCCTCGGTTGTGAAAAGCAGTGAAAAAACAGGGTAAACCCTATGCGATTCGTAGAGTTTCTCTCTCAGAATTTTGCCAAGTAAGACGTGTTTGAAGCCTCTTTTAATGTTTTGATAAGGCTTTTGATGAGCCTTTCAAGAATATCATATATATTTCATTTATTTGCGTTTAATCTTTGTCTCAGTTTGGATTCAATATCAGAGGCATGTATGATCTGTGGAAGAATATATCCTCTACAGAGACGGGTGGGCAGAACATGGAGAATGTAATTAAAGGGGTGAGAAACTAAAATAGCGTTTTTATCTAGTTTTATTTTTTTTTTTTGGTGAATCTGGAGAAAGAAATGTTACAAAAGTAAAAGCATGGTGCTATTTAAAGTGTTTAGTGTTTAAAATGAACTTCGACTTAAACGTGTTTGTTCCGTAAATTGATTCTGTTGTCATATTGTGTTGTTTAGTCGTTCTTTCATCACCTCGATCAGAGTCAGTGATGCAATATTTGTGGCAAGAGCTTTTCTTCTGAATAACCTTGGTCCACATGTGGCCGTTTTGTGATTGTACTCGCGGGTGTGTTGTGCTCTGCTTTCCACGGCAGCTGTCCAGCGATTTATTCAAATGGAAGTCAACCCCTGCGGAAAAACCACACCTTTCCATATATATAAAAGCATTTGGTCAGGAATGGTTCTTTGCAGACGTCAGCAGAGACTTTAATTTAGAAGCAAGTCAGGTAAGTTCTACTTCTACAAAGGATCTGCCACTCTGATATGTTCAGCAAAGAGTTGGCTTTGCAGTGAGTTGTCAGATTTATTCTAACAGCAAACATAAAGCACTGTGTAGCAACAAGCTTGTGAAATTTCACTATTCCACGTTATAATAACTTTTATTCCAATCTACAGACATTGGAATTAATGTTATTACTGTAATAATTGTTATTGTTATTAGTAATTATTTCCGTTTGGTTTTTTTTTATTTTGCTGTTACTGTTAAAATATAGAGATTGTGTTTTTTGTGTCATTTATAACCTTGTTTTTCTAGGTAATAAGCGTGATTGCCGGACAAGTTGGAAGTCTTGCTCAAGCAGTTGATCGGCTCTTGAAGGGCTTTAACATACGTGGAACAAATGCAATTTTGTTCAGTGAAATAAGATACATAACCACTACATGTCTGGGCCTTCCGGTTGAAAACAGCCAATATTACACATTCTTAAGCCAAATGGAAATGGACTGGAAAAGTAAGGATGGTATTTTATATGTGTTATACATACAAAAGGAATGACTGAAAACGCATTAAAATAATTGTGTATTTTATGGCAGCTCATACTCAAGTCAAGGCACCTAAATATTCACAACCTAGAATGGCTGAGTTGCTGAACTCAGAGATTGTTGTGGATACAGATTCTTTCCTCAGGTAAAATTTTGTGCGTTTACACGTTCATTGTTCACTGAGTTCATAACATCTATTGAATTCATTACACTCAATATATTCCATAAATGCTTTCCAGTATAAGCTCAAACTTTTTCCCCCTTTTTTTGCATTTTTATTGTAGTCATATTCAACACTTTATTCATTTTCACGGAGTTAACTCAGACCTTATGAAGATTGGGTCTGAATACCATGCAAAATTAGACGTATCGCTCCCGGTGAAGGCAAAATTCAGAGTGAATGTAAAAGACCAAACGTTTGACATGGAATCTGATTTTTCACATAAGGAACACCAGCTAATGGAAGTCACGTAAGTTATTACATACGTTTCAAAAGAATTACATAAGTGGTACAGAATTACATTTGTACCCAGATAGGTGTCCGGGCTCTGGTGTTTCAAAGTTTTGACTTACAGGTCTCAGCTGTTTACCGCAATAAGAAAAACAGAGCAGCCCTCCGGCACGCGGATGACACTCATCCTAAGCAGCTCTGCTTTGGAAAACATCATAAAGGAACGTTTTGATTCCACCAAGAGAGGCTGGAATTCTGAGGATGAAGTGGTAAGCATTATATATTTATTTTATCTTGAAAGTTTCAGCTTTCAATCTAACACTGGCGTTCAACGGACATTATGGTTTGAAATACACGCAGCGCCCTTATAAACGCAAATATTTAAAGTGGAAATTTTGCACCGTGTGCTTTTCATTCCCAGGGAAAGGATATCTTTCCAGAACACCTCTCCCAATATGAGAAACACCAAAGTGACGTGGACACGTTTCTCCCCAAAACCCACAGTTGGTGTGCTGAGGCAGATGCCATCGGCTTGAAGATGTGTTTGGAAGCAAAAGTGGCAAATGCGAGATTTCTCAGGGAAAGCCCTTTATATCATTTTCTTGGGAACTCTTATTTTAAATTGGTGTTAAAACCAGGTGATTTAAGTTTTATCATTTGTACTTTACCGTCAAATGTAATAATAAGCGCCACATTTACGTCTTCTTCCACTATTTATTACCAGCTAAAACTGCTGCAGAAATTCAGAATATTCGACTGAAGTTACACATTCCCCAAAGGAATCCTAAGGTGATTTTCCTGATTTTTTTTTTATGTTATATTTTTTCAGATTAAATTGTGCACATTTTAAATAAATTTATTTGAATAAACCAATAGCACTACTCGGGCCACAGAAAAATATTCACACAATTGATGCTTAATCATAACATCATCCATTACAGAGGAAAACATGGACATCTTTTTTCGGGAATTTGCATTATCGCGATTATTGTCCATTAATGTGCAACAAACTAATACTTATGAAAAACAGCGGCTGCAACACAGTTAACTGTCCTTTTTCTTTTCAGATTGCAGAGAACCTCAAAGTCCCGCTGGTGGAAGCATCAGTGGAAGCTGAAACTAACAGTAAGAAGACTCAAGGCTACAAGTCGGTTGTATACATGACCCGTTCATCCACTGTTGAAAATATACAACTATTAATCTCTGAAGAGCATGTAAACAGTAGATGGAAGTTCTGTTCCAACGCTACAGTGGAAAAGCACACAAGCAATGCTGCGGTATGCTGATGTATTCCGTCCTTTTGATACTGCATGCATGTTGTCATTGTGAACACTTCTTCAAGTTGTATTCGCATGCAGGGCGAAACCATTCTTTTGTGTTTATTTAGAGCGTTCTACAGTGGGGACAAGAATGTGCCCAAAACGAAATATCAGCAACAGTGACAGCTGTGGAGAAATCGAAAGGCCTTCTTGACATCAAACTCAAGCTTCACTGGGAAAAGCTGTCAAAACACTTGCAGCAGAAGTTGAGACAGTATGTGAAGGAATAATCGATTATAGAATTATTCTATAATTTCATTAATAACTCCAATTAATTTGGTATTGCATTTAGTTTGTTTCTTGTTAGCCTGACAGAAAAAAAAAAATCTCTATCAGGGAGGACAAAACAGTAGCAGATATGGTTGCTGGGTTTAAGCTTACTTATGCTGAACTGCTCCAGTAAGTTTTTCAGATGTATTAAAAACGTTCCTTTAAAAACATAATCTAAGCATTTAATACATTAGTGATGTGTACAAATTTATATTTTATGCATAAATTGAAGAACTTGTAATTTGACTGGTGAAAGTCAAAACAGACGGCAATTTTTGAAAGCGATGCGATTTAGGTGTCGTTTTTAGATAAATGCACATGTTGTTTAACGTAGTCAGAAAAGGTCTACATTTTGTATGTGTTTTGTTTATTTATGACACAGTGTTGCTGAATACATCCCGGGTATTGCATTTTACCTTGAATGGAATGAAATATATCAACAGAACCGTCCCAAGGAAATTTCTGCAACACTAAGAGCAACGTCTTCAAGTACATTTGACGCGGTGGTCAGAACACCCAAGGTGAGTGAGAAGGAGGGTTAACGCCTTACCTCAACAACGTTTCCAGAAAAATACCTTGAAAAGACTTCTGAAATCCTTACATAATTCTCACATGTTATGTTTAAATATGTTTTTGATCTGATACTAAATACTTGAATTCTGCACCTAAATTTAATAAAACAGTTGTGCATCACAAGAAAACACCAGGGTTGTACCATGCAAAACATTGTTCACTTTAAATTGACATTATTTATTATTATATGTTATATATTATTGTAAGATGTATATTTGTAGCTTGTTAATGAATATATCTTTGTTACAGTGTATTTATATTTGTTAATTCTGCTCTTTCTTTCTAGATAACCATATATAAGAGGGGTTTGCAGAGTTTTATACCATTTTCAAATATTTTTAAAATAAAAGATAGTTCTCACTTTATGTCTTTGTTGACTGAAGCTATGAAAGGTAAAAACACACCTTGAATTCGCATGAATTGAATAAACCATATTTAAAGAATCAACCATTCTTCATTTTGCTGTTTAACAGCATTTGAGAATAGCAGCATTTGTTCATTTATTTCTTCTTTTTTTCATCTTTTCAGTACAGTGTTCCATCTCCGGAGAACAGATTACAACATTTAATGAGGTTACTTACCGTTTGGATCTACCTGAAGGCTGCTATCATGTGTTAGTTCAGGACTGCACCGCTGAGCTCAGGTTTCAAGTTCTGATCAGAAAAATGGGATCCAAAGGAAAAGAGATTTTTGTAAAAACACCTGCAGGGTAAGCATTTTATCTCTTATACACACACACACACACACACACACACACACACACACACACACAATGTAGTTTATTATTCAAATCCAGTCTTTTATCAGTGAATGTGTTCCTTAACATTACTTAAAAACAACTACACAGTTACTTTTCATTTTTCTAGGAACCTGATTATATACCACGATGGATATGGGCAGCCAGTCCTGACAGTACAAAATACAATATTCCCTCTCTCAAACCTACCATACAAAGACCCCACTGGTAAAGGGAGATACATGCTGAATCTTTCCCTCATGCCCAACATACTATCTCATTATGTCTTAAGATATTCTACTCAAACATATATGTATGGTAATTTTGGTAACTATGCCATCCATCAACTTTCTCATTTATTTAATGTTCTCTCCAACTAGGAAAGCTCAGTGTCAAACTGCAAGACATGAGGTTGCTTGTGGAGGCTCAAGCTTTTGGACTTGACAAATTGTATTTCAGTAGAGGTGACACAAAGGTACAGTATTACATTCAGGTTTGATATGATCTCTTCATAGGGGGTGATGCATCTAATGTTGCATGGCATTCAGACCCAGTCTTCATAAGGTCTGAGTTAATTCCATGAAAATGAATAAATTGTTGAATATGACTACAATAAAAATGCAAAAAAAGGGAAAAAAGATTCTATAGGGTTTACAGTAGAATAATATAAGGCTGCAAGCAAATGGCTGTGGAAGTGTATACAGTTTGTAAAGATGGCTTTGATTATTTCCACATACCTTACAAATATTCCCATCTAGGTGAGGTTATAGGAATGCGCTGTGGAAATTGGGCACAAAGTAACGTAAACCAACTCTTCCTGCAGATTGTGATTGAGCCGTGGTGGAAGGGCAAAACCTGTGGTCTCTGTGGGTGGGCTGACGGAGAGCACGGAAGGGAATTTAGAATGCCTGACACAAAGGTAGCCAAAAACACAAATGGATTCATCTTCTCCTGGCTGCTCAGTGATGAGTCATACGCATGTAAGACGTGTCATCCGTAGGTTTCAATTAAGATTTGTGATAAATTCATTTAGCTGTTAAAATATTTCCGGCGAAACAAAGCCAAGAGTTAAACTGTCAACGCGCAACTAGAAAGACTTTTTTCAAATCTCTTTGCGCAGCTTGTGACTTGCTTCGCGAACTGGTGACACTAAATAAGGCCGTTGGTGTGACCGGAGAACAAAAGAGGTGCACGTCCCTTGAACCTGTGCTGAGGTGCAAGTCAAGATGCTGCGCGCTGGAGACTGTGTCAGTACCCATTCCATTCGACTGTGAAACACCCGGTAAGAAAGTTTTCTCAGTAAAACAGAAAGAGGCCCTGCATTGCATTACAAATGTTTGATGCTGGATGAGATTCAAGGTTTATTTATACTACCGTAAGGGTATTTATGCAGTTAAAGCTGTACGTATGATTGTGGCAGCACTAAGGAGACAGGGAGGAGGGATGGTGTCCCTTTCTGACTATATTTAAACCACATCCTTTACTGGTAGGGTGTGTAACTCTGAGAAAGAAACTAGAGGCTACATCACTCTAAGAGGCTCTGAGAATAGAGTGAACCAGCAAGAAGGTTCACATGTCTTCGGAGTTTCTCACTGAAATAACATCACAATGAATTAATAGCTACATAGGTACAGTTTACATAAGGGCTCAAAAGGCCATAGTTCATGTCACACCTCCTCCTGTAGTGGTCTTGATCAAGATACTTACTCCTCCAGTAAAAATTGCCAATTGCAAGTGGCTCACCGCTGCATGGTTCTGTTGTCAATCTGGGCCGACAACCGGGAACTTGTGTTGTGTTGCTGGGAATTACCTATTTGAGGCTGTATGCGTGCAGACTGTACATGTGTGGTCGAGCTGCGCCTTTGAAGGGCATTTGTGGAAGTAAAAAGACAAAAATGTTAAGAAAATGCTATAACGCTGATTTATCAGACCACGGAATGACAAACTGGCTTATGTTTACACCAGCCACACTAGAAAGTTTTCATTACGTTATCAGAGGGGTTTGAGATAAACGCTTTGTCAGTTTTATTTTATTTTATTTGCTGCTTATTTGTTTGTTTGCTTGCTTGCTTGCTTGTTTTATTGCATATTTGTTTTATTTCTTTTTTGAAAATATTTGATAAGCAGTCTAACCAAGTTCCTAAGACTGGATGCTGTTTATCCCTGCTATACTTGCAAGCTACTGCTACAAACCTTTTTGTCTTAAACATAAAAGTTAATTGACTTGGCAATATTACAGGTTCAAATGACCGCTGGGATGCGACTTCAAGACTGGAGAGCACAACTATATCCCAGGATGCCCATGTATCTTGTGACTGTACATCTTCTGACTGTACGTAGCCCCTGGGTTTTGAAACAAGGTCCAAAAAACATTCTGCTCAGGATGAGATGAGTCAAGAACAACGTATGTGTTGGAAAATATTTCCCTGTGATCAAAAATTAAATGTGTTGCTGGTTAAATTTATTATATCAATGGCTTTATCTCGTCTGTTGTTTGACTCTGACAAATAAAGTCTTGTTCATTCGCTTTAATCTTATTAATTCAGATTAAAGATTTTGTGCTTTGTGTACACTTAGGAGATTTACAGATAATAATTTGTTCCACTTCCCACCATAACACCTTTATGAAGCTGCAAATAATGTCACTTTTTTCAGTTAGATTTATGAGCAGAATTAGATGCACTGAAGGACTGTCACAGGCCCTTTATGTGCTAGGGAGCGAAGGAGTCGCGTGTAAATATTTAAAAAATATGTTTCATGTAGGTAATGACCGGGTAACGTCTCGGGTGACGGACTGAGCAGAGGAAGGGTTTATTTTGGGGGAAGGTTACTGATAACATGATATAATATAATAGTATCGACAAGTGGGGCAGGAAAGTGACAGACTGAATCGACTATATACATATTTTTAAAAAATATCCCTTTCTCATCCAGTTCTCCCCCTGTGGGTGCCAACTGTGCGAGAACCAGTCAGCACAGACCTCAGTAACCCGGGCAGCACCCAAGCCACCACGACTCTCTTTGTTCTACTCACACTAAATGTAAGAGGTGGGCAGGTATAGTGTTAGGAGTCTCGTCTAAGGACATTTTTCAAACGGGGGCAGTAGTCCTGGACCAGGAATTAACACACAACACACACAATTTGTGCTCGGGGTGTCCCCAGTGGAAAAAAAAAAAAAACCTATGGTGCCATGAGAAAATGAAAGAAAAATGTTTACCTTAACCCTCAGAAAAGAGGGGAAAAATAAAGTCTTCCATGCCTGACTAACTATACTGATCTAATCTAACTAGCAAAAATCACAATAACAATGGAACAGAACCTGTTATATTCAAAAGTTGAGCATAGGCACAACTAAACACAAGCTGTACATAATGTATGTGAACGCACACAGAATGCAAAAGCCCTTAGCAAAGCCGAGCAGAAGAATAAACTTCAAACACACCAGGAGGGAAGAAACCTCCACCAGGTTCTTTGTTTATGTGCGTATTTCTTGGTACCAGAGGCAAAGCCAGCAACTTGGCACCCATTCGTCCAGGTTCGTCTCATTTGCGCGACCATTCGAGTTAGGAGGGAGATGCTAACAGAAAACAAAGAAAAACACGGCTGGGACACGGTGTATCGTCGCTATGATCACGTAGCGCTGCCTAGCAGGTTCAAGAAAGGTGTCCAAAGATTCCAGAACTCCTTGGAATTATCATGCAGGTCAAAGGTTAATGTATGGCAAAATTGAACACCTCAGACATCCATATATTTGCAGGAGAACTTTGTGTGCAAGAATGTGTGTCAGCATGTGTGTAGAGTGCATATGGTAAGTGAGTATATGTGTGTATAGTGAGAAAATCCATCAGCAACATGGTATTGCATATGCGCTGCGTGTGTGACGTTACCATGTGCTGTGTGATGTCACCATTCTCGTCTTTCCAAACCTTGTCAGAGGCTCAATTATAAATATAACATGTAGCCATTTTGTAGTTTAATGAACTTGACTTTGCAAAATAAAAACCTCACTTAGGGTGAGCAGTACCCGTGTGCCAAAAATCAGATCTATGGCCTGAAAAGTAAATCTATGCATAAAGAACAAGCACACACAAACAGATGGATAGATAGAGACTGAGCTTTATAGATATAAATATTCCCAAAGGGACATCTGCTTACATAGTCAGGTTTTCCCAGTACTCACATTAATACATTTGCGAAGGGATATTGTTTAAGTGAGAAGAGAACGAAGCGGCACAATGACGTAGTGAGCAGCGCCGCCGCCTCACAGCGCCGAGGGCTGCTTGGGTGTCGATTTAAATCCGGTTCAATCTGTCGATCATTCTTCTCGCGTCAGCATCGGTCTCTTAAGCATGTTCCAGTTTTCTTTCCACAGTCCGAAGATATGTGCATCAGGATAATTTTCTCATAGTGTGTGCATATGTCTGTGGTGGCCACCCAGCAATGAAGTGACACCCTATCCCGGGATGTACCCCCTCAGGCGCCCAATAACAAAGGATTAGGCTCTGAAACACCAAAAGGACAAATGTTTAACAAAGGTGATTAAAATTAGTATAATTTCATTACTTACTATCAACTGAGTAATGTTTACTCAGCATCATTCGGAAACTGCTAATGTGACCACAAACATGTTATTAAAGGACATAGATATCTTTGAAGATGAGTAGCAATAAAAACTATTCTAGGTTAAACATGAACCATAATAAAACAAAGACCGAGAGAATGAAACAGGTTAGTCTCACCTTGTACGGCCATGATCAGTCACCGCAAGTTTTTGTTTTGGTTTTTTGTTTGCAGCTTTCCGGATACCTGAGGCTACACCTTGAGAAAACCAATATCTTGATGTGAATCTCAAGGTCATTTTGTTAATTACACATTTTGGAATGAAACTGGTGAGGAAAAATGGTTTCGAAAAGGCAACTGGTCTCCAGCTTTACTTCACGCCAAAATTTCTTTTGAGGTGTCAAGCGGCTTAGGGCAGAGCTCACAAGATCAACAGGACCAAGTGTGGCCTGAAGGCAGTAACTGACAGCTGAAAAAGTTCATGCAAATGATTTTTTTTTTTTTTAAGGAAACATTTTATTGTGATTTCTGTGTTTTTAGCCAGGGTGAAAGACTGTGACACAGGAAACCCAATGTGAGATAAAACCCAGTATGGCTATTTTCTGAACTTCCTTCACTCGGTCCATCCAGTCGATCTGACTGTTATCTTGCTTGGCAATGATACATTCATGGAGATCAAAATTGGACAGTAACAACAACCAGCATGAACACAAGGTATATACTGTAGCTACTTCATTCTTGATAGCTCAATGATGTCTGATGTACGTTCATCAGCTGCCGGCTTTGGTATCATATGCTGCAATACTGACGTTCATTTTATTCCAATCTAATTCATCTCAGATTGTGAAACTTACCACTCATCAAGTTCTGATATCATACAAGGACTAAACAGTATAGTTAGTTTTTTCTCTCAACGAAGGGCAGCGCCAACAAATATTTTGTGGTTGACTAGCTCTCTCACTACTGTATTATAAATATAAACGTGCATTCAAATACCAGACTCAGTAAGCGGGTACCCTGGAGCCAGGTACCTGACTTAAAAATAAACAATGTTATTTTATAAGTTGCTTTAGAGAAGAAGGGCCTACAAGGTATAAAACTACTGCCATGTAGTATCTGACTGTATTTCGAACAGTACAAGCTTAAAAACTCCACAACCCTGTTGTGAAGAGCAGGGGATCTGGGGAAAAGTGCCTCAAGTTACCATGCACTGACCATACCTGTACTCTTCATCTGAGTCATTATTTAAACAAAAGCTATAACTGCTTTTATATAACATCTTGCATAACTTGAATAATAATCTATGGTAATGCAAAAGTTTTTTCCAAAAGCTATGTTTATACTATACCAGTCACCTGCTTTTGGAACCAGATCCTGTCACTGATCCTTAGCCATTCCCAAGTCACCTGAATTCTGCACCTTGCAGTCGTAACACTCGTTCTTTTTTTTTTTTTTATATTATAGTATACTGCACAAAATTTGTAATCCATCAAGCGTTTCCTTCTTTATTTTTAGTCAGATGTGGCAGATGTCTGCACTCTAACTACAAAGCACAAAAGATGGCAGCAACTGATTTTAGCTACTATTTCTGGTGTGAGGATGTGGTACTCACTGTAGCTAGGACTCAGGTTTGAATTATTAGCTGTATTTATTTAAAAATTACATTTGTTTTTCACCATTTGCCCTTAATTCCAGCTTTGAAAAAAATGAATCTAATCTATCACATTTCCGTTCAGGAAGTGGATGGTGCCACGTGACGTGAAATCCAACTGCCTGTCCAGGTAAAAACCTAACCGTGGACACCTATTGCCAGTGTAGACATCGGCCAACAAGAAATAAGATTTAAATAGTTACAGAAATGAAGACACAAAAATGGCAATTTCAACCAAGAGAAGAAAGTACAATACAATAAATAGAACAGAACGAAGAGGGCACACCTGCATGGAACTTTTTTCGGGATGCAGAGGTTAATGATGATGGATGGACGGACAGAGAGGTGGACCAATATTTATTTATAGTTTGTGTTTTCCAGACTCACACATATAGTATATAGTCAGTGATATGTCACATTTAATATTTATAATCATTGCCTTCAGGACCAATGTCAACTTTAAACAGTAAACACTGACTTTCACCTCACTTGGAGTCTTTATGGAACTTTGCAGCAGTACGTTTTCAAAGTTAAACATCAATACATGAAGGTCTGGGATTGTACTGAAACCCTCTACATAACCATTTTACACTAAATATAATTCCAGTTTGTGGTGATAATGATAGTGAATTAAAATGTTTATTCTTTCAAATTTATGAACATATTCAGCACATTAGGAATTTTAGATACACGTTTTCATAGAGGCTGTACTTTTCTGGTTTAAATGGTGTAGACAATTGAATAATAGCTAAGGATTTCTTATTGTTACAAAATAAAAAATGCTTTTCTGGGGGAACTGCCTAGTACTAGAAACACAATAAATAATATTTCAGGATTTTTAATGTTAAGAAACTGCTGCTTGAGAGAATCTAAAACTGTGCTTATCTCAAAAAAACATTACCTCAGAATGCTGAACAGTTGGCATATGTTTAGAAAATGTGTATATGCTGCCTGGAAACACAATGCATGATCTATGAGATGTAATCTCATCATTATTTTTCCCATCTTATAAAATATATTCAGTTAGTCTGCCTGAAATGAAAGATAATGGCAATGGGTGCCTTTTCCTTGGTGAAATTTTCTTGCTTAATTCTAAAGTAGACATAAATCATTCACTAAACTGTTATTCCACGCACAATACGCACAAAACTGTAAAAGCACTGATAAGATACAAATATACATTTCTCAAGAACTGTTGTATGGATACAGTTTTGGCTACGTTATTTTTATTTTTTCTTTTCAATAAAGCATGAACAGAACTGAAAATTGGAAAGAGGGCTGTGTAAAGAGGAGGCTGAACGCATGCAAGCATGTGAACTGTGTCAAACATGAATCACATGTAAAGCAAGATCTTGTCACACTTACCGTAGTTTCTGATTCACGTATGAATAGGGTTTGTCACATGTTTTAACAATAAGAAACAGCAAGCTTCATTAGAAATATTGCTTCAGAGAAACAGAGGCCCCACAGCATCCTACATACACCACTCATTGCAGGAGACGGTTGCTCCTTCCCTCATTCGCACGGCTGTAACAACTGTTATAATGACTGGATAGAACGATTTGTTTACCACATACAGGTTAAATATCTTTAATGATAAAATTAAGAAAGTTGTCAACAGTGCAAAACACGGACATTGTACAGTGTTTAACTGAAATCTTACTGTATATCCAAATTTGCATTCCTATGCTCTGAAAGATTTATTTATCCTTTTCTGAGCAATATCTCACATTAGCTTACAGGTTGTTAAGCAGAATGAAACCTAATAAACTTTACCAAACTGTTACGCTTTTTGAATAAAAATGGAAATGAACATATGAATCAAGTATAAACAGGAACAGACTAAAAAAACCACAAAAAATCTAAAAAGATAGAGTCTTTTGAGGTAAAAAGCATATATATGGCGGATTTTTCCATTTTGTCAATCAAGAGGTCTTCAGTAAAAGTTGAGACAGGACTGAAAACAGTTCTTTAAATGTTGTCATCTTTCTTCTGGGCTAACACATGCTCAGTGAGACAGACGTGAAAGACGTGCAGTTGTCTGCGGAGGACTGGGAGAGCTGGTGCACTTGAACGGCACAAATGTGCCAGTCAGTCATTTAGTGCCTGCTGGCAAAGTCCCCAGATGACCTCAGTTCTTAAGGATTACCTTTATGGGGCTTTTGCTGTCTTCTGAGGTGCACTGAGAACTGTGCTCCTGCATGGAGCCCATTGCCCAAGTGTTGGCCCTAGAAGACCTCTGTCTGCGGGTCCCAGTACACACACAGCGCAGTAGGTTCTTCAGGGTCATCCACATCTCCTCATCTTTATAAGAGTAGATGATGGGGTTCATGACCGAGTTGAGCACTGCCAGGAGGAGCAGCCAACGCTTGAAGGTCAGCACATTACAGCTTTCACAGTTTATACCATCCAACAATAAGACAATCAGTCCTGGCGTCCAGCAGATCACAAAGGCCCCTAAAAGACAAGAAATGCATAAAAATACAGGTAGAGTGAACCTTAGTCAATCAGGCAATAAACTCAAGAGTGTCTATGAAGAGAACCTATTCCAATTAAAATAGAATTTTCTGAATTTGAGAAGAAAATACTATTTATCTGGTCATTTGGACTGAACATGTGCCTCAGTTTGAAAATCTCAAAAGTGTTATTATTCCTCTAAATTCAAACAGAGATCCATTGCAGCTATATGTTATCTTTAAATATTGCACGATGCTTAGCTTGATCTTACAAAGAACACAGTTTGACAGACTTCACCTAAATCTAATCCATTTATTTTTACAGTCAAAAATTGCTGTGTACATCCTGAACATTTCATTCAGTACTACACTCATAATGTTATATAATCTATAACACACAAAAAGAACTGAAGGTCAGACCATGAAACCTGTCTGAAGGACAGTAAAACCAAACCAAAAACTGGCAAAAGATGTATGCATTTTCAGTACTTGTGACCCAAAACTGTATTTAACTGTATTTAACCAAACACTCACTAAAACGGAAACACTGTTTTAACCTTCACCTTCGCAAGTATTTTTACGGAATACTGTCATAAGATAAGGCTGCATTGTCATGTTTTGTCTGTGCAACATCCATTTTATCAAAAATCCAGTTTGTGACTCAACCAAACATGCAGAGGCAGAGATCAGCCTGTTCAAGGAAATTATGTTGACTCCAACAACAGTGCATGCAGAAACTTGCCTTGTTTATCTGCTGCTCTGCACACACATGTGAAGCAGAGCCTAAACAAGGCGGATCCTCAAATTTGAAAACACACCCTTGCTAACTATATACACTGGAGTCTTTGCGAAGCACTAAAAATACTTGCACAACACGTGGTTAATGCCTCATTTTTATATCAAGGAATCAGAATACTTGCTCACTCACTATCTTACTCACTCACTTCATCTAAGGCAGGGTCACGGGGGTCCAGAGCTTTTTCCGGAAGCACTGGGCGCTAGGTTAGGTGCGGTTCACCCTGGTTGGAAAGCAAGTCCAACACAGAGTAACCACATGCAAATTCACATATGCATTCACACACCACAGATGACTGTCACACACGCTTTTAGACTACTGGAGGTAACTAAATCTCACACACACTTGAAGAAAATATGCAAACTCCTACAGCCCAGATGAGGTAGGTACCCATGTTCGAAATCTATAATGCATATTCAAAATATGTTAAACATTTGGTTTCTTCCTTGCAGACCATAAATTGGGGCTCATATGTGATCCACTGTATATTTCCAAATGATAGGATAGGATAGGATAGAACTAAACTGATCCCAGCTCCCAGCAGTAAAATTTGACCGTGCAGTAGCTGGACTCTGAGGACAAATAACATCAGGCACTCGTGAGATATACAGTATAACAAGGTGCAACATAAATAAATAAAATAAATTAAAGAATAGATTAATAAATAACCACTAAATGTATGTGCAGATTTTTCTTTTAAACTTGTTAAATGCAGCATATTAGCAGTAGCTAATATAAATTCATTACATCAGGCTTTAAAAATATGGTCAAATAAACACTTTCAAGGTCTATTACAAATTGCATGGTATTTTTTAGAACCATGTTCTTTATTCTTTAATTCAAAATAGGCTCAGTCTGTATTACTGATCGGCTCTAGAGAACTTGCAATATTTGACGTTGCTACAAACAATTTCAAAAGAAGACAGTCCATTTTACAATAAGCCATGCAAATATTTATATAAGGATTTAAAACATAATTGTGTTTATTTTCAAGACATACACACACTGAGGAGTTAATGGAAATTAGGGATCAGTTGTGTTTATCTTTTTTCTCTACCCCAGCCAAAAAAGCACTATTAACAGTGAATCAAGTGGGAAACTATTCCAAAAACAGAAATAAACATTTTTTGTTTTTCCCTAACCCTCTACACATTCAGATTAAACCGGACCTTTGCAAAGTACACGGACAGAAAGAGGCAGTTTAGGTTGTACACCCAACCTAAAGATGTTCCGCTTTAGGGGGAAGTGTAACAACCCTGCAAAAAACCCACAAACATATGTAATAACATGCACAAATGTAATATATAATAATATTGCTCCACAACTTCATTATTTCACTGTTTTAGACACAGATGCAAAACATAAGTCACTACTGGCTCGTGAATCACGCGGAGCATTATTTCTTTGTATTTTTAACACAAAGTATTAAAGTCTTGATTGCTCAACACATTTTATTACAACAGACTGAGCTTGGATGCAGATTTTTGAGTTTTCTTCCAGTAAGTCCAACACCCGAATGCTAAATCGAGGATAGAAGCTGCATAGTTTCCTTAAGCAGATCCGCTGTGGTATTCTAAGGAAAAGGTGAGCGCTGTGGTTAAACTGAGTAAGAGAACAAACACCTTGACCTCATAATTCCAAATAAAAAAAGCAGCTACGCTTCAAACAATTGTTACAAAACCAGACGTGCCAGTTGAAACACCAATCCACCAGCTTTAGTTATGCAGTTGCATAACCCAAGCCTTGATCACATTGATTGAGCAGGTATAGCGAGAGCTCCCTCTGACACAGTAAGGATTCCAGAGACTCCAGAGCACATGGGAATCTAAGCTGCCTGTTCGCAAAGCAGCAGCGCGCACCGCGGGCGGCCGTTTCTGCTCATTGGCTCGCCTTTGTAAACACTCTGCTGTATCCGATAATTATACAGCCCAGTGGAACACATTCTGTACCAGAAATAGGCAGCAGCAGCTCCTCCACATCTCTCTTATCTTTTCGGCAAACCGAGCAGAGAAGCACAATAAACACACAATGTGAAAAACACGTATCGTCATCATATCTGTATTGTTCCGAAGGCTGTAGATGTACAAAACGCTACTGAAATGTTCACTTTTCTAAGGTTCCTTTAAAATATTTACTTTGAAACATAATTAAGTTAAGTGGCTGACAGTAGATCTTTACAATCAAATCCAACCTGTCCGGCTTGTACAGGTAAGTGGGTGAGAGGGCAGGAACATCTCCTGTGATGTTCACCGTGTCATTTAGATCATTTAGTGTAACCTGATGTGAGAAATATGACATTGCTGTCTGATGCACTCATTACGGGTCCTTTGTGACAGCATTTTTAAAAATGTACATTATTTGGGAATATTTTAAGGAATAAAGCTGAATCTTTTACAAACAAGCTGCGAGTTACAACAGGATCTTTCTGCAGTAGATCTTACTTTAATATTTACTTTATAGCTGGAAGTAGAGATGGCTCTACTCCTTTATATCTGTGCTCTGCCTAATTCTTTGTGTCAACTTCCTTATAGAATTTGATATTCCATAACCCTGAAAGGTTAAATTCCTTGTATAATATAAATTAAGAAATATCGAGTAGAATTGTGCAAATAGTAAATGATAGAAAACAATAAAATGTTAAAAAAATTAATAACCAAAAGAACCATCTTATTGAAGCATGTGATTAAGTATGTAAATACGTGCTAATAACTGAATTAACTGAATTTAAAGTGTAAACTGAATTAACGTGAAAAATAATAGTTTGAAACTTTGTTTTCAACACAAAAAATGTGTTAATGGTTTATTTTCAGTTTAACTAACCAATTACTTGATTTATGGATACAAAATAAATATAGATGTTTTTACTGATGTAATAAATCCTTCCTTTTCTGAGAACTTAGACTTACAAGCAAATTTAACATGCATCTAATAATGCAAGCAACAAAATATCATTTCACATTTATAACAAATACTTTAGAAGAACAGGAAATGTGAACCACCACCCCACACCCCACATACAGACACACACACACACACACACACACACACACACACACACAAAGGGTGGCGCCTTCTGTGCATTTCTTTTGTCTTGTAGTGCATTTCAGATATCTTGTCACTCTTCATCAAGTAGAACAATAACTAGATCTCAAACGTAAAAGCAGTTTCACTATACAAGTTCACTATTACCGCAAATGAGAGGTTACCACCAGTAAGAGTGACTACAGTAAATGCCTTATGAGAAAGCATTAGTCAATAATAATAAAGCCGTACTGAACATAGAATTAATATTATTGTAAAGTGTATTTACAAGCAGCTTCTTAAGGTGCTTTGCAGTAAAAATACAAACACAGCTAACTCCCATTTGTTCAAAATTTTAAAAGCCAGTTTCTACGAAAGGTGTTAAAAGGTAAGAAAATATTCGGACACTCACCTAGAACGGTCATCACTGTCTTAATGAGTCTGATTGGGGTCCTCTTGCGGTTTAAAGAGCCACGAGTGTGTTTGGAGAGAACAGATGTTTTTTGCTTGACATACAAGTATATCTTCAAATAAATTGTCACCATAATCAAAAACAGCACCAGATTGGACAGTGACCAGAAAACCAGGTAGCTCCTACTGAATATGGGGGCCAGTTTAGAGCATAATTTCAGGCTGCATATGCAATTCCAGCCAAAACTGGGCACAGCACCCATGAAGATAGAAACCGTCCACACGAGCACTATAAGCAATGTCACTCGTCGCTTTGTAAGATTGCTGTGGACTTTCCAGTTCATCACAGAGATGTAGCGCTCTAGCGCAATGATCAACAGGTTAGCTAGCGAGGCCGAAAGGCTTGTGTCCAGCAGGCCCTGGCGAAAAAAATACAGCGACACGGTGAGCTGTCTGGACACTTCACCTGTGTTAAACATCAGGTAAATATAAGCTATTCCAGCGAGAAAGTCTGAAGCGGCAAGGTTGGCAAGAAGGTAGTAAAATGGAAAATGGAACCGCTTATTGGTTATCACTGCTGCGATGATCAAGGTGTTGGACAAAAGGATGAAGAAGCAGAAGACAGAGCCAAAAACCTGGACAACAACAAGCTGTTTGGAATCCCAGTCATCTTTCTGGCTGCTGATGTTGTAGAAAAAGTCCATTCTTTGCCCATAGTGACATTCAGTTACATTGACCATCTTGCAGCAGCTCCTACAGATGTTCACTAATGGAGACAAAAAAAAAGTACACAGGTCATCTTGTGTTTGGTTGCAGTCAAGGTAGAATGCAAATCAAACAAGATAAGTCTGTCACCTGTGTGACATGCACATCCTTCACATTCCAAAGCTAAATAAAGAAATAAAACTGCACCTTTCTCTGATATTAACCAAGGGTTGCAGTTAAATTTACAAAGGAAAGTGCTAAGAAGAAAACTCAGCCAGTTTCATTTCTAGAACACAGCCATCAGTTCCAACAAAACGCTGCATTCGTTCATGTAGAGTTATGTTGCTTACACTCACCAATTACACACACACACACAAATGAATATTTTTACAACATTTACTTAGATATTTGTGGTTCATTCACACACTTTTGAGGTGAACTGCGTACAGGGTTGGTATTAATATTCAAAAAATCAATGCGAATACAGCCAAGTACAGTACTGTACTCATGGCGGCACTTTTCGAAGACATATTTACTCTAAAGTGAGATGTTTTAAAAAATAACCTTGCTATTTGCATGAATCGTGACAGTTTAGATCTCAGCCGTGAGGAACCTGTCTACAACTTTTATTATTATCTGCGCAATTTCACTCCCGTGTCAGTGATTCTGGGGAGAAACTTTCTCATCTCTTGTGCTCAAAAAAATATGTTTCTGGTGGGGGAAACAGTGTTAAAAAGTTGATAAAACGTGTGGCCAGGGAGCGCTGCGAGACTAAAGGTGCTACACGTGTTTTCCCAGTTCGGAGACAGATACTTAGGAACCAACACCCGCGTAGGTGACCGAAGCGGTATTGAGGCGAACTGGCTGCATCTAAACAGTAGAACCGAAACTCAGTCACGTACCGGAACGACCGTAACCTGCTCACCGGGGGTCAGTCGCCGTGGGCACCATGACCACGTGGATTCCGCTGCTGGAGGGTCGCGTCGGGGTTTCGGCCACCTCGCGAGGGTGGGCGTGCGTGTGGGTGCGGGCACGAGGTGCAGTTCCCAGGCGTGCCAACGGCGAGTGTGAGAGAGGCGGCGCGCGGCGCACGTTCACGCAGCACGAGCGCCGCGCGGGTTAACCCTCGGATGCCTGGCGTATGCGTCACGCACGCACTGATTTACACGGCGCCCGCACTATTCTTGCGTCTATATTTCTCATGTATTGTGTATCAGTAACGAGAAGTTTTCATTTCGTTCTACTTCACACCCAAGGATTAGTGGACGGAATCACAAGCGCGAGGCGAGTCCCCGGCACAGTGCAGCGCAGTATACTGTAGTACATTACAGTAAAGTATAGGACAATGCAGTATGAAGTAGAACAACACAAAACAGTGGAGTACAGCATTGCGTTGATAGTATAATATTTAAGCATCTTCTAGTTTTGCTACTGAATGAAGCTTCAGGAGTCAGGATTCCTAGAAAGTGCTCTTTATTAGGTGCAAAGATCATCAGCATCTCCACTTTGATCTTAGCCAAAAGGGCAAGAAGTAATGCATTATCATTAGCATCTTAGACAACTACTAACAGGAAATAAGGGCAACAGAACATTCTTTCCATTACTCACATGTACAGAACCTTATGGAGGGCACCCCGCTACCCCTATTCCCATCCTATGGTGGGTCCCTCCGTCCCACATTTCTCAGAATCCATTTTACCAAACATGCCGAAGTGGGTGGAACAACCAATTAAACATCAACATCCCAACTGGGGTAACTCAGCTATGCACACAAAAGGACTATTGACACCAACTTGACAGCACTGTTACAGTATAGTACAGTCTAGTACAATGCAGTGCAGGATTCAGTTCAGTTTATTTTTAGAGATGCTTTGTCTCACACAGTGATTTAGAGCACCAAACAGTAGATACAGTAAAACGCAGTACAGTAGTGAGGTTTAGTGTAGTGCAGTAGAGTAGTCTTGCACCACCTTACAAAAATAATGGGTCCCTTCAAATCCCCTCATGTCAACCCTCAAAACTCCACCAAATAATTAGCATTTTTTGCAGCGGTCAATTTCTGCGTGACTCTTTGCCCCAAAATCTGTCACCCGTTTATGCTAAAATATCACCATATACTTTTAAAATGGGCACAGGTACAAAATGGGCACAGGTACAGTTGTTGTTGTTGTTAGTTATTAAAACAACATAAGGCCGTTCGCTTTCAGTAATACTGTATGTCTGCCGACCTCCCCCAGTTCTCTCATAGCTATTACTTACCGAATACAGTGCTTAAACAAAGCCATTGTCCTTAGGGTAACCCAGTTTATAGTCCAAACGTGTTTTAGGTGAAATGAACACTATTGTGTGTGTGTGTGTGATTGCTGTGCTGCATAAATGTGCGAATGACTGTAAGTCAGCTTGAATAAAGGTGTCGGCAAAATTCCATTTTAATAATTTCTCCCTGAGATGGTCTTGCTGGTCCAGAGCCCTTTGCAGAAGCAACAGGCACAAAAGTCATAAAAATGACCCTGGACAGCAGCCCAGTTCATTACAGGGAGGCCACACACATCCATTCGCACACTACGGACAATTTAGTGGCCAATTAGCTTGAAACACACATCGTTGGACTGTGGGTGGAAGCTGGAGCACCACACAGAACCCGGGAGAACATGCAAACTCCAGACTGAGCCGGATTCAAACTCACACCCAACCAAGCTAAGCCGATAGACAAAATACCACGTAATAACCACTATGCATCACTGTGGGGACGAGTGGCTGGTAACAGAATAAATACAAATGTTCTGTGGTGCACAGTTGTTGGGAGGCGAGTTAAACCGCAATTTGCCAAGTGAAACACCTCCCAGCTAATTTTCCTCAGTCTACATGGGAACCTGTTGCACAACCAAATTAATCATTGCTGCATCTGTATAGGTTTCAAAAAGGGGAAGCAGTATGATTCCTGGTCTGTCTGGTCAGCTTCTTCATGGCCGGTTCCTCAAAGACTGCACATTTTAACATATTCAGATAAATCGGTGCTTCTTCTCTGAATAAAACAGAAAGAGCTGAATGCAGGGTCCTAGTTTACGCCAATGAGAAACAGGCACAGAAATCGGGCTGAAGCTCGTGTTTGGTCTTCGTTGAACGTACAGAAAAGGTTGCTTTGGCCAATGGAAAATTAATATTCATAATCCAAATATAGATGGATCACCGGATGTGTCAAACTTCTTATTCTGCTTGTACTATCCTGGTGCCCAGAAGGCAGATACAGGAGACAAATTAAAAATGTTTAAATATTTTTTCAGCTAAATTTGAATAGGCAAGTAGTTAGACAGTCAGATGAAATCCATTGACAGTTAAGACACTAATACTGACACTGAGAACAACACTCGAGCCGACGTTCTCTCTGGGAGATCACTAATAGCTCAGTAGCTACTCCAGTTATGCTGAATCTGTCTTTATGTGTTTACAGCCAGTCTAAAAATTTTTGAGTTGTCATACCTATTAATAAACTGATCTTTATCACACAAAGGAAAAACAGTGTACAAAAGAAATTTAATTTTAGGGGAGGTTTATTTTTAATGTGGTTTGCGGCTATAAGTATGAAAGCAGATCGTATTTAAAGAACAGAATGTATGATAACATCTAAGTTCCCCAACATGGGGGAGGGGGGTGTTTACAGAAATGGGTACAAAACAGCAACAACACATCAGTTTTTTTATGATGATGTTGTCTCACAGACTGGTTTTTGGAACATCAGAGAATAATCATTTATTGATGCAGCTTAACTTGCATAAAAATTACATCAAGGAATAATTAAACAGGTTTAAATGTAAATGAAAGAATTTGCCATCTCGGTTACTGTGATTATTAGCTCACACGTTTATGACAGCTTGCAACGTTAAGCTACCGACTTGCAGTGATTTATCTGTGTAAGTAACACAGTCAAAGGCACCTGAGTAGGAGCAGAGGTAACTGGCTTATAAAGTGGTAAGAAACTGTAAGAAATCCAGGTGGAAGCACCTGAGCTTCAGTTTACACTCTTGCCTGCAGAATGGCTTGTCTGCTGAATCGGAAGTCCTGTGGTTTCTGCCCTCAGCTGCAGGACCCATCTTCAGTTAAAACTGACTTCCTGTTTGTGCGGAACTTTAAAAGAGAATAGGGTCGTTTTTATTGTTGGGTGTAATAAAGACCTTGTGACATATTAAAAGGATATTTTCCAGTAATAAACTCACCTTACTGTCACAAATGGGACTGGAAATCTGGTCAAATGTTGGTTTATTTGTTAATTCACTTCATAAAATCAAAATCGATAAAGGGTTCGAAAATGCATACGTCACTCCACTGATTAATACATTAGGTTTTGTAAAAATATCTTTTAAGAGCTGTAAATAATACTTTGCAAAACTTTCTTGCATCAATTGTCAACGGTCCCTTGTGTAAGTGCAGGGTTGCAGGGTCCAGACCCTATCCAAGAAGCACAGGGTATGAGACAATGTACATCTCAGATGTGGCACCACTGCAACGCAGCATAACACTTTTAGTATTTTTTAACTTAGAGCTACAAACATTTAAATTTGTTTTAAATTATTGAAAAAAGTTATATCCATAACCTCCCGTTCAGTGCAGTTCACAGATTCAACAAATAAGCGTTTTCAGTGTTTGTCACGTTTGGCCCACTTTTGACTTTGTTATGCAAACAGCCACTAAAAGGTTAATGAAACATGTCCCTTGATTTATGTATTGATACAGTTTTGTAAATTTTCTTGGATGTAGTGGTAGTATTAGTACGCTATTGTTTATCTATAGTAAATAAAGAACACTTTGTAAGGCTTTTCATTTCAACACTTCTGCCAACATCAGGCTATTTTAAAACTGAAATTAAAATGACTGAAAATAAAAATACATTATATCCAAAAAGAATGCAGTTCAGTGTTGATGGTTGATTGATACCATAAACATCTAATGTTTCTCATCTTGTTAACAGTCCCTGACACACAAAAACACCAGAGTCCAGATGTAAACACTGTGGAAGCGAGTTCAATGTTCATACAAGTAGGATCAATGAAAATGGAAAATACTATGTATGTATATGCACACACACACACACACACACACACACACACACACACACACACGACCTTTCAAACAGATGGTTTCCTTTACCACAGTTCTGGTCAATATTATTGGCACCCTTGTATTTTAGGATGTGCAACATCTTCAGAAATAACTGTAAATGACCAAATTTTGATCATCAGAATATTTTGTTGTGATGTCCAACGTTATACGACAAAAAAAAGATGTCTGTTCAACTTCAAGTAGTTTTTTTCACAGAAGAAAAAAAAATATGGCCTGAACAAAATTAAAGGCACCTTCCCCTAATACTTGGTTGCACGACCCTTGCCAATGATGACAGTGTTAAACTCTTTCTTGTCATCATCAACAAGCTTTTGGAGCCTTTCTGCTGGCAATTTCCCCCACTCTTCAATTGCATTGTGTTATAACTCTGGAATGTTTGCAGAATTTCTTTTACCAACAGCAGATTTCAAGCTCTTTCCAAAGGTTTTCAGTCAGATTGAAATCAGGAACCATTTCTGGCCAGTTACATGGTCCAATTTTTTTCCTTTTTAACCATGCTTTTGTGATGTTGTATGTGTGTTTTGGGTCATTGTCCTGCTAGAGGACCCATGATCTTTGACGCATGCATCATTTTCTGACACCAGGTAGCACATTTTGCACTAAAATGCCTTGGTAATCCTTTCATTTCATGATTCCCTTAATACATTCAAGGCCTCCAGTACCAGAGGTAGCATAGCAGCCCCACAGCATTATAGAACTTATACTATATTTAATTCGAGGTTGGGTGCTCATTTGCCAATAAACATAATTTTGTCACCTATAAACAAATCGATGGTCTACATTCCCAAAAAGCTCTGTTTTGGTTTCATCAGTCCAAAGAATGTTTTCCCAGAAGGATATTGGTTTTTCTAGATAGGTTTGGGTAAAGATCAGGTGTGCCCTTCTATGTTTGTATTTCAACAGCGGGGTCCACCCTGGCCTTCACCCATAAACCCCTTCTGAATATACTTATATGGCCTGATAGCATACGTTACTCGCAATCGCTCAATTTCACCTTTAATATCTTAGGATGTTTCACATGGTGGTTTTTCAACAGTTCACACCCACATTCAAAGACTACATTAAATAAATATGCTGTTCTTACTACATCCTCGGATGTTTTTGATAGTTATACGGGCAACAAACTTCTTAATAACGTTGCAAACTGTGGAAACAGGGAGGCCAAGGACTCTGGAGATGACCTTGTACCTTTTTCCAATGTTATGTTTGGCAATAATAGTTTTCCTGATGGTTTTGGACAGTTCGATTGTCTTCATTATTGGCAGGAAGAAACAGGGAATGAAAGTGACCTGTTTCAGCTTGAAGCCATCATTCCACAGTTGATCATTTGTTAATTCAAATCGTGAGCACGAGCAGTTTATCGCAGGTGAGTCCAGTTTCACTGCAGCGAAAATCTTCCTTCTAGTCAAACAGTTCTGAATTGTTCAAAAGGATGCTAATAATTGTGTCGTGTTTTTCACACTTTTCAGTTTTTATAGTATTTCCATATGTCCTTTTTCAATTGTTATTGCTTTACCCTGTGCTGCTTTGTATTCAACCAATGAGTTTGTATAGAGCAAGGCTATTAAACTGCCCATTTTTGCAGGAGATACTGAACATGATCTACCTAAAATGCAAGGCTGCCAGTAATGGTGACCAGAACTGCACTTGTTTTCTGTGTTAAACTGTGCTGGAAATTAATTGCCATCCTTGTTATTCGACAATCAGTCTTAGTATAAACATTACAAATAGGAAATTACAAATGAAAATTTCTAAAGAATACGAAATACATGAACTGCTAACGTAACACAGGAAACAAAACAGTTTTTAGTAGAAAAACACAGCAGAAGGCCTATTTTACATTCTTCGAAGTGGTAGTTTAATAACTACTGAATGAATAGAAAACAAGTTAAGAATTTAATTCTTCAATCTGCTAGTCATTTGTGGATGCCAAGGGCAATCCAATGTTTGATGTGACATAGTCAGTCAACATCAAAAAGACACCTGAAACTTCTTAAACATGAGTTAGTGTTGAACTATCAATACCACACATTCATTTATACACATGGAACAAGAAGTTGTAGTATGAACTGAAAACCTGTTTTGTAGAACTGAAATCCTGTTTTTCATGTGGACAGTTTTTCATGTTAAGGCAGCAATACCAAAAAAGTTTGTTTTATAGTAATGAAGAGCTGTACCTGGCTGAACAAGAAAGGTTGCATCACACGAGTCAATGGCACGAGTAAAAAAAATCCATAGTTCATATGAGTGCTTGAGGTGAAAAATACTAAGTCCCAGTCCTCCTCATACTGGCATTTTGGTGTACAGTAAAGGTTGGTGTCAGACAACTTTTAAATATTACATTTTTCATTTCTGAAGTGAGTGAATAATACTAGGAGATATTGCCGACGTTGGGCGTGTACGTTTCTTGCGCGTTTTGTAATTGTGTACCTCAGGGTAACGAAATGTACAGTACTGTGCAAAAGCCTTAGGCACCTGTGGGAAAAACGCTGTAAAGCGAGGATGGTTCCAGAAATAATGCCATGAATA
>UFQX01001435.1:45319-56357 GCA_900497675.1 Arapaima gigas | reverse complement strand
CTTCTCGGGGTCTCTTGTTGCCGCATCTTTTGTACCTCCAGTTTGGAAAACGAAAACCGAATCGTTTAGGAAATTTCCGGTGGAAGTCCACTTCTCCCGTTGTACTTGCTTGACATCTTTACAACAGCATTACACCATTTAAACTTTGCTTTTTTATTAAATATACATAGACAAATACAAAAACCGCTTTATAAGCTCTGGGTCTTCATTGTTTCATATTTTTGAAGTACTACATTTTTACATTCTTCGATCCCGTTCAGCAATCTCTACTTACATTCTATGCAATGTTTGAAATGTGAGATGTGATTCGGACGTATATAGTTGATATTTCATTATATTTAAAATATTTTTCTCTGTAAATAGTATACTACATGTAGTGTATTGCAAAATGCATGGATTCCTTGTTCACAGTATTTTGGAACTTGTTTTGAATTTTTTTCAAGCTCTATTTTTTTTTTAGAAAAAATTAGTATTGCAGAAATAATATAAAAGGGTTTATATTGCTGTCCATTTTGCTTTGGTTAAATTTTTTATTTTTTTATTTTAGTATACTCATGTAACCGCAACAAGCGAACAAAGAAAGGAACAAACAACGATTTTATGCAAAATAGACGGTGTAAGGACGAATTAATACAATCGTAAAATTGTCTTCTGGTTTTGAAATACAGTAACGTCTAAGTCGGTGAAACTGGTTCTGTACTGGTAACAGCGAAGCTGCAATAGCCCTCCGGTGACATTAGGTGACATTGGAGATCTTTGAAATGCGCAAAACATGTTGTTTGAAACGTCCCACAGTGTTCCAAAGGCTACGCGAAGAAGTCTAAAAACCGATGTTTGAAAACTTTGAGAAATGCCATTTTTTTGTTTGCTCTATAAATAAAGGCAAAAACTCTTGTTTTCAGACAAAGTGAAAATGGGTGCAGGTGCTTTGAAGTTTCGATGAATAAGTGATCCAGTAGTTCTTTTCTCTAACATGCACTATAATACTGTAAATCAGTGTCTCAGTGGCACTGAGAGCTATAAAAGGTGCATGTGTGTTTTTATTTTTATTTATTTTTTGTCCACGCGCGTTTCCCCGTTTCGGTTTCGCATAAACTTCCGGTGACGTCACGACAAAGCGACGAAATGTAAAGTGAAAAGGAAATGGGCGTCACGGTAGTTTTCCCGACGAAAATGTTTAAATCTGGAAAGAAAAAGCGAAACGTTTCACGCAGTGCAACGATTTATAGAAATATTTCACCACTGAAATGTGCTTAAAAACATTTTACACCGAATTAATTAACTGTAGAACGTAACCGTTTCGAGTAGAATAGCAAATTCACAGAAATTGGGCCAGTGAGCTGTTTTTATCTTACAATTCTTTATTCTGTTTCGGCAAAATCTGACACTGTTTCGGGCTGAAATGGTTCAGTAGTGCTGATGTATAGTTGTTTTGAAAATTTGAAGTGTTTCCAATGTTGATATGGGGCCGCCAGTATTCAGAATCGTCTTATTTATCCCCATCCTCTTCTGACGTGTGTTTGATCTCTGACAAGTGCAGTTCTGGAAGTTTCATCAACATGTAAATCTTGTTTATCTGGATGGTCTTATAATTTGTTGTTGTGTAGTTAATCGACAGCAGGGGGCGGTTTTAGGCTATAGTTGAGTGAAGTGAGAAGCATACTGTATATTTTAAAAGTGAGTTTAAAAATGTTATTGGGATATGATGGTATCAAACATAAAATAACTTAAAAGCAGAAAAGAACTACAAGAAAAGGGTCAGCGTTTCTAGTAAATGATAAGTATACACTGTCAATCTGTTTTGCTTTTTCTGTGTAATCCAAGAATTAAAGATTTTATAACGTTTCTGTTTTTTTTACTTTGCCCACAGTAGTTTTAAATCTGCCAACAGCTGTTAATCTTTCTGTCATTTATTATTCTTTATTTAACTTGTAGTTGAAGAGTTTAATTTACCATATCAAATTTTCCTCCATATTCTCTTTAAGAGACATTTGTGTTGTAATCCTCTATTACTAGATGCTAAATCAAGCAAAGAAATATATTCTGTTGGATAGGTACCAATTCTGAAAGGAAGAAAGGAGTCGATCCAGAAACAGTCGTGTGTGGATACACAGTTTGGAAGGAAAATGGCAGCTGAGTTTCAGGTAATGTTTACAGACATTAAATGTTGTGGTAGAGTTGTCTCTGGAAAAAGTGTGCAAAGACACCCAGTATGACCTTGACCCAGGCCTGCCAGGAATATTTGTGTCGCTCACTGTCCTTTCCTCCATGCAGGCCTCAATTCTGGCATGGATATGCACTTCCTTCCCATCCAGGAAATGAGGTAGGTTTACCCAACTCCTGTGTCCTCTTCTTTCAGGAGTCAGAGAGTTGGAGGCTACAGAAACAGTGCCCCATTAACAAATTTCCTACATGGGTTGCCATCAGATGTCCTTCACCAGCTAGGTGGAGTCTACTTTCTGTCCCTGTTGTGTCCCATTGTCTCGGGAAGCTTCCTTAGAAACAGGTTTAGCAGTAGTACAGCTGGCCACTGAAGCTCCTCCAGTAAAATTCACCTTTCATCAGCAGTGCAGGGTAATCCTTTCTGTTAACTGCTTATACAATAATTACCAACTATCCAAGATGCTATGGCTTAGACAGTTTTCATAGTGGAAGTGAAAAAGAAAACATCTTTTCTTTTTTTTAAGTGCTTTTCTGAGGCATGTAGAAGCTTATCGTGCAAAGCCAGTAAGGGATGCAAAAGTTTTTTGTTATTTGGGTTTATGACCTGTCGTCGTTGGCCTGAATTCCACAAACGTTTTGGTGCAATTTAACTGAAACTGTGAGGTCGTAAAAAATATGATGAAATATAAGTAATGTTACTCACATTGAAAAAAGGAGTTTACAGAAATGTTTTAAGCAATTCTTATCGATGCAGATTTACATGTATAATCCAGACAAATCCTGAATGTATCTTTTGCACAGACAAGACTCTTGTTGTCGACATTCAGTATATTGGTAATTGGGTCTTAGTAAAATAACAAAAAAGTCAACCAAATGAAACAATAGAGCAGACCTTTCATGCTTATTGGACATTGGTTAGCCATTCCTGAATTGATATTGGTAGGTATAATCAGATATCGAAATTAGTACGGCTTCTGAAAAAAATGCGTGTGTTTGTACTGTTGTGTTCCGATTAACGGGGTTTTGACTGTCTGATCTTCAAGGGCGCACTTTCAAAGATAATCTTAGAATAGCACTGATAAATCTAAGTTGGCCAGTTGGATAAAAAGAAAATCCTTCTTTTTTGCCTTGTCCAGAATATTATAAACAGTTTCAACCATTACAAACACATACATTTGTTTTTACAGGGAAAGATGATAGTTTGTTATGAAGTTATGTTTGGTAAACACTACAGAACTTTACAAAAGTTCACATGCTTCTCCTTTTCTTAACTATCTTCCTTGGCTTTCGTGTTTTTCGTGTTTCTTTATATTCCCCTCAGGGAAGATCTGAGTTTAGCTTGGCAAGCCTTGGTTTGTTCTGGATAGCACAGCAAATAGGAACAGTTGTTAGATCCTAAAGCATGTGGAGAATCTGGGTGTGGCTGAAAAGTTTGGTTGTTTTTTGCCTTTGTTTGTGTGTATGTTTTATTGTGGGTAAATGAAGTCCTGTATTATGTATAAGTTATTGAAATACAGTATAATTATGTTAATAATCTGTCAAAATGCAGCTTTTTATGTGGATTTATGAGATCTGATATGGGGAAACTAAGACACAGATGAAACCTATGCAATTCTTTTTACCTTTGGACAGTAATAAGTACAGAGACGTCCACATTTCAGACGTATGTGTAAGTTACCTCCAGGGCCTTTCTTCTCAGCCTCCATATAACTGAGATCCCAGTCTGACATTATGAGCTCACTGTTAGACTGGTGATTGTCCTAAGCTGGGTGAGACAAAAGCGGAGATGAAAAGGGTGTGATACAGCAGCTGGAGTTATTAATAGATCCTGGTGTTCTCACTCCTGGCAGCTGGTAACAAGGACACTAGTTGGCTGAATGGAACTGTCATATACAAGATGGAAACTTTTTTTGTCATCTAAATTGTTTTTGAACCAAAAACCCTATGAACCAAAGTAAAGGGCAAGGTTGGTACAGAGAGTGAAGAAGTTATAGGTGTGCTGTGAGTAGTACTTGAGCTATTCGTGGTCTCTGTTTCCCCATGACTGCACCATCAGGCTGTATGAGAAAACAGAGGATTTCTGGAGTTACAGCATATTTGTATCTTTATTTGCAGGTGTTTCCCATGCAGGTTGGACCATTTATGGGTTTAAGAGAGACACACTATGATTTTTTTTCTCTGCTTGGGAGACAGTAGGGCAGCCATTTCATTTGGTTTAAGAAAGAATCTAAATAATTAATTTGAATAATCAGAGTAACAAATTTTAACAGTAGACAGCAAAGACAAAAATGATGAGATATGAAAAACCTGTAAATTAACATACGAGTGTTTTTGTAGCAAAAGATTTCTCCTGGACTCTTCTAATCTTGTGTTCCAAGCCTGTCTCCTGCATCTTCCTGTCTTTCTGCCTTTTTTTTTCCTTCTGCTAGAACAGGAAGCGGTGCAGACGGAGGTAGGCAAGTCAAAACTGAAGAACATGCACTTTGTGCGTGCGCGCGCACACACACACACACACACACACACACACGAACACGCACACGCACGCGCACGCACACACACTAAGAGTGACACCCATTGGCACTGGGCTATTCAAGCCACAGCAGGAACTTTGAGCTGCAGGTCAAGAAACTCCAAAGGAAACAGCCAGTGCGAAGGTGGGAGTATATAGGCGGGAGACCATGAGGAAAAGAGACAGGATGACCTGCTACTGAGATCTTGGGACTGTTTTATAGGAGCGGAGAAAGAAAACAGGATTTAGAATGATCTTACAGCTGTTTTCCAGGTAAGTTCTGTACTTGTTTGATCTTTTTAGTTTTTAGTGTTCCGGCATTTTATCTTTATAGGACACAGACTGAAAGTAAAATAAAACAGGTGAAAATGCACTGGGTTTGCCAAAAAAGCTCAACAAAGCAAACAAGTTTGAACATTCTTACACTCTATGTGTTTGAATCCTGAGATTGGATTTTTCTTTATGGCCGGAGTCCTTATCTTGTTCTTATTAACCTAGAATGGGTAGGATGTGTACAAAGGTGTTCTAAAAAGTGCTGTTATACAAATTGCAGCATTTTATGTTGGAAACAGCAAGCACAGATGTGCTGTATCGGAGGGCTTTCATGAAGTGATCTGAAGAGGTCAGAGTACCGGTCAGTTTGGGGTTTACGAACTGGACTGTTGCTGGTCACTGATTACCAAAAGTTAATGCAGGAGGTTGCAGACTCAGAAGCACAGCTTTGCATTCCCTCCACTGCTGCTGACACAATGCAGTCCAGTTTGTAGATCAGCCATTTTTCTGTGTAAACATATTGCGTATATGCACCTTAAACGGCCAGCTTCTCCCACCTGGGCTCGTGGGTTGGGCCAAGCATAGCAGAAGCTTCTTCGTAGAGGCAGGGTGAGGCAGTGGAGGCGACTCCAGGCTGTTTGAGCAAACAGCACGCATTCCAGGGCCTCTGTCACACACTCACATACGAGAATGATTGAGATGCCACCTTTACCGTATCAGTGTACTGAGTTGCACAACATTTTACTGAACTTTAAAATCTTTTTTCCTCCCCACAGAAAGCACAACATTTGTTTGCGTCTTTTGTTTTTATCCAAAAACCAAAAGTCAGACTCGCAAAATGAAGTAGAATGCAGTACATACTTATCAGAGTGACACGATGCCTTGTTCTCAGTGTGTAAAAACATATCTGCTCTGGAAGCATTAACTTCACCTTCACTGATGAAATACTAAAAGTAGCTGTTTTCTGCCTCTTTTTAACCTTTAAAAGTTAATTAATCAGTTAAAACCTATATAATATAAACAGTTTGAAACAAAAATAAATAATGTAGATCTAAAGTATGTGTTCCATGCACAATTTCAAAGATTTTTTTGGGGAAGAAACAAGTGAAGCTAATTATTTCTTACAGTAATTACTGTGCAACACGATATGTAAATATACTCACTTCTAAATTTGTTTTGTTTATTTAAAAAAACGTTTTGCAAAGGTTAATTACCACTGAAAGCTAGATTGAGCTAAATCTTATGCTTTTGCCTGAACAGTTGTTATTTTATGTTGGCTAATTGTACATATTATTTATTTTAAATGACAAACTTTAAAAAATTGTGGGGCGAAGCCTGTGATTTCAGCCCTGAGTTATATTTGTGGAGCTTAGGAGCAAATGCAACCCTTTTGCAAAATAGATTTCCTGCCCTGCCTGGGGCCACAGAGGGGAAGGAGATCCAAACAGAGGAAGGAGAATTTCCGTGTTTAAACAGTGCCTGAATGAGAATGGGCTTGTTTGATTGTTTTCCAGCCATAAATGCTTTCAGACATTAAAAACAGTTATTCTTCACGTTGTAGGCAGCCATCAGCTGGCGACTTGGGTGGCACAAGGCCGGCTACAGCGGGCTATTGTATAAGTGAAGCTTCATGGTTGGTCGAACAATGAGTCACGGAAATGCTAAATATGATCAAACCTGGGTTGAATTGGTGGTTTGGTAGAGGAATGCTGAAGGAGAAAAAGAATTTGCCTGCATGACAAGATAGACATGTATGATGTGCCCCACGTGGGTTTGAGTTGACGGACACTCCCTCCTGTGGCCTGCATTTGTTCGGTGAACTGTGATGTGGCTATTCACCCCCCTCCACCCGCCCCCGCTTGTTCACTACAGACGGGCGTGTTGTGGCACATCGTCATACGTAGTGACTGTGCCTGACTGGCAGGGCTACTCAAGTGTGGAGCGCCATCTTGTCCGAGAAGGCGCCAGACACCCAGGCTGCCGTTGTGCAACTATTGCAGTATAACTTTNGTGTGGAGCGCCATCTTGTCCGAGAAGGCGCCAGACACCCAGGCTGCCGTTGTGCAACTATTGCAGTATAACTTTAAATGACTCTTTCTTTTCTTATGTTTTAATTCTAGATACTTCTGTATGACACGGGGGGGGGGGCATCATTTATTGATATTATGATTGACTCCTCTCCTTGCGTCCCGCAGATCAGACAGTACAGCCGGGGCCGGCAACACTGCCGTGAGATGAAATAACCAGACAGTGTACCGAACAGATTGTCCGTGTCCTGAAAACCGTAAGTTTAGGTGTGAATAGCAGAGAAATGCGGTATCTCACTTGTTCTTCTGGTACAACTGGAAGTCAAATCTGACTGCACACACAGAACGGTTTCCAGGAGGAAAAGGGCGGGTAAACAGATTGACAAGCAACGGGGAGATACAGCTGAAAAGGCAGTCAACATCATTATAGTCATACATACAATTGAAGTGAACCAAGCAGTGAGAGGCTTTTAAATGTGTACATTTTTGTATTCACTGGAATATTTACTGAAAGCCTTAGTTCAGCATGAAGACATGACATTGTTAACAAAGTGTTAGCTCAGTCGAGAGCGATCCTCGAAAACCAGGAGTTTTGTCTACAACTGGGGTTTTAATAACACTTTCAGGTCAATTTCTCTATTGCTTTAGAAATGCAAAGATTTAACTTAAAAGTCTATTTTGATGCATAACTGGCAAAAAAGGACAAGAGTATAAGCAGACTTACTAAGTTTCATAAAGTGATAGTAGGTGATTTGATTCCTCAAACAGGTGGTGGTTGATGGTTTGTATGTGTCAGCTGAAGGTGAACGTTATTTTAATAATGTGTTGTCAGCGGGTGAACAGGTCTCTGAAAAGAGACAGCTGATGTAAGCTGTTATAGGACGCAATTCTTGTCGTTGAGGGAGGCGATACAAGCTTCCTGTTTTGAGCAAACCGCTTTTGGCTGTTTCTGGAGTTTTCTGAGCTTAAATTAGTATGGCTTGCGGTGTGGGCAGCCCTACAGCTTCCGGGAGGTACCAGCAGGTGCAAGGAGTTCCTGAGAAGACACCCTTGTTAACTGCTGTGCCAACCTGGCTCATGACCCCAGTAGTAAAGATAAGAGGGATGGAAACAAGGCAGCTGGAAATTTCGGAGGAAAATGCATAATGTGCGTGGCAGCAGCGGAGATTTACAGACCAGCCCTGTGTGCGGCTTATTTCTCTAAGCTGTTTCCTACAACCTCTGCTGGGCTTCCTCGCTGGAATTTTAAGTAGTGTTTTTTCAGTGCATATTGCGTCCCATTTTATCACAGTATTCACACTCACCAGGGAAACAGTGCTCAAATACACTTGTAATGTGACGTGAGACTGAAATATAGCATCTTGGTCTTTGATCTGCCACTCGATGCATAGTTCTGAGCTGCGACCTCTCAGTGAAATACAATATTCTGGTGTGGGATCTCCCACCAAAACACTGGAAATTTCCCAAGTATATAGTCTCATGTTGAAATAGTTTCAAATTTTGATTTCAGCGCTGTGAGCTTCCATTGAATCACATTGTTCTGATCTAATTTTGCAAAACGCTGCTCTGAGAGGAGTGCTCTGCTTTCATCTTAGTGTGCGTTTGTGTTCCACAACGTTCTCACGCAGCTTCCTGCATTCCTCTCACCTGCGGGGACAGTCAGCCCCGATTTGCAAACTGCCACAACGTCTTAGCAATAGCATCCAGCTGGACTAGAGTAAATGTCAAGGGTTTAAAGGGCCTCAGCACAGTGGTATGAGATCTAACTTGAATTTTAAGAATTACAATGCAGATTAAGCTAATGCTATTCTCAAACACAGACCCACTGGAGAGAGGGCAGGCAGAGGAATGTTCCGGTTTGGTGTGATTTCAGATTCTCATTTTCCTCGGAGTTGAGGGTCAGAGGGGCAGTGGATAGCATAGCGAGCAATGCCTAAAGTGTGTGGAGAAAGGACTGTGCTGATGGACATTATCAGGGTATCATCACCTTGACACTGATGTTCCTCGTGTGTCTGTGTTCCAGTTGCACCTCTCGGTCCTAACTGACTGTGTCCGAGGGGCCCGTGGCACAGCGGACAGAAATGGCTGCCATGAAGAACACGGGGCTGGTGTTGGTGGAGTTTGAGTACGAGTACCTGGACCGCGACGGTGACCTGGTGTCCATTAAGCCCAATGAGCGGTACATCCTCCTCTCCAAGACCAATGACCATTGGTGGCATGTGCGTAAAGATGACCACGCCAAGCCCTTCTACATTCCTGCCAAGTACGTCAAGGAGCTCCCATCAGATCTTCCCCTGCCCCTGGATTTCATGGAGCAAGTGGGGCCGGTGGTGGCAGAGCCGCGACCCAGTAAAAGGGTTCCCAACGTAGCGGCGGACAGACGAGATGAGGTGACTATACAGCGGCGTCCACAGAACCACCACAAGAAGGCAGAGAACCGCATGTCCACATTTGGAGTGCCACTGGACATCCAAGATTCACTGTTCCGCTGGGGAGGGCATGCCGACTCTCCACTCACCCTCCAGCCCCCCGAACACGTGTCGGTGGCCCTACCCCACTCCAGAGACTCTCCCCAACACGGAAAGCTGCCCAGCTCAGTTCCCAACTTGCTGCTTAGCTCCCAGCCCGACACTGACGACCTGTCGCAGAAACCCCGGGCACCCAGTTTCAGCCCAACCGATCCTCCCACAAGACTCAACCAGGCCAAGCAGGTGGAGCCTCCTGTAATCAAGGATATACAGGTAACTCCACCTGTTCAGGAACCTGAGGATAAACTCAAACCACCGGCAGAACTTGTAGAGACAACGCATGTGGATTCCAGGCAGTCGCATGAAACGGAAAATATTTACGAATCGATATCGGACATGGAAGGCCTACAGCTGAAGGATTTGTTAGAATTAGGCCTGGTATTCTCTCCACCTCCAGCTCCAGCTCAACCTCCACCGCCTCCTCCTTCACAGGTAAACAAGCATCTCGTGACAGAGCGAGTTCCTCGCACACCTTAAGGAAAATGTGCACATATTTTACGGTGTGAGAACTGGGGCTAAAGCTGTAGCTCGGTTGGGAAGGCTGTCTGTTTCCACTGAATTACTTGTTACTTCCTTCAGCAACCGTTTAACATTCGATAGGGAGCCAACTTTAAAAAACCCGTATAAATCCCATAACCTACAGATTAGGTCGACAAACAAAGAAAACGATGGCTTTTTATCAAGGTGTCCTTTTTGTAATAATAAAACACCTAAACAATTTGAAACATGCATAAATTTACAGTCAGGCTTCCAGTTGTGCCACAGGTGGCCACTGATTCTTTTTGCGTTTCAGGATCTGTAGACCCGAATACACAAAGTTTAATACAACAGGTAACAAGCAGGATAGACTAAGAGCTGGATATCGAAGCTTTTGTGAGGGGAATTAAATCGTAGCATGCAACAGTGTAGAAGCAAAATATTTTTAATGCACTTCCTTGTTCTGTTTTGTCAGTTAGAGTAGAAGAAACGTACTCGAGTAATGAGCAGTCAGTATGCAACCAGTTCTTTATTCCACTTCTACAGTACCTGATACAGAGAAAAGTTACAGTATAAAACCATGTTTTATAACGAAACAACCTCCAGATCACCTACATGTAATCTAATAAGTGAGAACTAAACTAAAGAAGATCTTGGATGGATAGAAGGAAAGCTGAATGTAATAATACTTCTGGCCATTGCAATAATTTCCATTCACATAAACTGTAAGATTTGCAAACCTAAGCACAGCTCAGTCGGATCGTATGTGAATTTATATGCTTGTCCTCGCGCCCGCGACCCCTGGGTTTTCTCGATTTCCCTGCTTAAATAAACGTTTCTGTTCTGGACCCCCAGATACACCCGACAGCATCGTACCGTGGATACGGGTGTTGCTCTATATTTTTACTGCCGAACGTTTGACGTAAGTTTACTTCTGTTCTGCGGGGACCCTGTGGCGTGTCCCGCACAGCTGGAATCGTTGACTTTCACTGGTCCCGGCTCACTCCTTCCAAGGCTTCTTGAAGGATGCCGCAGCTGCCCGGGGGGGGGGGGGGGGGGGG
>UFQX01001435.1:0-45281 GCA_900497675.1 Arapaima gigas | reverse complement strand
GGGGGGGGGGGGGGGGGGGGGGGGACAAGGGCGCGCGCTGCTCGCTAGAGGCGAAGGGGTTAAAGTGGAGAGACTCCCAGTGCAACCACTCCCAGACAGGGAGTACACCTACCTACCTACCTGTTGCGGAAGCCTCGGGGCACCTGCGTGCGAACACCTGAGCCCTGATCTCCTGCAAGGGACGTGTGTCCGACGATCAGCTCGGCGAAGCGGGCAGCGCAGGTGTGACAGGTAGGCTCGCTTACAGGTGTACCGTGGGTGGAGTCGCCGAACTCTTGCTGGGCTCGTTCATTCTGTCAAACGAATTTCCAGACATTTTGTGTGACATACAGCCGTTAAATGACAGGACTACGTTTTGATTTTTTTTTCGGTGAGGCGGCGCCGATTTGTCCCCCCACTCCGCTCTCTTATTAACCGAAGGCGCCACCCGGTAGCGTATAGTGGACATATTAAAGAGGGTTTGTGTTTTATTTCGTCGATCGTCGAGAAATCGCGAGTTTTCGACAGTCCCCGCGTAGTTCACTGAGCTTTAACGGTGGAAGAAGCGACTGAAAAGTGGGACGGCAGGGGGCGCTCACGATCAGAAGTACAGTAGTCAGTCTGCACAGGTTCGGGTGTGTGTGACGAGCAAAGTGGGGGGGGGGGGGGTCGTCTTATTGTTTCGAAAGAAAATGAATCAGTATTTCTGTTATCACTGATCATGTTCTATACCGGCGGCTATAAGTTGTTCGGAGGTGGGAAAAAAATCAGGGTCCTATTATGCGATCAGCGCTCAAAGTGACGTCACCACGCGAAAGCGCCACCCCGGTATGTAAATATTAATATCCAGGTGAGTCTGTGTTTGACAACCAGTTGTCATCATTCACAACAATGAAACTTCTGCGCGTTTCATTGCTTAGTGAAAACGAGAAATGATGTGTTGCGGGAACGTGGACTTCAGCTGTGTCTAGACACGTGTTTTGTTGTGTTTTCTGATCTGGTAAGATTTGTGGGGATTTTTAATAGTGGGATTGTGCAAAGCGAGGTGGCGAGTGAGTTTTATTCTCCACATGTGAAATAGGAACATTGTCTTTGTATATTTATTACTCTGAAGGCTTATTTGAACTCCATCGAACTGCTGCGGTTACGACAGCGCTTTTTGTCACCGGGATGTTGTGGAAAAGCCTGATCGACATAATGCTTCTGTTTCTAAGGGGATGCTGTAGCCTGCAAGATGTTTAAAAAATAGCTAATTCCTGACTAGGGAAACTGGAAATAAGTGCCCTTGTGGTTTTCGTCAACCTGTGTAAGTTGTCTTCTGGCTGGACCCCTGTGACCTTCTGCTTGCCCGAAACGTGACTGAAGGTCTGTCCCAGTAAATCATAACTAATAGCGTAACTGGAACTGGTATCGTAGATATCGCTGAGCTTCCGTTTCAGGGCTTCTGTCTTCCCTGTGAAAGAGCGGTTAATGCATCACACACCATATTGCACAGGCCAAGAGGCAGAGAGTAATATTCTGACCAAAGCCAAGCAGAAGCTTCTCCTTTAACATTATCCTTATAGTGCTTTGCACAAAATGCCGCAGCGAATTATTCAGATGTACATACCGTATGAGTAAATGTGTAAAATTACTTGGGTCAAAATAGTCAGTTAGGCAAAGAAAATACTGCATAATTGAATCATTCTTAAACATAAACCATTCTTTTTAACTTTAGATGATGCTGATCAAGCTCATGGTCGCTTTCCGATGTTGCTGATCTTTGTTGTTGTTTAGGCTTCTTGGAATGTGGTTGAACTCAGTTTTATTATAGCTGTTTTATTATATTCCCGGGCCTATGAGAATAAAGGATTAGTCATGTACTCTTTTACAACATACCGCCCTTAACTAGCTGAGTATGCTGACGTCTGAGAGGAAATAATTGTTACCGACATTCCAGAGGAAATAAACACAAAATCTGTTTTCATGCACTGTGCTATGGATGACCTGCTATATTTTTGCACCCTACTTAATGTTTCATGCATTTAAATATAGGTATATATCTATGCTTTCTATTACTTTTCACCACCAGTTTATAGTGGGCTCCTCAATTTACAAGCACAACAGGGACCGGAATTCTGTTTGTAATTCAGTTTGTTTGTAAGTCCAACAGAAAAGCTTAATCATACAGGCATCAGTTGAGAGTAAGTTCCATAAAAACCTCAGATAAAGCTGTAGTGAATTAAAAGTAAAGCAGGGTATCCTGTAATCGGGATGCCAGTCGGTCACAGAAATTTTGTTTTATTATCTTTCATTAACATGAAACACCATCTGCAGGATATGTCAGCATGTGGCCGCGCTGAGGTTTTTTTTATTAGCAATAAAAACACAATAACAGTGACATACCTTGATTTATGCAGTAAGTAGGTTCTGTAAAAAACCTCATTTGCTGCTATTATGAATAAAAAAAATACCGTGTAAAACTTTTGTGTAAATTCAGCAAACATTAACGTCGAAACTAGTTTAAAATAACTGAAAATAAATAAAACTTATATGTGATGCAGATTGGTGACAAGATTCATTCTGTAAATATGTGTGCTATTTGCCATCTTGCTCAGGGACACCATTGATGGGGTGTAAACACAAGGCAAGGAGGGGTTACACCCTGGACGGGATGCCAGCCCATCGCAGGTCCACTGCCAAAGGGACAAGTGAAGAAAACACAAATAAAAATGAATAACCCCTGTGATGGACTGAAGTCCCACCGTGGGTATTGTTTCATAACCTGGCACCCGGTGATCCCAGGATAGGCTCTGAACCACAGCAACCCGGACAGAACAATATTTCTATGTTCAAAATGTTTTCTTCTGGATGTTGGTAATATAATGTGTTCGTTCCCTGTGTTTGAAGAGGTTTGGGATATATTGGATTTTTCCCCATATTCCCAAGACCACCCGTTCAGGTGAACTGAACACCTGTTTGCTGTTAGCGTGCAGGTTTGTGCGTATATGCGTGTGGATCTGAGGGGGGTCTTTTGATTTTAGATGCAGCTGGAGGTCTTGCGCTTTCTTGCTGAAGCTTTCTGAAGAATGCATTCTGACTGAACGTTTGAAAAGTCACTGTGACGGACTCACTGCGGTAGCTAAATCGCGTTGACCTTTGAAGCAGTTTATGGTGTGTGACACATTTCTGCTGTGTCATTTTCTTCAGTACTCCATGCTGTGTGAAATGCAGTTTGCCGAAGAATCTGATTGGAAAAATTGCGCGTTTTGCGCTCTGGAAGTGTGGCACGAGGTGTAGCTGAGTACGGACTGACTTCCACGCAAGGTGTTTTTTTGCATTTCACATCACTTGTGTTGTGATGAATTTGAGAGTAGATCTGCACTTCAGTAGATGACATCCCCTGAAAAGTCCCCAAAAAGGAGCCGTTTGAGAACATTATACTGAATGAACTTAGTGTTTCTGCGTGGACATGAGTGGCGAACGACAACCCGTCACAGTAGCCGTCATTCGTGATGCAGCGCCTTGTTTCTGCTGGTTTTTGTGTTTGTTATGCAGTGGCTCTAAAAAGTATTTTTACCTTTCAATGCTTCTCTGTAGCAGTTTTTCTCTGACCTGCTTAATCACATAGACGAATTTGCTTAGAAAGACAAAGTCACACCATTGTGAATCTTCATCATGCAGTCTTTTCAAGTTTACTTACATTTCAAAGGTTTAGTAATTGGTAAAGTGTTGCGTATACACACACACACACACACACAGATCTGTATTAGACTGCTGAATGTAAGCAAATCTCAGAGCGAAATGTTTAATGTGCCAGTTGTCTCAGAAGACTGATCCTCCCATCTTTCACAGGTTGACAGTGATGGCCTCAGTGCACCACCTTATGGCAATGTGATGGAAATTAAAACCAACCTTCCACAAGTCGTCTCGGTGGCTTCCTCTGCCTCCTCCACATCCTCGTCCTCTTCTCTTCACCAGAACTCTGGCACTAATTCCTTCAGTCATCCCATGGACCAAGAGTCGCCACCAGAGATGTTGACATCTGCCTCGCTTTTCATCCCAGCCCCACCACCACCTTCTTACCCTGCTCCTTTAGGCCCTGACATTAAGTTAGTGTCAGATGAGACTGCTGGAGAGCATTTGCAGATCAAACCATCAGCAGAGTCTCAGGGCCAGCAAAGAGCCCAAGATGATGGGCCGGTAAGCCCCACCTGTTCAGGTGTTTCAGGAAGTGTTCAGACATTTAAGAGAATAACCCTGAAAATGTGTACTGGACATTGTATTGGTGAAGTCTGTTTTCCTCTGGAGTGTTATTTGCTCTTTATTCTGTAACACTGTCGCTCCATTTCATGTGAAGTACTCTGGGGTCTGTGTTGGAGGTGGTGCATCGTGAAAAATCTCCTACTGTTCATTCTGCAGCCCCCCCTACCAAAGGAGGACTATCCTGCTGATGCGCAAGAGATGCAGGAACCACAGTTCCAGGTATTCCAGAAAGACTCCTCTCTGCCCTTTGTCTGGCCAACGGGGATACCACGGGCCAGTGTGGACCCGGGCGCCCTGGCAGGTTGGGGACGCCTGTCTGACCTTCAAGGGAAGTCAGGGGCCGTCAGCCTGCCTCCGTACGAACAGGTAATCAGGCACCCCGGTATTGTTCACCCCTCAGGGTATCAGTACGACTGGGCTGTATGGAAAGCATTTCAAAACATACTGCACATCCCCCTCTAGCCCAGACCATCATTTTGTCCACTCTAAAGGACACTTAGGGTTGAGGTTTAACTCCCGAACGGTAAAGATGAGTGTGTTGAATCCTAATGCAGCTTACAGAGGACACTGTTTTGAAAGGATACCACGTGCTTCAGTTGGGACTTGGACCACTTTGAAGAAATCTTAGAAGTACATCCAAATAGCTTTTTTACTGGGACTCGGGAGGGTGTGCAGTTTTGTCCAAAGATGCATTTAAGTTACTTTTGAGGTGGTGTTACCTGGTAAAATTCCATTTCCTAGTGACAACATGTCTGGCAGTGGCTTCCTGTAGATCATGCAAACCCCTTTGAGAGAAGATCTAAAGTCCTATCAGATCTCTGGGAAGTCATATAATTAGGCTCTGACTCTCCTTCTCTTCCTGTTTTGACCTCCAAACTTTTCATTTTGAATCCATCAACGTCTTTTTTGTTGTCTCTGTCTGCAGCATAGTTGTGTAAACAAACGTAGGTGTCACTTCAGACCCAATGAGCAAACTTGTATGAACCCCGGAGGAAGAATTAAAGATTTTTAGTAAAGGAACAAAGGGCAGCTAAAGGATCTTTACTGTGTAAAAAAAAAAACAAAAAAAAAAAAAAAACAAAAAACTGTGCATTATTACATTTGTCATTATATATTAATCTGTTGTTTCCTTTGCTGCTCCATTCAGAATGACTCAACCCTTTTTAAAGTGTCTGTCATAAAGTACATTGACTTACATTTTCTTATTTATTACCGTTTGAAGGATTTACATCAGATAAGTCCCACAGCTGTTCCTCTTTGCTGTTTATTTATGAAGAACTCCATACCCACAGGAGCGGTTCAGTATAGGTAGCGCAGTGGTTAAAGAACTTAGACATGTCACCTGAAAGTTGTGGAATGTCCACTTGTTTATGTTACAGTAGTGATCAAACTTTCTGGCAGGTCCGTATCTCACCGAGATGCTGAGGTTGAAATCGTATTGGTTTACTTTACTCCACCTTAGTGGAAGGAGGAGTTTGTAGCAGAAGTGCATTTTCCAAGTTTGTGAAACGAGCTTTTTGAAGATACAACCTTTAAATGAAATATGTTGAAGGATTTAATGCATCTAATAATAAATATTTTTCACTGTGCGCACTTAGTGGCACTTGGTGCAACAGAGCAAAGTTTACCTTAGTTTTGTTTGTTAATTCTATTTTCATTTTGGTATTCACACTGTGTTATATGCAGCTGAATATAAATCAGTTTTGGGTTCAGTTCTGAAATTGTGTTCATTCTTCAACCATTGTTGACGTCCAACCAGCCAAAAGTGGGGAATGACGCTGAGGATGGTGTCCCCATCGTGAAGAACTGGCGGAACACCTTCTCTTCAGTCCAAGAGGAGAGTGTGAGTAGCTGAGGGAGAGGAATGAGTTAAGGCCTGGGGGGGGGGGGCTGAGAGGCAGAAGATAAAGGTCCTTTGAAAATGGTCAACATAAGAGCAGAACAAGATGGAGGGGTTTTAAACTCCTCCGCCTGATCTTGTTGGAGGTAAGTGGTAGGCTGGTAATTTCCCGATAAAGCTGTACTCAGATTTCCACAGTAAATCATCAGACAGCTCTGGAAGTTCTGCTGAATTTCACCACCATGTAAGCTGTTCACGTGGGCCAGCGATGTGGAACCTCTTACTTGGACCACCTGGCAGGCTAACCCTGAAACGAACCATAGGACAGGGAAACAGCTGCCCCCCTTCCTTCCTGCAAGGGGTCTGCACATAATAAACAGCCATTTATGACTTTCCACATTCATCCTGTATGAGGCCACCAGTGAGGCGTGACTCAGATGTGTTTTGGGACAAGTGTCTGGGCCATCTGGATCCCTCAACACCAACCTTCCCTTTTCCTCTCTTTTTTCAGAACTTCATCCCAACCCACAGGAGAAAGACATCAGAGTACACACACGAGATGCCCAGCTCAGGAAGTTTGACTGAACACCACCACAGTGTAAGCCCGTGTGTTACTCACATGTTTTCTGCTATTATCGGCAGTTCAACGCAGACTAGCATTCGACACCACGATAAGAGTTTGTGTGGGTTGCTGTGGTTAGTAAGTAGGTTAGCAGTACTTTCAGCAAGAGTTCTAACTCTGCTGAGGCATTATTGGGGAAAAATAAGCATGATATTCTTATTGCAGACTTAAAATTCTGTACACTATTTGGCACCAGCTAAAGACACTAGTGTTAAGGTTGAAGTGTGAAATATCTTCTGTATGTTCCACCCCTGGCTTGTCAGACGTCCACCAGCACAAAGAAATGTTTTCAGGGGGCATCACAGTTAGAGGAACGTAACTGTGTGGGAAATATGAAAGTAGGTGTTGTTTTGAAAAATCCAAAGCTGTGCTGCCCCCTTGAGTTGTATAAAAATTTTTCATTTGCTTAGTAAATGTAGAACAAATTTTAAACTCACACTCAACTTTCATATAACAGGGTCCCATCTGATGCAAATAAAGAAAAATAGTTTTAATTGATGAAGATATTTATTCTTTTCCATATAGTGGGCTTATTATTCTGTACAGCTCTATTTTTCTGGACCGTAGTCATTTTTTCAAATTAATAGTTAAGAAAAACGAGTTAAAGAGTTAATAAAATAACACCTTGTTATTTTTGCCAGCAGCAGATTTTTAAAACAGTGCAGTGCTGTGGAACATGGAACAAATGGCTTCAGTGAGGGAAAGAATAATAAAAACAGCCAAAATAAAATAATAAAACAAAGCCACATGTCAATATTGTGTTACTTTAACCAGGAGTTTTTAGAAGCAACATATCAGCCTGTGTGGAGCACAGCTGCTGTGTAGCTTTATCACTGCCTGGAAACTGACATAAGGACAACTCAATAACAACAACGTCAAAACATTAAAAGTGTCATTTTTTTTTTTTTAGATTGAGAGAATTTACAATTTTTTTTGACGATATATGTTATATGAAGAATTGCTGTTCTGGTTAATGTATTGCACCGCAGCTGGATAAATAGATTTTTTGTACGTTTGAGGTGGCAGTTGATTTTAATTTCTTCTCATCAGGTCCATGGTTTGGAAAAGGTGGGAATCGTCAACAAAACTAAAGTATCTGAGAATGGAAAAAGGCTGAGGTAATTTATTCTTTCTGAATATGTGATAATCAGACATTGTCATCTGACTATAAGAGCCTAAACTAAACATGTTAAGGTTTTAAAATGAAGGTCACTAGTCATTTTTTCGCCTTTCATTGTCCTCTTGGAAAATTTTTGGGTTTTGTGTGTGTGTGTGTGTGTGTGTGTGTGTGTGTGTGTGTGGGTGTTTTTACTGAATCCTGGATTTTTTTCAGGAAAAACTGGTCTTCGTCTTGGACGGTGCTCCATGATGGCATTTTGACGTTTCACAAAGACCCCAAGTTCATGCCGACTGGAACGAGTGTAAGAAATTGTGTCTGATAACATAAATTTTCCGCAGTGACAAACTCTTCAGTTTTACCGCTTTATTGCTCAGAAAATCAAAATGCTTTCAAGTGGATTTAATTTGTAAAGAATTTTTATGCAGTGTAACAAAGTTAAAAGTTTCATTTCAGTCAGATAGGTGCTGAAACTTACAAACAAGTTACAAACTTACAAGTCACCGACTTACAAACTTTGGAGTGACAAAGTTTTTGCTGATGAGAACTTTTTTGAGTAGTGTTTAGTATGTCCTGGTTACATGGGTGTTTAGTACTTTTGAGTATTTATTTCTCAAAAAGGTGGCCAGCTAAAGCCTCACGTGATGCTCTGACAGGCAGCTTTCTTGAATAAAAAGTTTTTAAGAATTAAGAAGATGGAAGAGAGGTGGCATGAAGGTGCACAAGCTGTAGACGATCCTATGTGATCTACTCTTTCCGGTTTTGAGTTCATCGCTGAAATTCCATCTCTCCAACCTTCTTCTGCTTTCATTTAAAACCCCAGGCTCCAAGTTTTCTGTGCGAGTTATATTTGTCTATCTTAGACTGAGATTATGTCTCTCTTACTTGTTGTTATGCTTGTGTAGGGTATTACTGAATTTCGTCTGGTGTGTGGGGTAGAACCAACACTGTGAAGTGGCTGTAGGAAAGTCACTCATTCCTCCCAAACAGTTGAGCTGACTTGGCTAAGTTCACCAGGTTCACCAGGGGAAGGGCTGAATAGGAGAAGGAGACAATCTGTGATGTTGTTCTTCTCCCATCCAGAAAATTCCCACCTGTTGGAGCTTCATGGGTTGCTGATGTTTATACTACGTTTATGTATTTAGCAAACGCTTTTGTCTGACTTGACGTACAACTCCGAGTAAACAAAATAGATTTCACAACTGTGCTCTAAGTACAGCCACTTAGTCCAATACCACAGTCTTTACAGGCATATGTTACACCAGTGACTAAAGACCTGCTCCGTGTCACGTTTCACTTGCAGACTTTTAAAGTGATGAACCAGCTGTCAGTCCCAGCTCACGCTGCTGCACCTATGTGAAGGGCATTTAACCCAAACTTCATAATATATAAATCGTAAAATTATATGTAGTGTTGTATAAGCGTCCTGCTAAATGAAATAAACATAATCACACTAAATCTCTGTTACTCTCGTCTGAGTCTGAAAACAGCACAGGAATGGGAAAATAAGCTGTGACAAGTGTGTTCATGCTTGTGTGCTTCCTCTGCAGAGCAAGACAAGCCAGATCGTCCCTGAGTACACAGTAGATCTACGGGGAGCCAGTATTTTCTGGGCGTCAAAGGAAAAATCCAGCAAGAAGAACGTCTTAGAGGTGTGTCTCAGGTTTTAATACTTGAGGCCATACTGGGGGTATTGTTTTTTTTATATTGTTTCTTAACCTGACATTTGACCAAAAGATTGAGAGAATGGATTCCGCAAAGGAAAAAGCTATTATGCCCTTTTGAGAAAGGAATCCCTCGTAAATATGTATTTTTTTTTAATTATTTTTTTAAAATCATTTTAATAGAACTGCTAATGATATAACATTCATAGCTTTAAACTAGGTTTAGGTGACTGGTGATTATAAATGGCCTTTAATGTGTGAGTGTGGATTAGCGTCTTGTTTGGGGTGCATCCTGGCTAGCTTAGCACCCGGGGCTTTAAGGATGGGATTCGGACCAACGCGACCCTGTCTCGTACAAGCAATAAACAACAGCGAGTGGCCGAGTGTTTTAAAACGGGGTATTGCAAACTCTTGTGTGAAACGTGCACGAAGGAAAGCCTCATTTTGCGATTCTGCCGTCAGATTGTCAGTCAAAATTGCAGAAATAGTGAATAATAATGGAAAGTTCAGCTCCAGCCTGTGATGTATCTCGCTTTTTACAGATTAAAACAAGACGTGGCTCAGAGTACCTAATGCAATATGATACAGATACCATCATTAGCGACTGGAAAAAAGTGATTGAAGACACAATTCGACACCTGGTAAGTGGATTAAATGATTTCACCCTTAATACTGATTGTGCGGTCATTTGAAGGGTTATACCTTCCCGAGGAGTCTTCTTAGGCAAGGCACTCCGAGTGTCTCCTAGTAAAGTGTCCGTATGAAATTCTTGATGTGAATAAAAGTATAAATAGGGCAGAAAGGAGTGCAGAGGTTATGAAGAAGGAGTCAAAACCACTGTTTTCACTCAGAGAAAGTGGCCAGCTCCAATGTCCGTAGAACAAGGAAACCCAGATTGGTTCTGTAAAAGCAGCCGGTTGGAAGTTAGTGTGACTGTCAACAGGGTCAGTTTAAGACAGATATAAGTATTACTTAAGAATAAGTGAAAGAGTGTTCACGCGAAGCCTTTCTTTGAAGTTGTAACTCTGGCCGAACATTTTGCAAGCAGGAGGTGAAAAGTCACTCCGAAGACAAAGCAGAAGACAGCAGTGAGAAGTCCTCGGGCGCCACCGACAGAGATGACAAGGACAAGAAGAAGAGCTGTATGTCGGACCTCCAAATAGGCTTCAAATCAATACCCAACTGGTGCCAAATGTGCCAGATGCACTGTGCATAAAATAAAATTTAACTTCACTCTAGTTACCGTCAGCAACACGTCTGCCTGGTTTTAGTGAATCCAGGGCTGCCATCCACATTGCACTGTATTTCAGTGAAGTAAAATGAGGGTCTGATTCACAGCATCTGTTTCTGAGGTTCTGCTCCACAGTTGGTCCCATTGCTGTGAACCTCCTTCTTGGCTTACCTTCATGCCCCTTCCTCCAGTCACATGACTTTGATGCCCCCCCCACAGATACCAAGCAGAGCCCAGTGGCCTCCAGCACAGCGGCAGAGTTGGAGCAGGGCAGGGTGCGCAGCAAACTTCTCAAGTTCCTCCAGAGACGACCGACGCTGCAGGCCGTCAAGGAGAAGGGCTACATCCGGGGTGAGGCTCTTTTAGCAGGACCGTAGTCCTCTCCCAGGCTTCAGGCCTTCCTTGTTATTCCTTGCTGCACTGTCTGGTGGCTCCCTGGTGAATGACCTGTGGCCTCCTGGCTCTGCTGCAGACAGTGTGTTCGGCTGTCACCTGGACACTCTGTGCCACCGGGAGAACAAGACTGTTCCCTCCTTTGTGGAGAAATGCATCAAATCTGTGGAAAAAAGAGGTGTGTTTCTGTCCAACCTCTGCTCACGATTCTGCCATATTTTAAATGTGTGGTATTTTTGTAAAATACCTAGTATGTTTATTAAACACAATAAGCTGTTGAAATATGTGAAACTATATGTCTTTGAATTAATTGTGTTTCTTTTCCAATTTGACGTACGCGACGTTGTTCAGTTGTTTCCTTTGTCGCTCTCATCGTTTTTGACTCACTACTAAAATGCATTTTCTCCGGGAAAAAGGTTTGGACATCGACGGCATCTATCGAGTCAGCGGTAACTTAGCTGTCATTCAGAAACTGCGGTACAAAGCAGATCATGGTAAGGAATCCTAGTACCTGGGGCTACAGTGAGGAACCAGAGTATCTACTATTGACTTTATAAACAAAAAAAAAGTTCTTTGGTCTTAAAGTACCTCTTTGTGACGTCTGACTACAATACCTGAGCAAATATGTCTGGTTATTGATATTACTTATGGAATTTTATTTAATCTTAAGTATTTACCCTGAAATGTGCTTCATGCGCGGTGTCAGCTTTGAAGTACTTTTGCCACATTGGCACCGATAGTGATAATATTGATTTTGCAGAACAACGTACAGTGTAAATACAACTTTAAAAGGCTTTAGCTCAAATGTACTTCTCTCCCTGCCTCCCTCAGAGGAAAACCTGGACCTGGAAGATGGACAATGGGAAGAGATCCATGTCATCACCGGTGCACTGAAACTGTTCTTCCGGGAGCTTCCAGAGCCACTCTTCCCATTCAGTAATTTCGAAAGCTTTATTGCAGCCATCAGTAAGTACTTACCTTTCTGCCCTGTAGACATGTATACCTGTTTACCAGGTTTACTCTGTTTCAATATATCAGCTGAACGGCATAGAGTTCAAAAGGGGGGAAACGAAATGGGGAAAAACGTGACAACGTCACAGCGCAGGATGAGTATACCAACCTCCTTGCTTCAGTTTCTTATTCTTTTGAACTTCCCTATGGTGTGCAGATGCTAAATATTTCCACAAGTCTCTGACCGTGTTTTTCAGTTTGTCATTCTTCCGCCTTTCGAAGCTGCCTGAAAACGTGTGGTTGGTGGTTTGGTGTGAACCCGTGCGTTTGTTTTTCTGTAGAACTTTCAGATTACAGTCAGAAGGTGTCATACATCTGTGACCTGGTGAAGTCCCTCCCTCTACCTAACCATGACACCATGAAGGCGCTTTTCAGACACCTACGAAAGTGAGTATTGCTGCTCATCGACGTGTATGACGTTTAAATACGTCATACAGTCAAACTCAGCAGAGATTACGTCGCTGACAGCTGATCCACCTCTGACACACATCTGTTTAATTATGTGAGGCGCACCATATTTTTACTTCACCACATTTTTTAATTTCCCAAAACGCATTTGCAAGCAGTTATGGATGGATGGATGGATGGATGAAATAGTTCTAAATACCTTGGAGTTCTTAGTTTCTATACACTGGGTCTCCCACGTACAGACTTAACCGTGACTGAGAGTAGGCTTGTTACCCAGTTCTTAGCCCAGGAGCCACTGTTATATTACGTGTTGTTGTGAACATTCATTGCTGTGCTTCGATTTGTTCGACAGAGTGATAGAGTTTCGAGACAACAACCGCATGTCGGTCCAGAGCGTGGCCATCGTCTTCGGACCCACTCTGCTCCGGCCCGAGTTGGAATCGTCCAACATCACCGTGCACATGGTCTACCAGACCCAGATTGTGGAGCTCATCCTCAATGAGTTTGACCAGATCTTCCAGTTGAGCTAAAGGAGCAGCACGCGTGAAAGGGTGAAGCGACACGTCCTGCGAGCAGCTGAGTGGAAGACGAGCAAATGTGTGCCGTGAGCCCGGTTCAGACCTGGCGGGAAGTCTGGGCCAGATTCCCTGCTCCCTTTACAAACCTGTTTCTACTTCCCCATTTAATCCAGTTCCAACATAAATTTCCCCCAGGTGCTGACTATGTGAACAATAGCACACATGCATAACTGCCTGTCTTTTGGTACTTGGTGTAGTAAATAAACAGAAGAAAGAGGGGATGGTTACTGGCTTGATGAGAAGGAGGCCTCTTCATGTCATAGTTTCTTTCTTTGTCTGAATCTCTCTGTCTTTTGGAAGAGTGTGATATTGGAAGTTGTCAATATATATGTTCTGATCTGCCAAGGTATGGAGCCATGTGATTCAAAGCCTGATGTTGTTGTACAGTGTAACGATTCATCCGAGGGTAAAAACCGGAGGTTTAGTATAAAGTGGCTGTAACCAGGCGATAACCAAGCATGTGTGGTGTGACGGTGGCCTTCGTCCGTCTTATTTAAACAATCTGCATCCTTTTAACCATTATTGCCTTACTCTAATGTAGGCAAGTGCGGATTTTTCAGGGTGAACTGTTGTAATTAGTACAGAAACGTTTTTTTATTTGTCAAAGTTAAAAAAAACTATACTTTTGTAAAATATGGTTGGTATATAAAAGCTATATTAAAGGTAAATGGAATAGTTGTACAGTTTACTTCCAGTTTCTGGAACTCAAATGCTCATAGTTAAAGGATGAGACTGTTTGTTCTGAAAGTGGTCCAACTCAGGGGGGGGGCTTGGTGAATTTGTCATGTACCTGCTGATATTTTAATAAAATTTCTTGTACAAACAGTAAACTGGATTCCGTGAGTGATGCGAAGGTGACTACTAACTGCGTGTTGAACTGTTATTAAATAGAAAATTTGTATAATATTCCTTTAAATAAGGATTATATTTAGCTGCTAAGATCTGTCACTTTCTCCTGCACCATGGTGGCTGTCCAGTGAAGTTCAGAACCACACAAACACAATAAATATGTGTGACCAGATGGGCAGTAGGTGGTAACTGAAATATTATTCTGCAGCTCAAAGAAAGGTATTTTTCCAAAATTCTGTTTAGTGTCACAAACGTGTTATATTAACTTATTTGTGTGAGTTTCAGGCTACGTGACGCCTTGGATTCCAGAACTGTAAGAAAAAGAACTACAGTCGACTAAACTTTCAGTGTAAGGAATCCTTCAAGCGCCGCTTTTATTTTGACAGTGGAAACGCGCCCCGCGATTGGCAGATTTCGCCGGAAGTAGGTGCGCTGTAATTTTTTTTTTTTTTTTTTTGTCTTTGTTTTAATTTAGAGCGATCAATTCCGGTGACCTCCTCGCCGTTATAGAAAAACGACACTTTTTCCTCGAATTTAGTCAAAATCATTTTTTTCAAATTAAACACAAACGCAGACAAATGTACTGCGACGCCACATAATAATTTCCGGTTCTAAATGAACCCGGAAGTAGCTTTTTCCTTTCCGCAAACCACCCGGAAGTGTTCGATTTGTGTCGTTATGGAGGTCGGAAGGTCCAATAAACCGAAGACCGAACCGGGAAAACAGCCCCTGTCGGCGGCACAGCAGGAGTTTGTACGGATGGAGCTCCAGAAGGTACGTAACTGCAGCCTAAGGACACGTAACAGAGCAACAGGGATGATCGTGGGCGCCTTTGTAGTGGGGTTGTGTATCCTTTTCTGGACCACAAATGCTGTGTCTCAGTGGGAGCTTTTCTCTGGTGCGTTTAAACTGGCTTATAGTCCCATTGTCCTACACGGCATCTGCACCTCTGCACTTTGGATTGTATATTTCCTTGTTTCTGCTGAAGGTGGGCATGAGGTGACAGGTACAGAACAAGTTATATACTGTGTATGTGGCCGTGCAGGTTGCCGTACGTTGGCCTTGACTCTCGTTCCCCCAGTCGGCTACACCGTGTACTCGGTGAAACAGGAGCGAGTTGTGGAGGAGGTGGACGAGGAAGTGAGGATCGCGATCGTGAGGGGGCCCAGGACTGGAGCCAACTCCTAGTTTCACAGCGGGGCGGTGGGGGCAGCCACCGGCCCTCCGGCGTCAACCCTAACCGGCCCGGCCGGCGCCTCAGACGACCACTGAGCAGCACTGAAGTCCCCCCCATCCCTCTGACTGCGGTGTCTGAGGAACATGTCCATTTACAGCTGCTCCAACCTCGCAATCTGTGGAGCAAAGTTCTCCTCTCCCTTCCCCAGTAAGGCCATTTCTGGCCACTGTGCATCTAGGACGGCGGGATCGCGCTGGGGTGCAGTCCATCCTCAATTTTCCCGACTACGTGGGAGGGAAGTGTCTGGATTTGGTGAAAGTCGAGAAAATCCGAAGTGTGCTGCACTGTGTACCACAGTAACACTTTTATACCCTGGTCTAATGTGTAATGAATGTGTTCTGTGCCTAATAAAGTCAAAACTGTAGTTGAAACACACACAGTACCGTGACTTATATGCAGAAAGGAGTGAATGAGGTGAGGATACGGCTGCCGGGGGGCCTGGGGGCCGCCGTGCCACCTTCATGGAACCAGTAATAAAGGCATTGACGTGATGTTTCTTTTTGAGACATTAAAATAGTTTAAATTTTTATTTTATGCATTAGGTTACTTTCTCCAAAAAGGTTAAATATTTCCTCATTAAGATAGTTAGTTATTTTTTTTCCCCTTAATGATTTTTGCATTTATTTCTGTAATATTTTGGTAAAATCTAAACTCCTTGAAGTGGAGGTTTGCTACACGGAGGGTGGTCTGTACTGGCTGTTTCGGCTTCTTTGGGCTGCAGCGCAGCTCTGTGTTTGGATGACTGTTGTGCCCTTCACACTCCCTGTTGAGGAGGTGACAAGCTGTAGGTGGGAGTGTCCTGCCCCTGTACCCCCAGCAGAGATGCCCCACTGTGGAGTGCAGTGTACTGCCTGGTAAGGGAGTGAGAGGATTTACCCTGTAATTATTATTGTTGTTGTTGTTGTTTTTAGTTGACAGCTTTTTCCAACTAAAATAATTTAGCCTTCAGAAATAGATGAGACTCAGTGTATGCATTTGGACGGAGAACAATTCATTTGGCTGTTGCTGCTTTATTAGGCATTAATTTCTCAAACCTGGAAAACAGTCACATGTTTTAACCAGTTTTTTTCCTCCCCTCCTCAAAAGATGTATGTTTGTAAATTTTGCAGCTGCCCTCAAGTTACCCCCCTTCTTCCCATCCTATGAATTAGTACTAGTAAAGAGAAGAAAAGACACTTTATTTTATTTGTTTCTATTTACAAATCATTACAATAAAAATTTGATATGTAAAAATAGTGAAAGGCACATAATCAGCTGGGCAGCACGACTGAGAGACAGAAATGAAAATATTCACTGCACAAAATAAGAAGTAGCTTTTCTGTATGTGCATGTGAGATACTAAGCCTACAGACATCAAATATACTGCAGTTTCTCTAAGTTCTTTCTTGATGTACATACTTGCAAGGTAAATGTTTCACAGCTTAAATAAATTTTTTGTTTTTAATGATCTGCTTAAAGGTGCTGCTGTTTTCCTGTCTAGCAGCTTTCAGCAGGTAAAGGAAGCTTCCGGGCTTCCACGTGCAGGAAGAGTACAGCGCGGGTGGAGGAGCGGCGTCTGAAAGCAGCGCAGCAGCTTAACGGCTGCAGTATTTCTGCAAATCGTTTCTGTTAGACTGAATGTCTCAGGCTCTCGGCTGGAGCATCGGTGCACCACAACGCATCTTCATTTTTCAGGGCGTGGGGAGGATGTCTGGTCTCTTCAACGTGGCAATAGATCATCTTCAGCTGCCCTATATTTAGGTGCCTGCATGCTTTGGATTGACCTTGTCATGTCCTCCTCGATACAAATACTGTTAAATTAAGCCCGACTGCAGAGCTGAATTGGCCGTGAAGTATTAGTATTGTGCACAAGTACTGTCTCTTGGTTGTGTTTTTGCAGATTTAAATCTGTTTCCCTCCATTCAGTGCAGCCTGATTCAGAGTCTATAAATGGGCTTTTTGCAGATGAAACATTTTGAACAAACATTTGCATAACATAACATCTCAAGGTAACTTGTCCAATTTCCTGTTTCAGAGCTTCCCTACAAGGCAGCGCTTCAGTTCTGACCTCACTGCTTTCCAGAGAATCCGCGATATTAGGCGCAGCGCAACGCCGCACGTGCCAACCTGATTCTTGGAGGTTAATCTTTGATTTGACAGGGTATAATATTCACTATTTTAAGTGTAAATCTTAAATATTGAATGCAGTATTTTCCTTAGTTGAATTTCTGACGTGTGCGGAAGTTACATGCTGCTTTGGATATTACATATTACACCGATTTGTTTTTTGACATAAAATGCCAGTAAATGCTCCTTTTCCCCCCACTATGATATTCTGTTTCATTTGATCTGATTTTCTTAATGTACTGTTTTAGGGAGCAGTAACTATAACAAGGCACTTGCTGGTGCAGTTGTACATAATCCACCGAGTGACACTTATTCCTTCACAGACAGTTCGAGTTAAAATAAAAAATCAGTTGCTTTCGTCTCACTTGTGTTGTGGTGTCACCACTAGGGGGCGCCGGCACTTCGTGTCCGCAGGACAAAAGTGGAAAAAGTGCAAAAGCTTCAAGGTGTTGGAGACAAATACAGCGCGGAATAAATGCCTCGCTATTCTGTGCTTACAGTTACAAAAGCAGACGTATTATTCCAGAAAGCAGAGGGCTTAAAAAAAAAAAAAATCACAGCTTATCCTCCTACTGCCTCGCATTTCCACACAGAGGGACCACAGGCATTGTGGGTAAACGGCAGCCGTCACCCTAAATACTAAGGTTGTGCTTCGACGGAGGAATGAGCTGCCGTCCCCGTGGGGTCTAAAATGACACCGCTGAGGATGGTCCTCTCAGTGCCGTTCTTTCCGTGTTGTACTGGGAGCCTCGGGAAAGGAGATCCCCTCCACTGCTGGGGTTGTGAAGATACTGCGAAGCGACTGAGAGGGACCCTCAGTCCGCTCACTGTGATGAAAAAGACGTCGATCAGAAACCAGAGCGGCTGCCAACACACCACTGCAGACTTACGGCTTGTTATAGAAATTCAAAACGTTTGACATTTTCTGCATGTTTTTGCCTCATATCTGCGTGCAGGTGACAGTGATCTTGTCAAATTTGTGCATAAACCTTTACACAGCTTCCTCAAATGGTATGACAAGGTCAGAATAAATAATACTGTTTCAGAGCATTAAAAACAGCCAGTTACAGATGCTGGAACACTGAATGAGGAAGTGTGTGTGTGTGTGTGTGTGTGTGTGTGCGCGCGTGCGCACAGTGAGCTGCTTTCAATCTGGCTTTGAAGACCAGCTCACCATGATGTAGTTGACGGCGAAGGTCACCCCCTTGGCCGGCCGCTCCTGTGAGCCGCTGCTGCTGCCGCCGCTCACCGAATTCTTCCTCATGATCCCTGTGGGAGCAACACGTCAGCACACAGAGCCGGGACACGCAGCGGCGTTCGCGTCACACACACCCGACGTCCGTCTGTCTTCTCAATCCTACCATCACACACACACACACGTGAAAACGTTCGTCTAGCTACAGCCACGGTGGAAGTGTGCTGTGGCTGGGCCGTGCAGTCAGACTTAGGTTCAATCCCTGTGGGGAACAGGCACGGTGCTCCTCTGGGTCCCCCCCACGAGCTCTGCTTTCCTTCCACCGTCCAAAGACGTGTGGCAACCCTGCGGATAACTGGCACCCTGGGTGGGTGGTTCCTGTGTTTCTGGATTAGGCTCTGGCCTCAGTGCACGCAGTTACTGAGGGGCAAGGGAGGCCATTTTCTGCTGTGTCATCAAAGAAGTTCTAACCCCTGTCAGCACTGTGACCTCACTGGTGGCATCGACAAGCAGCATTTTTGAACCCCTACCAGCAGATGGCAGCACGTCCAGTCTTTGCAGGCTGTTCTTACGGGAGGTAGGGTAACCCGCCCCTTTGGACAGACGTCTCTGCCGGTTGGACAGCATGGCAGCAGGGGCAACAATACCCGGGGGGGGCATCTTGCCCATCTTCTCATACAATTCAATGATCTCCTGCTTCTGGGCAGCTTGCAGCTCTTCAACTTCCCACAGGTGTCTGCAAGTGGATCAGAAGGGTCACGACCCCGTGTTGGCCACCAGGGGTCAGTATTGGCCCTGTTTAACGATCACTCCCAACCTGCCTCACCTGAACCCGCTAAGTGATGTGCATATATTAATGGCTCTGCAGGGGGGCTTGTCTTTCATCTTGAAGCCAGTTGTGGGCTTGAGCACCTGTTGTCACATTTTTTTCACATCTGTGAGTGCAGGTTTTGGCCAGTTTTTTTTTTTTCCCCTTCTCGTGTTCTCCTCAACTACATCACCTTCTCCTGCGATTTCCCCTCTCCAAGGTCTCCATTAGCACTAACATGTTCGGTTCACTTTTTTAAAAACCCCCAACCACTTGAGGCTCACCTGGTGGTAGCTGCTTGTTACAGGCAGAAGACGGTGCACCTAAGAACAGGTGTGAGCATCTGCTCCTCTCCTGCCTGTAAACTCGTGTTTTGCTCCTTTAATGTCCAATTCAATAGCAAAGGAAGCGATTTAATCAAAATTGCTCTAAAGAGGTCTGTTTTCCATCTGAGCTCGACTGCGGATGTCCCTGGAGAATCTAGAAACTTCTACACTACTGATGCCCCCCCCCAGGTTTAAAGGGCCCTTGAAAGAGCCCAGTGGTGAGAGTCAGGGCAGGACCCACCTCAGCCTGAGCTCCTTGAGCTCCTCCCACATGTCCTCATCCTCGCTCTCCGTCTCGTCGCTGCTCTGGTACAAGGTGCGGCTGTAGCTCATCCAGGGCTGTTGCACGGCCACGCAGGGCTGGGGACTCCCTGCGTATTCCCCCCACTCGGGGTTCTCCGCTGTCACCTCTGCGCCCTGGCTCCTCTGCACGTCCTCGTCCTCCGGCTCCTTGAGGCCTGGGTCCGAGACGAGGTTCTCGGAATCCTGCAGAGGGCCGGCGGGGGCCTGCTGCGGGGGGGACACGATCACTGTGCTGAGGCTCTCTTCCGATTCGCCCTGTTCCTCCGTGCTGCTCTCCGTCTCGCTGTCCCCAGGCAGGGAGCTGCTGCCGGTGGGGGGGCCTGCCGGAGGCTCCACGGCCGCAGCGCTCGGTGTCACGTGGAAGCGACCCACCTTGACCGAGGGACTGCTTTCTGCATGGGGTGGAAGACAAAGGAGTTCAGTCAGCTCTTCTCAACAGGGTCCTAATACAGGTGTGATGTAGGCCAGTGCTGGAGGGCTGAAGTCCAGCAGGTTTCAGAGAGAACATTTTCAGCAGAATCTGGACTACGTGTGAAAAGCTGGTTAAACCTTTAAAAAGCCGAAGGGAGCTTTGTGACGGTGTCGGACTGGAAGGGTTAGTTCTCCCATAAGACCCTCAGCGCAGAGACAATTCGCAAACAACTACTGAATTTGTGTTCCAGTCATTCAAGGCGTCTCCTCTACCTCTACAGAAGATGCTTCAGATGTGATGTTGCTTGTGTGACGGTACAGAAGAATAAATGCAGCTGTTTAGAGATGATGTTTCCTGCTTAGATACTTGAAGGGCCCCAAAGTTGATTATTAAACAAGATCTGGAATTCAAGACCTTCCTGGCATCTGCTCAGTATTTGCTCTGACCTGCAAGAGCTGTCAGTTGCTGCAAAGTGGATTTGGCTCCTCAGCAGAATACAACTGGGACCAAAAACGATATCGGGAAACCTGTGATTTTACTAGTCTCACTGCCAGGCTCCACTTCTTTTTACCTCTGCTCTGGTCTCCATGGTAACAGGATTTTTTACACACACTGTCGACGTGGAGCTGCCAGCTGAGTAGAGCTGCGGCGGCTCCTCGCTCCTGTTCTGCGGGATCTGCTGTTTCCTGTCTGTCCGGCTGCTAAAAACACGTCAGACCTGCTCCGCTAATGGGAACTGAAGAAAACTTGCCTTCAGAAATGAGCAAACTGACCTCTTCTAACCCGAGCAGCCCTGGGTGGCGGTGGGGATGTCTGGTGGTTTAGGCGGAACCTCACCTTTACCCCCGGCAGCTGCTGTGCCGGTTTGGGGCTTGGCTTGCGGGGATGATGGCTTCCGTAGAGACACCTTTCAGGTAAAAGGAGATCTTTCAGTTTATTCTTCACAACTGTCCGCTGGGGGTCAAGAAACACAAAACGCACACGTGCAACATGCGGTGCACCGCTCTATTTATCTGTTTGGGACAAAACTAGGGGTAGAGTGACCACAAGTAAGGTGAAGAACACTAAACATGGTTTAGACTGTTGAGTGAAACATCTCCTCCATGTCTAAGAAAGACCAGTCTGGTCCCCTGTCACTTGGGCGCTATGGCTGCTTTAGTTTGGACCCCCAGCATTTGTAGACTTTAACAAGTTCTTGTCCTGCTTCTAGAAGCACCTTGAGGCGGCCTAAGCGTTGCACTGGGAAGAGCTGCTACGGTGTCTCTTACTGACCGTGTTCTGTGGGCTGAGTGGGGCAGAAGAAGAGCGTGATGAGGAAAGCGGCACTGGAGGACCTGCCTGGTCATGTGACGCAGCTCTCACAGGTGAAAGGGGATCCCCTCTGGGACTTGGCTGAAGTAGCAAAGCGGGGCTGGCGTTCGAGAGGGTGGGCTGTTGGGGGGGGGGTGCACGTGTTTCCGAGGGAGCTGGGGGTGGAGGTATCCCAGAGGCTGCGTGCGGCGACCCCGAGGGGCCAGGCTGGGTAACCGCAGATGTGTCTTCCTGAGCTTTGGCTGCCGTTTTGGCCGCGTGGGAACGGGCATCTGGGTACTGGCCAGGGAGCCTCCCAGGGGGGTAAGGTGGTTCTCCAGGCATCGCTCCCTGCGGGAGGTACACTGGGCCGTAGCCCTGGTGGGGTCCGATGTGGGGGGGCAGCTGAGGCTGGAAGCTGGGGAGGGTGGGCAAGCCTTGGGTAAGGGAGTTTGGCAGGGTGGTGGGGGGCATGAAGGACTGGGCCACGCTCATGGCCAGCGACAGCACGTTGGCCAGGGATAAGAGGGGCTGCTGGGTGTCCGGGGGCCACAGGGTGGGCTGCTGGGGAGGGAGCTGAGCTGGATTTTGCAGTAGGGGGGGTGCAGTTCTACCGTCGGCGGTTGCGCTTGGCACATCGCCCTGGTTCAGCGAGTTCGCCGAGGACAGGTCGGGGTGGCTGGCCACACGAGGCAGGGCCTCCTGGGGAGGTTTTGGGGAACCCTGGTTGACCGGGTAGGGGAACTGGAAAGGGCTGTTGGGCAGATAGTGAGTCAGCGGGTACTGGGGCAAGTTGGTAACCTGGTTAAGGGGCATTATGGGGACAGGGTCAGGGGTGGGTGCTGGCAGGTGCTGAGAGGCAGAAGGAGGCTGGACAGGCTGGGCTGACCCTGGAGGAAAGAAAAAGCAGCATTTTGTCATCTGGCCACTTGAGTAACGGTGAGTGGAAACTTGACCTTCAAGCAAAAGATGGTGAAGGTGCCAAGACTGGATTAGTGTCCTCTTTAACACACTGTGAAATATTTGTTTTGGTATCAGGAAGCAAACCTATCTGGAGAGAAGGTGTCCAAGTATTCGGAGTTCCGGAACACAGAAGAAAGTATTTACCCAGCAGGACGTCAAACAGTATAACAAAAGGCTGTGAAGGAGGTAACTTTCCATTACGCACTGGAGGCCAGGAGAAGGTAAGACCTACAGAGGGGATTGTTCTGAAGGGCGCCGCTGTGGCGATGGCTCCCCTAGTTGGAAGCCCTAGCAGGACCTGAGTGGGTGAAGCGGGGGACGGGCGTGAGGATGAGCGCCCTTGTGTGGAGCGGAGGCTGCACCTGAGCTTGTGTGGAAGGACTGCGACCGGAGGGGCCTCACGGGCTGCGCTGCGTCGGGGTCGATGAAGAAGTCTCCGGTTATGGCGGGCGCCTGCTCCCACACCCCCTGATCTGGGGTCTTTAGTCCGAAATCTGCCGATGCGGACAGCGGCGGCAGGTTAGTCCCGCCCTCGGGAGGGACGGACAGCAAGGAGGCACGTACCGCCTCCGCGGCCGTGCTGTCCGCGTCTCCAACAGAACTCCATTAAACAAAACGTACGGTAAAGGTGTAAATTACGCCGGGCTGGTCTTACCGGGCAGGGAGGAGGAGGAATGGGTCCGAGCCAAGCCGTGCGTGTGCAAATCGGGCTGGAAGACAGCAGAGCCGAGGTCAAATACAAACCCCCGTTAACCTCTCCTTACTGCGGCGGAGGCCGGGTATGACGTTCTGCTCATCTTGCTGTCCTCCTTGACCTCCACGCTGTTTGCAAATGGTACAGAGGACACATCGCAGGCCATGCAACACTGTCATTTACACTCGCTGCACCTGTACTGGTGAAGCAAGTGGACTAAAGGGAATTTTCGTTTAAAAACTCGTTTTAAGCCCGGCTACAAAACGCTGTCTTTTTTCCAGAAAACCGGGGCCCCGCCGGCGGTCTTCGGTAATAAGTAACCAGTTAATCTCCTTAAGTCATCTATGTGAATAGTCCCCCTTCCGTTCTGCCGGCGGTTCTGCAGCTCCAGGCCTCATGCGGGCCGATTTAGCAGAAGGTAACGTGTTTGACCGACGTAACCGGCGCGTAAAGTCAAACGACTGACCTGAGAGGCGGACAGCGTTCCCGCTTTGCTCAGGTGAGGCAGGAGGCCGCCGGTTAGCTCCACCGGGCCAGGAGGGTCCTTCTTCAAGAGCACCTCGGCCCGCTTAATGATTTCCTGCAGGCGGTGGACGAAGCCGTCCTGCTCTGCGGGGAGGATGAATTCGCTGTGCACCTGGTGGGTGGGACACGTGGAAATAAGCAGGGCAAACACTCGACGGGCGCGGACGGGTGTCGGACGTTCAGGAGCTGACCATGACTGTGGCGATGTCCTCGGGGCTGTCTCCGTCCAGGTCGAACTTGAACGTCACCATCTTGTTGTTGTGCGTCTGCAGCTGGCACTCGACCACTCGATCCACTTTGTCTGACAGCTGAGGACATGGGGGGGGGGGGGGTGTCAGTGTGTGCTCCTGTTCCCTCAGGTGCGCAGATCAGAGGCGCCGGGCGTTACGTGTCCACCGCAGAAGGAGCATCGGCTTCTTACGTGCGTGTAAAGGCATTATGACGGCTGGGAAATTTGCAAACGGCTGCGTACCCCGGTGATGCGTAGCCGGGGGCGACCCCTCCTCTTCAGAAGCTTGATGGCTGTGCGTCTGCTGGGGCCGCTGGTGCTCCTCTCCGCTGGGCCCTCTTGGCCGTCACTCATCCCTGATGTCACGTCGGACGTGTAGCTGTAGGCAGGTACATCACAACAGTGAGTCGATGACTTTGAGAGTACCGTAGTAAATCTAGGTTCTTTATTTTATTCTGCTATTTTTAATCCATTGTTTCCTCCTCCAGACCGGCTGGCCACTTAGCCAATGTGCCCTTTTTACGTTTTCGAGACCAACCGAGAAGATGTATAACCTTCAGTGATCCTCTTTGGCCACAGGCAGTGACACCCTAGTGACACCTCTCACTGAGCCTTTTATCGCCAAGACCGCCGATACACATACATCGGACATGGAAAGATCGGAAAGCAGCCGTTTCGGTTTGGATCATCGGAGGGTCATCGGGGTCGGGCAGGTCAGGGCTGTCTCTGAACCGCACCGTGGCACCACTGGCCATTTGTTTATATTTGTGACATCAGTTCTGCTTCTCCAGGAAGTAGCAAATGTACCATTTCATGTTCCCCTGACGGCTCAATCGGGGTGAATTAGTGGAAACTCCTGAGCCACCCATTAGCCATAATGGATGTCTGAGTGGAGCTCTTGTTTTCAAAAGCTGTGTACGTTTCCAGCTTTCCGGTGTTGCTCCGCTTTCTGGTAAGCATTAAAAAAAAATAAAAAAATTTGGCCACCGAAACCTTAATGCCAAATCGTCATTCAGCTGGACGTTCAGCCATTAGCGGGACGTCTTCCTTAATGCTGTGAAATTGCTTTAGTGCTATTTAATTTTTGTAGAAGAAGAGAACCTGTCACAGGACACGTCTGTCAACCATCTCGTCCACCAGGTCCGACTCTAGGTGGGATGCGAACGAGGGCTCAGGTGGGGTTACCTGTCGACGGGGGAGGAGACGCCGCTGGCTGTTCCGGACTGCCCGTGTTCGACGCTTTGGGATACGGCGAAACTCTGGGAATTCGAACACGAAATAAATGAATACACACCGTGCTGTGCAGGGCTTGCAAAGATAACCCCGCAATCAGCTACCGGAAGGCGACATGACCTTACAGACCCCCCAGCGTTATAAAAACATTTCAAGACATTTAATAATGGCAACTTTCGGGCAGACCCCAAAAAAAACACATTTAAAGTTGGCTGAAAGGATGAACTTCACAATTCAAGACCACAACATACTGGCTGTCGCTCAACAGCGTTTCAGCATCACGCACCGATGGGAAACGAAGCGCCGGGATCTGCAGGCCTTGACTGGGCGGAGCCTCTGAGGGAGCGGAGAGGCCAGCGCTCGCCGGTGGCGGGGCTCCGTCGAGGGGGTCCAGAAATCCAGAGGGGCTCAGGTAGCCGTCTGTCTCGCAGTCAGCTGTCAAAGCCACACACAGGGGCTGCCGTGAGCGAGGGTGCGTCTGTCCCGGGGGTCGCTGCATATTTTACACCCGTTTAACCCACGTGGAGATACTGAGACGCTCCGGCCCTGAGCAGCTAAAGTTAATCCCCGCAGCTACTTTGCACAGGTTTCATTTCTCGTCTACCTGAAGCCTAGTTTGCAGTAACCTGGAAACCACCAAGTGATATATCCTGCGTCTTTCTACGAGTTTCTTATTATTTGACGTCCCTGCTAAGGCGGGATTTTCACTCTCGACTATTTGCACTTTCACAGGTCCAGGCCAAGTTAACTCATTTTCTCATGGACTGCACGTGAGAGCCCTGCCGGGGGCTGTCGTTCTTCAGCTTCTCAGTCACCGTGTTTCTTTAGTGTCGCGGCCTCAGTGTTTACCGCAGGCGTCCGGCAGGGCGACTGGTTCACACTGGGCTACAGGACTGACGGAAACTCACATGTCGCAGGGGAGTAGCTGGCCTGCCGGATCTGGTAGTGCTGATGGGCCTTGAGATCCTCCGACTCCCACGAGAGGCTGGTGCAGAGGCCAGAATCGCCAGAGCCGTTGGCCACGGGAGGGGCAGGTCCGGAGATGGTGAGGGCAGGGGGGGCCTGGGCGGCTAGGGGGGCCTCTAAAGCTGGGCCATTAGGCCTGGAGGGCTGCTGCTGCTCAGAATCTGGCTCCTCCTCGATAACCTCCGCCTGCTTCTTCTTCTTCTGCTGCTCTTCCGCCTGCTTCCGCAGCTTCTCCCGCTGCCTTCTGATGGTTGTCACCCTGTCCCGGATGGCTTTGGCTACCAGCTTGTAGTCAGCCTCACAAACAAAGCCCAAGACCACCTGCAAGGAAGAGGGCAGTTAGAGTGCATGTGCTCCTTCTACATGGCTGTGCACTCCAGCCAAGCCCCTATTTTCTAGCTGGATTTGCGGTTATCAAAAACAATCTAATGATACCTTAAGGGCAGACTAGGGAGAGGTATTGTGTGGCCGACCAGAGATGGAGGACACGGAGGACCATAGAACTTCTAGAGCAGCTTGCCTGGTATCACGAAGTCTAGACCACCTTCTGTTCAATTCACCCAAATTCTTCACCCCTCACCACTGCTGGCCACCATGGAATATTTTCAAAACCCAAACCCATTTTTGCCGCCTCCGTTTCTTAAGGCAAACGTCAGTCTGTCAAATTTCTAACCCCTCGTGTAACTGCTGTTCTTCTCCCTCCAGCAAACGGCCGGCTGACGTCGGTTAACTTCAAATTTCGGACAGCGGAGACACACGTGCTGCTCAAACCCTAACAAATCCTTCCCATAAACCACTGCATTTATAAGCCATCCATCGGTCTGATGCTCTATAACTGCAGGTGTTCCTGCTTTGTTCTAGAATGTTCACCACTCTCTCAGAATCCCTCTGTTTCTGTGACCAACACAATACTTGTTGGGTTGAAGAGAGAAAACTGAGCCAAGGTGATCGACCCCCATCTCTCTCCTCTGTTCTACAGGCTGGTGGTTGTGAGGGGATGCAGGGCTGGAGCAGGTAAGGGAGCCGCACCATCTCTTGCGCCACCTCCTCTGGCACGTCCTTGTAGAGCTCAAACAGGAACTCGATGGCGTTGTTGTCCTTGTACTTCCCATGCAGCTTCTTGGTGTCGTCCATGCGCAGCCACAATTTGAGTCCCGACTTGACAGCATCGTCCTCCTCGGCCAGCTCCACCCGCACGCCGTTGTTCTCCTGAAAGAAGGCGTGTTCCAGCAGGTCCTGGATGGTGTACCTAGATCAGGTGAACGAGGGTCACACGAGGTCAAAGGACAAGGCCCTCAGTACTGTGGTGTCGGTGAGCACAGGGGCACCACCACACTGACACACGCGGGGGTCGTAGGTGGGAGGAGCCACACTTAGTCGGCCCTGTGGCTTTATAAACACTCAAGAGATATAACTACATCTTAATTGTGCATTTATTCCTTTATTTTCTAAACCCTGGACTCCTTTCAAGTGCCCAGACTAAGGCATCGTCCTCCCTCCCCTAAACACAAGTTGTCAGCAGAAAGTCATTCGCATCGTCGCATCAAAATCTGGAAAATCCAGTTCAACTGGTCCATCACCGCAGCACAGGCAGGGACACGTTTGTGTGTTTACACCCGAAAAGACAGTATACAGCAAACAAGTGTGAATGTTTGCAAAAGATTTCAATGCAACACGCTGATACTAGTAACCATAATAAAAAAATGTGTAATAATAAGGGCGCTGAGCAACAGACTGATGCAGCGCACACACACACACACACACACACACACACACACACACACACACACACTGTGAGCGGGATGCTGGGATTACCTTTCATCTTTATTCATGCGTATGCATCCCTCGATGATCTCTTTCAGCTCAGGGACTTTAACTTTGAAAAAGCTGTCGGGCTTCATTCCCTACGCAGACAACGGAAACACAAAGGGCGGCACGAATGCCAGAGGTGTCAGTCACAGCGACACGCCGAGGAATGTACATCACAGTCCAAAGGCGCTGTTTTTTTCTGTTGCCCCCCCCCCTTTCCAAATATATGCATATTTAACGTCTTCGGTTCTAAACATCAGAACTTGAAGGTTTCTACTGAACTCATCTCCCTTGTCGTTGTTTGTACCGCGGCAGTGGGACCCCAGCGGTGTGACCGCGTGACCGAACGCCTCCTCAACAGCCCTAATAAACCGCACTAGGTCACCTAGTTGCGTTCCAAGGGTTAAATACCGGCCTAAACTAAACAGTGAGCGCTAACAGAGGGCATATCTGCACGTGGAATGTCTTTAGCCAAGGAATTTGTAAGAGCACTTGGGAATTAAACGCTAAGCTGTTTATTATATTCTCCAAATTAAAACTGGACTCCCACATTTTTATATTACCGCACTTCACAAAGTCCATTCTTCCTTGAACCCACGATTCCGAGTGCCCTTATCACGGCGCGCGTGAGAACACGGCCGACAAGAGGACAGAACCTGTATGAAAGAGGCCGCGCGGTTTCCTTTGTTTGCTGATAAGAGCGCCTGGTTTCCATTGCGTCTGAGAGAAAACACGGGAATGAAGAGCATGGCCGGCCCCAGGGAGACCTTGGCAGGAGGAAACGGCCGGCGCGTTGCACTTTGGACGCTGGCGTCGCACGGATTAGCCCGTTTCCATGATTTGATCCTTCTAGCAGAACTTAATAAGACGCAGAATGTTCCGGTCACCGCGATGCGGAGCCGCCGTAAATCGCGGCGCGGATANCTGGCGTCGCACGGATTAGCCCGTTTCCATGATTTGATCCTTCTAGCAGAACTTAATAAGACGCAGAATGTTCCGGAATGCACCGCTATCCGCGCCGCGATTTACGGCGGCTCCGCATCGCGGTGCTTTTGCAGCAGGTGGGTCTGTGCGCAAAGATACGTCAGAAATAAGCTGTGCTTTAGTCTTAAGAAACAGCCTCCTGGAACGTGAAACTCATGTCTTGCAAGCACTGAAAACCGTAGCGGATCCTGGCTTTCGGGCATCGCCTGCTCAGCGTGGGCCTTTCCCCTGGCTGCAAGCCTCAGAGTCCCAGCGGCCGTTCGACCTGCGAGAAGAACTGCGTACGACACTCACGCTGGTCACTTTGCGGTAGATCTGGGCGGCGTTCTGGCACTCGGAGTAGGGGTACTCTGACGTGGTCATCTCCAGAATGCACATGCCGAAAGCGTAGACGTCCACCGCCTCGTCGTACTTCTCCTCGTACATCTCCGGGGCCATGAACTCGGGCGTTCCTGCATGGGGGGGACAGAGGACAGGCCTAGCGCGTAGCACACTGGCACGGTGGGGGGGGGGGCTGTACTCCCAGCCAGACTGCCTTCACGTGCCACAGCATTAGGAACAGGAGAAAATGGCTTCTTCTACAAGAACGGTACCAACAACGGTCCGATTCCCAGCGAAAGCAGCGAAGGTCAATACTTCACTACATACATAACCATGGGGGTAACTAGGAAGTGTGTGATGGTGAAACAGGCCTCACACACTCACGCATACAGTGGACGGAAGTGACTGTCTTCAGAACAACAATCACCTCCTTGGTTACGGACCCCCACGCCAGTGCACAGGGTCCTGAAGGAGCCTCTTGTAATAAAGCAAAGACGTAACCGTTGTTCCTACAGCCGAGTCCAGGTCTGGCAGCATGGAAGGTATTAACTGGACAATATTTTATTAACCTGAGGAATTACATCTGAAAATGTAAGTGGACCCACAGTAATGCCTGTTAGGACCACCCACCATAGGACCGTTTCACAATGGCGCGCTTTCTCTTTAGCCATTCAAGTAGCTCACCACAATAATGTACAGTATTTTAAAAAAAAAACCTCAATATTTTGGAACGTTCCCAGAAAATCTGAAAATAGTCTATTCTTCGTTTATTCACTATTGTTATAGGAGCGACTAATCCATTTTGTATTGTGCTGCATGAGTAGTTTTCAAGCTCCATTTGTGCAACATACTCCATCGACGGCGACAATACAACAGACCGAGTGTGGTTTCATTAAGCGCCATTTCTCAAGAACGTTCTCAAGAACCTGTTTGCCAGGTCAAGGCGTCAGGGGGGTGGACCATCACTCACCGATGACGCTCTTGGCAAAGGAGGCGCTCTTGAGCGTGGCCAACCCCAGGTCCCCAATCTTGACAGAGCCTGTGGGGCCAGTGATGAAGATGTTGTCGCACTTAAGGTCTCGGTGGATGATGGGCGGGGTGCGGGTGTGCAGGAAGTGCAGCCCCTTCAGGATCTGGTGGCTCCAGCGCTGCAGGAGCTTCAGCTTCATCTCCTTGAATCGCTTCAGGTACCTACAGAGAGGAGCTCAGTCACTGCTCTGCAGCTGCCCCCCCCACATTCACAGACACATCAAATCAGTGCTCAGTGTTTTCTGTATTTATAAGCAATTGTATAAGCAATCGTGAACCTCCCTTTCTGACCAACTGTAAAAGATGCCAAAAACAAACAAAGAAGAACCTGGCATTTAGAAAAAAAATCTCAGCGTATCAGAAGACTAAATGGTGCCGAGTGCAGTGCAGTTTCTGTTACCAAGGCTCTTTGTTTCAGCCAAACAACACAAGTGTTTGGTTGGTTATTTATTATGTTCATCACATGGCAGCTCCCACAGTTGTGGTAAGTGACACCTTGGGTATTCCAAAAATACACTGCTTAAATGCAGCATGACTGCTGCTGTGTAAGTTTAGTGTCTGAGCCGGCGGGGAGGGGGGGGGGCTAACGTTTTCAGGGTGCCTGAGGTCATGAGCTCGGTGACCAAGATGATACACTTGTGGCCTTTGATGGTGGACTTCCAGGAGTCATAGAAGCGCACGATGTTGGGGTGCTGCAGGCCCTTGAGCATCTCCACCTCCTCGCTGAAACGCTGTCGCTCCGCCTTCGTCAGCTTCCGTGTCTGCGGAGGAGAGACGGGTCACATCCGCAACTCAAGGGCCATGGAGGTGCCCTTAAAGAGGAGAATTCAGGTAAACCCACAGCTTGGCTACACAATGTTTAAAAACCAGATGTTTGGCAAAAAGGAGATTCTAATTTGAGTTTTGTGTCTAAAATTACCGTCGTGCCGTATTTCCCCCAAATGGGGATATTACACCGTTTTCGCCAGTATCAAAGTTTCTCTTTCTTTGAGGAAATGGAGTAATGGCAAGAATTTCTAGAACACAGATCAAAAAGATCTTGAAATTGAGTTGGGAGAAATTTTAGTTAAAAGAGCCTATTAAATCAGTGTTATTAAAAAAAAAAAACATTGAACTGGACATTTTTTTCCCAAAATATACCAGTGAACTGGAAGGATTTATACTAATACTTAGTGTATTATACATTTTGCTTCTGGTGGGACTCCAGTAATGGACCCCAGGGTGATGGAGGCACTGAAGTGGCGATCTGGGTTGTCTGTGGGGGGGCTGGAGGGGGTGATCAGATGAAGCTGCCAGCAGCTATTTTCAGTTCGATTCTGAGAAAGTACACAATCTGAAAAGCAGCTGTGAGAGGCGTCGTTCCCCTGGGATGGGAATCGGTGATCAAACACCAAGGATGATAACATTATTTATGAGAAAACAGTCAGAAGCAGGAATCTCTTTGAGCCCTTTAAACACCCACACTTCCAAATTTTCTCTGACGTGCAGGAAATATCTTCCCCAGAAAGGAGATGGGGAAGAAAATATGAAGCGAAGCTGTAATATTTACTCAAATTGAAAGGCCTTAGATCGATTAAGGAATTTATTGGCTTACATCAGATAGACAAATATTGTGAATGAATTAGATCATTCATTCATAAACAGAACTCAGCCGAGCACGAAAGACCTTCCACGTCATGCTGAGGTGGCGGTTATTAAAAGTCTGGACGTTAGTTTTGGTGGCTGGGTGAACGAAAGGGGTGAGTGATCTATTTTTGGCAGAAATACCTTGACAAAAACTCGGGGCAATGTGTACGCAAATAGTTATTTTTGTTCAACTTCTTTTACGGTCACGGACATGGAGTTGCTTGAGGAGCACAACTGGGGGTTGTTTTTCTCGTGACCTGCAGGTTCTGTGAAAAGGCCGTGAATAATCCAGTTAAACAAAGTGGCTCAGTCACCTGGGCCTTTCCAAGAAGCTCCTGAATCGGAGCTTTATTGTCTCACAAAGCAAAGCACTTTTCCTCGAGTTCAAGTCAAAGTCGGCACAAATGCAGAGCAGCTCTCATTTGATTCCAGCGTTTTGTACTTAATCCTCACACATAGTCCTGCTTTGTAAAGCGTGAGGGGAAAAAACGACTTGAACAGTGTTACGGGCTGGTCATTTAAAAGAAGCGTAAAGAGATAAGTAGGTCTGACAAGAAAGGGGCGCCCGGAGAGTTGGAAGCACGAGTGGAAAGATGCTACCTTGGCCAAAAGGCCTTGGCCTCCTGCAGGGCTGGGGTGTGAAGACCCCTGGAAGCACGACCACCTGCAGCACAGGTGAAGTACAAAAAGCCTTTAAACTTGTCAAACAAAATCCACAATTTCCACACACTTGCAGGAAAGTGGCAGCTTTGTGCTTCCAACGGGGCCCACAAGCAGAGCAGTGCGTTTGGATAAAAGGCTTAAAGTCATAAAGTATGATTTAGCACAGATTTGTAAGTATAGAAGAACCCAGAAAAAACATTTTGAAAAAAATATAGAGTATAGCGTTTCTAAACACCAAGTGGTGCCGCGACCCCAGCCAGGTCAATAACAAGGAACATCTGGCTGCAAATATTGATGTTTATGCAATATGGAGTCAGTTGCGAGTCTCCAGCGTGGTCTGTTTTTGCCCCAGTGTTACAGCAAAAGACAAATTCTTTAGTCTTTGTGTGTCGGGCGCAGGAAAAAAAACAATTACAACCCCTCAATGTCTGGCTATTTCATTATTTTTTAAAAATTATTTCGAAAACGAGGCATCAGTGAATGTCGACTACTGACAAGGGGGCCCTTCAGGTGTCATAGGGGTCACGGCTGCCTCTGTTTTCACTATGTAAGACGGACATCACGTTTAAATTCAATTAAAATTTTTTTTTTTCTAGAACAATCTATTCTCTCGCTTCGCTCGAATGCCGAAATGCAGCCGGGAGAGATTTATTGAGCGCTGGTCACATGAGACACAGGAGCTGAATGTGAGATCTGTTCACTTTAGCTCAACTTTTTACCTTATTCACCGCGGCCAGAGTATTCCGCATTACCGGTGAGGTCCTCCCACGCTAGTGTTCTCATGATGACTGAAAAAAATTAAGTTACATTTACCTTCATGCCCACGACCTAAAGACAAAACCTTTCTGACCAACGTCAGCTGCGGACGTCAGAATAGTGGCGCTGGAAGAAACCAAAGTTCACACGGGAGGCCCACCACAGTTCATAGGTACACATCATTTCCAAGCAGCTCAAATGTTCAACGTACGTTCACAGCGCCACAGCAGAAGAACAGTTCATGTGAAGGAGATGTTTGCAGATCTAAAATTTTTCCTAATAAATAAAATGTTTCAAGTTTACAGAATTTACTAACCCACAGTCACCCAGGTCAGGGTTCTGCTGACCTGACCAACAAGGTGAATGGTCTTAAAATCACCTTCCAGGGAAAGCTGTGCACTGATTTCTTCTTCTTCTCCTCCTCCCAGGTAAGTAAACCCTGCTTGGACTTACTACAAATTTACTTACGATAAATCTGACTGAATAAGATTAAACATGTAAAACGCACCGCCATCATGCTTTGCAGTCCGCTTCCATGGCGTGATGTAATACACCCGATGATGCGTTTCCATCGGATCTCCTCATTCTAAGACGTCCTGGTTTAGCACGTAGACGTCCCTGTTCTTCCCAGCCTAGAATCATTCCTCACTCAACTGCACCTCGCAGAGCGTGAGGTGGTAGATGACTGGTAATCTGTTTCACCCAGTATTACACCCAGCGAAGCGAGAACTTCCAAAGTCATACAGATACAAACACGTGGACCTTCATGGTGAAGGCTTGTGGAGAGACACATGGTTAAACAGCCCATTGCTGTAAAAACTCCAAAACACAGAGCAAACACTTAAGCTTGACACCTATGGAGGGAGAGGAAGAAACGCAACAGTTCAGCATCAGTTTAAGAAGGGAAGAGACCTCCTGTTGACGGTAGATAACCTGTGTGGGACTGAAAATAGCAGCTCATACTGATATGTGGTGGGATCGGGACCCTTGGGGAACAGTGACAGCCCTGGTTTCATTCCTGGCGGTTTTAGTGAACTGCAAGAGTACAAATAAATGGAATCGATTCACTGTCATCACTTCCCAATAAAAGGCAACTGCGCAACTGCGGCTGTACTGTGGGGTTGGAGCCACCGCCACATTGTCAAAAAGACACAGGTTTCAATTCCACGTCCTACCGGAGCATCCAGGATGGATGAGCTTAGCCTGGATCGCTCCGTTGTTAAATAACCTGCACGACCTGCACGGTTGCGTCACGTTTCTGTCCTTCGGAGGGTGACAACGGCAACGATGACAGATGGCCACGCCGCCAGCAGCACGGGCGCTAACAGCCGTGACCGTGACGACGCCGTCCCTCGTAAACCTTTCTAGGAAAGACAACACAGGTGCCCGGCCGACAGCGTCTTCTAGAAGACGACCTGCGGATGCCGGCCGGCCACACGAGTGACGCGGCCACAGTTAGCCCCATCGGGGGTGACAGCCAGCTTTTCTGCTGCCACTAATCTGCGCAGGTTTAAAACCCCACAAAAAGGGTTCTGCTCTCACCCGAGGCAGCAGGTGAAATCGCTTTTAATAACTGCGCTGTAAATCCGGCGGCATCTGTTTGCACTGTGGAAATTTTTACAATTTCTTTACATATCGTAAAGTCATTAACTGGAAGGGACGCGACTCGCACGGGTTCCTGGGGAAAGCGATTTCATCCCTCGCTTGAGCGAAGACGGTGCATTACATTAGAAGGAGCCATTAGAGGCCATTCCTCCCGCCGCCAAAGTCCAAGGAGGCGGAGCTGTAACTATGTTGTGGGTTCCAGTCATTATTCAGTCTGATCTCCTGAGAAGAACGTAAATTATTAATGGACTTTCAGCACAATGTTTACTGACACTTCCAGGACTTCCACTGTATTTTTAAGTGCAAAGAAAATCATGACAAACTCTTACAGCGACATAAATGTTGTGGTTATGATGACAACGATGACAGTAAACTGTCCCCAGATGGAGGTGAGTGAAATGTCAGCCGCAGGGGAGTTACCCCCCGCAAAGGAATATTTTTGGTGATACACCTTGATGTGAAAGTGCCGTCTTTCTGGATCTTTCTCTTTGACCACCCAGGGTTCTTAAAGACCTTTTGAGTGTGTTGACAAGGACTAAACCCTACAATGAATATGGATCTTCATAAAAAATATTTTAGACTTTTTTTGGTTTACTGACTTCTCAAAAAAGACATGAAGCTAAATAGTACAAGTTTTGCCAGTGAACTAAAAAAATAAGTAAAGCTGGACTAAGAGCAAAGTGCTGAGGGAAGCGGAGTGTTACAAACTGGAGGCAGAGGAGGTCGTGCTCAGGTCCTCCGTCCAAACTGACAGTCGCCATCATTTGTAGGCTGGGAATTTTCTTCCGTTTCCGTTTCAAATCCCGATCCGACACTGTTCTTCTTATTTATGTTACAAAACTTATTTTTACAAGGAAGTAACAGTCAGTAAAAGTACTATTATTATTCTTCCTATAATTGGTCATTTTGGTCATTTCGTACTTGACTTGCATATTTTTTGTTTTTGTCGATTTGTTAATTAACCTATTATTTGGCCAGTACGTTCTGGGACTTAAACCTACAACCTTCAGGCTAACAAAGTATCTGTAGCTGAGCCAGAGCCTGAGCCCCTCCGAGAGAGAGAGACAAAGACAGAGAGAGACTGAGAGACAGACAGGCAGGCAGACAAAGAGAGATAGAGAGAGTGACAGACAGACAGGCAACGACAGAGAGAGAGAGGCAGAGACACAGAGAGAGATAGAGAGAGACAGACGGCAGGCAGAGAGCGAGAGAGAGAGAGAGAGAGAGAGAAAGACAGACAGGCAGAGAGAGAGAGAGAGGCAGGCAGAAAGAGACAGACAGAGACAGCGAGAGAGACAGAGAGACAGACAGACAGGCAGAGACAGAGAGAGAGAGACAGACAGACAGGCAGAGAGAGAGAGAGAGAGACAGGCAGAGAGAGACAGACAGAGACAGAGAGAGAGAGAGAGACATACAGACAGACAGACAGACAGATAGACGAGTGAGTCCTTTGGGAATCTGGGATTTGAATTGCGGTTTGTTTGAAAACGTGTGAAGTGAAGGTTTAATGTTTGGTTGGAGCTGTTAAAAGTTATGGTGTAGCTCTGAGACACATCTGACCTGCCACTGAGTTGTTGAATGCAAACGTTAATTCTGCTACGTTTTGCTCCATCTTTGGGGCGGAGGGTCCTTACCATTCAAGTCAGTTGAAGTCAAGCTTCCGTAGAGACACAAAAAACTTGATGGGGGGGGACCTGAAAGTCTTCCTGCCGCCACTCCCCACCCTGACACACCTCATCGAGTTATGGTGCCTTCAGCAGTTTCAACACAGTCTCTGAGCTCCGTGCCCCTCTTGTTAGAGATACAGCTCAATGTTCATGCGCTCAACCTCTGCTCTCGCTCCAAATGGATGGAGGACAGTATTAACCGACCGAGGACCCCCTGTCTGATAACTTCACCAATCTGCTGCATTTCCAGGCAACACAGCAGCCAAAGTTAACATCCCAACAACAAAACCCAACGACAGAGGCCATGACGATGCCCTTCCAGACACGTCATCGTTTCAATATACAACTGTTACGGCCTCGTAGAGAAAAAAGCGCTTTACAGGAACGTAACAATATTTCACTCTTTCCTAACAGAGAACACAGGGATCCAGCAACCCGCTGGTGCAGCTGAAGGACGGTGAGCGACCCTCCGTATCGCTGTGCTCTGCAGCAGCGTTTGCTCTTAATGGCATTAAGACAATTAGCATCGGGAAGCAACGGCCACCTCAAACGCAGAGGAGCAGGAGTCCAGCGCGTCACCACGGCAACCCCCATGGTGTGCGCCCATCATTTGTCAAGCTAATTAAACCCCAGCGTGTGAGTAAAAGGTGCAAAAAGGGGAAAAATCCCTGCGGATTACCTCGGTCTAACTCTGCAGGCAACGCTGCGCGATATTTATAATGGAATGGAAAAAAGGGCGACGGAAAAAAAAATTCCGGCCCACGTTGCCGAGTAACGTGCCGTTTTCTCAAAAAGACCGGCTTGTACGAGCGCAGGAATGGCGTCGTAGAGCGATTGATGGTAAGCGGCGATTCGAAGAAGTCTGAAAGAGCCCTGAATGTTGAACTTGTAGTGGTGCGTCACGCTGACACTTCAGATCGTGGCACACAGTTCCACCAGGTAGCTGTAGCACTGAGGTCCGGCAGGTCTGAAAGGTCGAAATCGTAGCGCTGGCCGGACATGCAGCGTAATCACCTTCTGACTTCGCCGCAATATCATGTAGCTGGAATTAGCAATGATTCCTTGGCCCCTCGCCTTAAAGTACGATCCTCTTTCAGGCCCTCGGCGCCGCGCCTGCAGCTGTAGCTGACTATGCCCAGGCTCCGCTGTCACCGAGGCTGTGGGGGACGGGGGAGGGACGGCGTTCCGGCGTGTTCTCCGTCGAGCCTCCCGAACCTCATCGCCTCACATAGGCATCAACGGGACAAAGTGGCTGCATAACGTTTCACGAAAATATCAAATGGCACTTCGGCGGGTCGCCTGACATGTTTTACTGCCCTGTGGGACGGAACCCGGGGACCATTAAATGAATGAAACTTGACAGCTGAAACAGGGACCTTTCGGGCGTGTGGCGGGTCGAACGTGAAACTCGCCACCCTTCAAAGGCTGTGGTTCTGCCATCCTGACGCCGAAGCCGTTTGATTGGATCCCATTTGTTTAACATTGTCTATTATTTTGGGGGCCGTGGGCGTGGGAAAGGTTTTTACGGTGTAACAGCCCGGAATGGATTCTGACGTGTTTTTGTCACCCGAGTCACAAGCGCAGCAAACGTTTAAAAGATCTTTGGATCTTTGGAGCCAAAACTGTTTAAACGCATAATTTGCAAATCACCTCAGCGCGCCCGACACGGGGGGGGGGGGGGGGCTGCTTGCAGGCTTAACAGTCCATGATAGGTGTGTGTGTGTTTACACAGGGTTTNGGGGGGGGGGGGGGGGGGGGGTAGCTGCTTGCAGGCTTAACAGTCCATGATAGGTGTGTGTGTGTTTACACAGGGTTTCTGCTGGGATTTAATGAAGACGGGGATTAGAGGGAATCGGACCAGATGGGTGGTCCAAATGAGTGGCAGCCCTCGAGGTCAACACCCCCTGGATTACCATGACCCCCCGAATCAAACCGCTTTCCAGCATGTTCCGCAGTGATTTGTCGCATCCCTCGGAAAGCAGAAAATACATGTCATGATGTCCGTGGAAGCACAGAATCCCGTGGTACAGCATCATGTTAGTTATAGAGCAGGAGGGGACTTTAACACGAAGGAAGAGGGTTCCAGACATGTGAGGTGGGATTTTGCATTGGCGTCACTTTCCTGGCCCAGCTGTGACAACACAGCGATGGACCTCTTTTTATAGGTGTCACAGGTGTAACAAGGGACAGAGGGGTTTTTTTAACGTTACTTATCTAATGTATTTAATCTAACATTTGGCTTTAGGTGCTAAAGAAGTGTTTTGAGTGGCGCCTTGCGATGAATTTAGCTTTTTCGGTATAAAAATGTACCTGGACACTCACAACTGCTCCAACATTTAAATTTCAAAATAAACGCTCATTTTGAAAACCTGCCTTTTCACGGTTCCGATTTGTAAATAAGCAAAATAAGTGCTTGCTGATGTTCCAACATCCAGCTCCTCGTTCCACTGGCGGTAAAACAATAAATAAATAAATATTCTAAAAATTTTTTTGTAAAGATCCAAGGCAGATGGACGTCGAGCTGGCGCTCCACCCCAGTGAGCAGTGCTACAGTCCCCCAACTCCTGACACACTTATTTGTTAAAGTTAAAAAACCAATTCTGCACTTTTCTGCTCACCGATTCTAAAGAAATAGAAATTATTTAATAGATTTATTACCGCTGCTCGATTTCCTAAATGATGCAACGTTTTCACCACGATGCAGGTGCATGTGCCGTACCTGCAGGGTCGTGACTCGTAGCAGCCAGTTATCGCTTCTCCATGTATTCTGTTTGATTTGTTTCATGACGGACAAGAGCAGCTGGTTACGGAAAAACGGCAAAAGGAAATTAATAAAAATGTTAAGTAACGGACAGTTTTTTAAATCCGGTGTATTTTTGGCGCAGTGATAAATAACGTTTGACAATAAGAGTGACACCTTTATCTAGCAGGTGCTTTTCTGCAAGGTGACAAGCAGCGAATTATTAACTAGTATGTTGGTGACACTTTGGCCCAAGGTGACTCACTGTAGTACTGGTAGCTTTACTACAGTAAACTCCCTGCAGTCATTCACACACCTGAACATCAGATCAACGTCCTAAAACACATCTGTGGGTGCGGGAGAGCAGGGATTCGAACCCATATGGGAAGCCAGATCTGCAGGGGGCGCTCTGAGATGCACGTGGGATGGCGCCGGCTCGTACCTGCAGCTCGCACCAGGCCACCTCCACGGTGGTCTCCGTGTCCAGGCCTTTGTAGACCGTCTTGAAGGAGCCCCTGCCGATCTCCACGTTGAACTTGAGGTATCTGCCGTCAGGTGAGGTGGCCACGGCCTGGGTCTCCATCTCGTCCTTCTCCTCCTGCTCCCGGCGGCTCTCCGGCGGGGGGCGCGACACGGCCACCTTCCTATCGGGGGGGTCCTCCTCGGAGTCCGAGCTGCCGGCGAGCACAGTCCACGCGGATCCCGAGGGCCGCGGGTCCGAGGCGGGAAGGGGAGGGGGGCTGGAGCCCGAGCTGATGCTGGAACCCGGACTCGAGTCGGGCAGCGACGGAGAACCCCGGCTGCTCTTCTCCGGGGACCAGGACAGGGGCTCCGCGTCCACGGCGGGCTGTTTGCTCAGCCTGCTTCTCCTCCAGCTGCCCGAAGACCTGCTCCTCCGCGGCGCCGCCTGCGGGTTCGAGTCGCCGTCCGGCTCGCGCGACTCCATCTACACGCAACTTCTCTTGTCCTCAAGTCCGCAGAAAATACCTTCTGCACGGCAGGCGGACAGAATCATTCATTTCCAAACCACCATCGACACCGTGGCCGGTTCCTGTACAACTTTGGCAGCTTAAAGCGGCGTCCGTTGACATCAGAACGGTCAAACACCCAAGTTTTACATTATTCGTCTAATGTATTTCATTTACATTTGGCTTTACGCGCTTCGAGTGGCGCCTCGCGATGTATTTGGCTTTTTCGGTATATAAATGTACTTGGACGCTCACAACTCCTCCAAAATTTAAGTTTTCAAAATAAATGTATTTAGAAAAATTGTCTCACGGTTCTGCTTCGTAAATAAACAAAATAAATACTTGCTGATGTTCCAGTATCCGGCTCCCCGTTCCGCCGCCGGCAAAAACAAACAAACAAACAAACAAAAATTACTTTAAAAATCCAGTGGGCGCACGTCACGGTGTCACAGTGTCACAGTGTCGCGGACGGCTCGTCCCTTTAAGTGCGCGGAGCCGCGGTCACGTCGAGTTGAGGTCCGTGCGCGCGCCCGCGGAGCTCCGCCCCCCGGGGGCGATGGCAGTTTCTGACGGAGAAACGTTTCACCTGTTCCGCCCAGTATGCCTAATAAAATGGCTTTTCGGCTCTAAACAGTTTTTTCCCCCAGAAACGGGTGTTTTCGGTCATTATAACCTGCGTTTACACTAACATGTATAATATGCTAAAAAGTGCACTTTGCAGCTCTTCACAACTGAAGAGCCACAGCTGATCATACACTGTAATAATAATAATAATAATAATAATGGCTATAATTATTATTTTCAGTGTTATATTTTGCACAGTTTCCTCCACCAAATAATTTCACAGCTCTGGTTATAGCAGCCAATGCTTTGTAATCTTTTTTGGCAGCAGGCAGGAGTGTGTGTGGAAACGGCAGTCCTAAATAAAGACACTGGCTAAAGAAGTCATGTGTGCCGCATTCAACCTTGGCACTGAACCAGCAAAACACACACACACACACACCTGGTGTTTGACAGCATGTGAGGTACTAGGGTGGCAAAAATGTGAAGAATTGTAATAATAATGAGTTATGTCCAAATTTGGAGGAAACATCTGGTGCCCCACCCTTGTACACTAATACAACACACACACACACACACACACACATTAGTTTAATGGCTGCACCTCAATCACAATTTTGCTTTCACTTTTTATTATTATTATTATTCTTAGTACAGTGTATGATCAGCTGTGGATCTTCAGTTGTAAAGAGCTGCAAAGGGACTGCAGGATTATTTCCTTTCCTGCCGTGGGCTCTGATCTGCCAACACCTGCACCAGGACAAGTGGTTTGTGAAAATGAGAGGATTGTAAACGTAAGACCAGATAGAGCCACTTCCAGTGATATTTTAACGCAGAAGGGTTAGCTGTGCCGAGTCACCACGGCGAGGGAGGACAACCTCGTAGGACTTTGGAAAGTCACCATTTCAGGAGGACATTAGGTGACATCTGACGGGTCACCTATGCATTTAACTGAGTTTCCTCCAAAGTGACTATAAAGTGGGGATGTTGTGATCAACCAGATCCACAATGAACTGTGGATAGAAATGATACAGTTTCTATTCAATGAGATTTTTCCGGAACCATGTTCCACGTTGCCTGAAATCATCTTCTTCTAAGTGTGTGTGTGTGTTGGCCTACGGATCCCAGCCAGGCTGTGAAAATGACAACATCTCAGTTTAATATCCAAAAAAAGCACCTTAGTCTGGTAGTGTGGAAAATTTTGAACGTTTAAGAAATAATGAGAAAAAACCGATGTCCAGTTTGCAAAAAGTGGGCTGAAAAACTGTGGTCCCCAAAGGTTCAAATCAGCCCCATCTACTTCAGCGTGTCTGTGATCACAACCCACCTTTCTGTACACACGTCAAGGTAAAAAAAAACTCTGTAAATAAATTATTTGAAATTATTTTATATTCATAGTCGATTGACACCGTGTAAAAGCTAGTGTATAGCTGATGTCATCATTTCAGGTCATTTGCTCTATTGGACGTGTTTTATGATCATTAAATCCACTATAAACTTTCTCACCTGGATTAGGCTGATCATCCGCTGATTCCCTCTCATTCTGCTGTTTGCTTTTATTTAGAAGGCCGATATAGACTTATGTCTATATTTTAAATATCTAATGTATTTTTACATTCAAAAAGTAGATAGTAGATAGAATTTTGGTTTCTAAATAAAGTAACCGAGCACAAAAGAGGAAATTACTGTGACTGAACGCAGAAAGAGCATCAGCTGTCTTCACAATGGAACGTGGATAATAAAGAATTACGTTTCATTTCCAAAGTTTCAACGACTCGGTTAACAGACCATCAAAGCAGTGTGTGAATTTCCACAGATTCGGCTGAAGGGAATTTCCCTCATGGAAAAGCCATTTTATTCTTGCATGATATCCAATATAAAGTATGACAGTGCAGAATCATCATGTGATGATGCTAATAATAATAATAATAATAATAGTAATAATAAGCGCAGCCTAGGCTGGGCCTGATACAGCCGTACTATCTCGTGGGCCCTTCACCTTGTCTTCTTCTGGCCTGCAGTGTGCCAGCCCCCTGTGGAGTGGGGGAGGGGGTGTTATCAGTACAAACACATGGCTCGTGTCGCACGTGCAGGGCCCCACATGGACGCAACATACGACTAATCACCTTGGTCAGGCAGGAGCCCTGAGTCATGTTTAAAAAGAAATCCCCGGAAAAAAGCGTGCGGCGACTAGGTTGGGTTGGCGACATGGCCTTGATCTCCCAGCTCCTCGCAGTTCCGTCTCCACTTTACCACGTTTCTGCTGGTTCTGCACTCCTCACTGCCTCTGTCATCTGCTGTTCCGGATGTTGAAGGACTATATTTAAGCCAAAACACGTTCTTCAACATTTCTGAGGTGTCGTGAAGGAGACAAAAGGTCAAGGGTGAAATTAAGAACAATCTATGTTGGCGAATAACAAGAGTAGCTTTTGGTCCACTGACCTTCAGGGAGGCTCTGCTGAAGAGACCCTGAGGGAGTCTTTATAGGCCGCAGGAATCATTTCTCATGCTCTCACTTCCCGTTCTGAAGGCCACCTTCAATTTTCAGGCTGTGGGTTCACACCTGGGTTTGAAAGCTGCTCAGTCTGCATGTCCTCCCTGCGTTTGCTCGCTTTCCCCCCCACAGTCCAAAGATGCCTTTCTGCCCGATCGGCGGCTCTAAGTTGTCCTTCCGGTGGTAGTTGCGAGGATCCCTGCCTCACAGCCCCACTTTCCAGGCCAGACTCCAGACCCCCCTGCGACCAGTTACCCATTAACTATTAAATAATAAGGGAAACCATAAAATGCAGCCCGGCGTTTTCATCCCGCCAGTGACAGAATGAACAGCGAATGAAGGAGAACCTTGATCCCAAAGCAACAAGGAGCCTCACGATCCGTGGGATCTACAAGCAGAAATAAAATCACCCTGCATGTACATCAGGCGATGACTGCACACCCCGAAGCTGCTGCGAAATCTGCTGTCACTTTATTCCGCTCTCCTCCTCGCCTCTTTATTCCCTCGTCCCTTTTCGCGCGCTTCTGCGGCGACGTGATAAATCGGCGCGAAATCGTCGTCTCGAGGACACGCGCCGCCCCGCTATTAGAGGAAATTGTTCACCTTCCGCGACGTCGCCCCTTCTTCCGTCTTTATGAAAGTACAGGCGAACCGTTTCTGCCCTCTGTGTCAGTAACACCCGTTTGGTTTTTTTCCTCCCCGTTGCTTTAATCGCGGTTATTTTAGAGAATGGAACCATAACATTTAAGTTAATTATTTGCATAATGGGATAACGGACTCAACTTGAATGTGTCTGTTCCGGCACGCGGGGGTGTTGCGCACCCCCCCCCGCCTCAGGTACATTCTGCTGCATTACTGACGCTATTTTAAACATGTCCTTTGTTCGCATTTAATTTATTTCTTTGCTTTTTACATAGAACAGCGTTCGGCTCATTAATCTTGTTTTAACTAAAGGCGCCGGAAGGAGAACTAACTGAACGCGTTACCGTCGCACGAACCGTTCGAATGATATAAACTGAACTATGTTCTGGTGATTCCGTTTTACTGGGTTTGCGAACATTTTAAGGGTGGAACCGAAGTTGCTGTTTAATCTCTGTTTTAAGCAACTTCGGAATTATTCGTTGGTTTTGAGTCTGGTTACGAGGAGATTTGGCTTTCGACTTGGGCTCAAGAACAATCCAGATGGTCGTGCTGGTGGAGATTGAGGCCCTGTTATGGAATGTGACCTGAATCGCTGAGCTGAGAAGACTTTGTAGGAGTTCTTCTCCTCAATGGATGTGCGAGCAGTTTGGACCTCCGAGGCCCCTTGTTTGTTCAGCTTCAGCTCTTCAGGGGAGAAGAAGGTGGTGTCAGCGTGGTCACCCTTCAGAGACACCGACCAGCTTCTCCTCAGCTGTGCTGGGTCGGGTTTCCAGGCTCCTCTCTTTTTTTTTTTTTTTTTTAAAAAATTCATTCAGCATCCATTGAGATCCAAAAGTATGGAGATTTTTACACATAAGCAGCAAAAGCCAAAAACGCAGAGAAACCTGAGCACAGCCCTTCCTGGCTGCAAAGTTGCCGCAGTGAAGGTTTCTGTGGAGGTGACACAGTCACGGGTTTGTGAGGCGGTTACAGGTAAACATGTACCAAATGTACAAACAGTTGATTCTGCACTGATGACAAATTTGCTGCTTTTTCTCTGTCCCCCCAGCTCTCTCTCTGCCCCCCCTGTCCCTCTGTCCCCCCAGCTCTCGCTCTGTCCCTCTGTGTCCCTCCTCCCTTCTGTCCCACTCTCACTGTCCCTCTGTCCTCTCAGCTCTCTCTCTGTTCCTCTCTGCCCCCCTCCCTTCTCTCT
>UFQX01001434.1:0-45557 GCA_900497675.1 Arapaima gigas | reverse complement strand
AGGACGACTCTTCAGACTGATGCCTCTTTTTCACATTTTACATTTTTTCCTCTTAGTATTTATATAAGCTTCTTTTAAGCACTTCATAATTTATCATTTCTCAATTGCTGTGCTGCGCATTTGAGAAACAGCTGAAAACAAAAACAGTCCGACGCAGTGGTTTGTTCATCACAGTGAGATATTAGCCTAGTAATAATACATGAACGATATCGTACATGTATAAGCCTAGCGACGGTAAACCTAAAAAATAAGACCATTTGAAATTTCACTGCATCATTAGAAGATGTTACCATGTTTCAAAAACTAAAATATATCAACTGCTGCAAATAAAACCACGCAACGATTAAGACCGTATTTATAAAGTGCACAGTATCGCCTGCACTTGCACATCCGTTCATGTTCATGAGAAATGTAATGTCATATCTGGTAACGCATAACAACATTTACTTTTGGCGTAGTGTCACCTGCGTCAAAGCCGATTCAATTAAATCAAATAAATTACATGAAACGAAAATTAGGATTCAGAGATGAATCAATGTGTTTACACGGCAGCTGGGTCTGAATTCAGATCCAGCATTCGACCGGTCTTTCTCACCATTGTTTTCTCATTCCTGTCTCAGTACACCTCATTTCTCTCCCTCCCTCTCTCCCTCTCTCATCTTGCCACATTTACAGTCAAGCAGTGGGATAAAAATAACGGTCGATGAAAATAAATGCGCTCGCCATGAATAAGGGAACGGTGAAGACCGACAATCCCCACAGACCAGATATTCTGTATAAAACGGAAAGGCTGAAAATGAGCTTTAATTATTAAAACCCAATAAGCAGAAGGAGAGACACAGAGAGATGTAGGGAGGTTGTGGTAAAGAGTGGGGACAGACGCACCAAGTCGGAATTTATACACATTGATTTATCTCAGAATCCTGTCACTTCATGGAATTTGTCTGATTTAATAGGATTTGTGCTGAAAAACAACACTGAAGTACAAGCAGGCTGTATATTATCCCGGTAGAGCACAGCACATTTTCCCTGAACCCTGCAAACTTTCTCCCTCTGTTAGAATAATGGCAGTTGAATGTCCAGCCCACCACTACGATTGGCAGATTTGTTATTTGACCACCTCTTCTCTGCCCGTAAGCCAAACACTGATCAAGTCTGCAACGCCATCAGCTAGTAGTCGAAATTCAAGCATAACCTAGAGAAGACATTCTTCTATTCCTGTCTTCTTGCTTATCAGTCAGTTTCTCACCCCACCCCCACCCCCCAACCCTAATATTACTAAATAAATATCCACATTTTCGCATCTTTCACCCAACACACCAGTGACATTTCCAGACCACGGAATATCAAGACACAAAAAAACCAAGATGATCCATTCTTTTAAGCCAAACGCTGACTTTTCTGTCTTGGTGTCTGGCCCAACTCCATCTGAAATGGGTTTGTTTCGCCAGTGTGCATGTCTGCTCTTCCCAAGGATTTCTCTACAAGCTGCTCCAGGGAAGGAGTCAGACTTGAAAACAGTGAAACATTTATAACAACAGTAGGGAGCCAGTAAAGCCACACTAGCTTCGCAGGAGCCTGTTAAGGAGCAGTCAGTTCCTGACTGAAGGAAAGCTTGCCGCACATCTCCTGACCTCAGTGGAGGCTTGAAACACGTATGCAAGAAGAGCAGTCAAACATCCTTCCGTCTCTTGGGGCCAGCGAGTCGATTCATGGTGAGCTTGTTTTTGCCAAGGCAGCAAATGCTACCCCACAAAGAGAGAATGGAACGGAGTGTAAGAAGGTTGGAAGGACAAGCAGAGGCCTTAGACAGAGCTGAAGCCACCACTAAAGTTGATAATCGAACATGAAAGGGTGACAGTCAACACTGTTTCTGAAGCACAAGGGGTGCGTTGCAGACCTTACCCACAACCGGCCCAGGATGGCCACCTCCTCCTGTGTGACCTCACGAGCAGTAGACGTATTGCTGATCATCTGGGCCAGGCCTGGCACCTTGGGCTGCAGCCCATTGCCCACCTGCAGATGGCCATCCCACATCTTCCCATCCCCACAGAGGCTTTGAGCGGACAGCCTTTGCTCTCCCACACTGTCAACCATCACCACACCATCACAACAGCTGCACAGGCTTATCGAGTTATTCTATGTGGATTTACAGCTTTTATTTCTCTTTGAGAACACCAGCTGGAGAACACAAATTCAACAGGGATTCAACCTGTCCCAGAAGCATGGTCCAAAGGAGCGACAATAATAACATTTATCGCACTGCATTACCTCAAGTGTACGAATGTCTCGTTCTAAAACAGTCCGATGAGCTCTTAATCTTAGCAGCAAAGAAGCGATCGGCCATTTGTAATGTAATTGTTTCAGTAAGCCGGTTGATAAGCTTGCCGATCAAAAGGAACTAAGCCTGTTTAAAAGTCTGCTCGGCTTTAATTTCACACGGCTGGTTACTCTCTTAAGATTGAAATGCGTGTTTGTTTAAAACGCTTGTTTGACGCTCGCAAAGCCCATTTCGAGATGTATTTACCAACCACTGGTCCAACAAGGTAGAAATGCACCCCCACACCTGGGCCTGGTTATAATTACCACGGTGGAGTCAAAGTACACGTTGGAGCCAGTTTGAAGACCAACTGCTGATATCAGGAGTGCAGTGAAGTTTTTCCCTGCAGAAAAGTGAAAGGGTTTTCCAGAGCCAGGTCACTCTGCGCGTGATACAGCAGGTCCACTAACTGTGCAGGAGAAGAAGGTTGCTTTTCCGAAAGGATGAGCAAAGAAAGCTTTGAAATAGTTTTTCCCCATACTTAGGCGTTTCCAGGATTCAGGTCATGTGGTGAATAAGTTGCAGTCAAATTGCATTTTCTTGCTCAGGAGCAAAAAAGAAAGACAAGCAAGATGACAGTATGTTTAATATTTATGCAGTGTAGAGCCAGCCAGGCACTGTCAATTCTATTCCTGCTCTCCAACTTTGATTTGGCTCCTTTGAGTATCACTTGGTGAAAGGCCTGTCCATTGCTCTCATGCCAATAACCAAATGTAAGGCTTTTTATCTTCCTGCTTGTTTGGGGGGGTAGTAAGAGCACTTAGGCACGTAAGATCTGAGACCAAGGGCTACGGCACATTTTCTGAACCCCCCCCCCCCCCCCCCCCCCCCCCCCCCCCCCCCCCCCCCCCCCCCCCCCCCCCCCCCCCCCCCCCCCCCCCCCCCCCCCCCCCCCCNCCCCCCCCCCCCCCCCCGCACAGTATCTTCTGTCCCTGTGGTCTTTTCAGCTTTGGAAGATAAGCTTTGAATTTCAGTTTATTTCATCAAAATTTGAAAAGTGCTGCAGTGAGATGTGACAGCCTACAGTAGGACATATACTTAAAAGTCTGACAGCCAACTGAGAATTTGACCAGCTTGCAGAGAGGATGCAGATTCCCACAAAAATCACTGCTCCTACAAGTGTGTCGTGGTGGCCACACCAGACCTACACCATCTGCAAATGCTAAAGGATGCTTACAGGTTGAGCTGGTCCATAAGTACAAGCCAGCTTTCAAAAATGCAATATGCCCACTGGCAACAAACAACCCATCACCAGACTCCATTTCACGCTCTGTTCTCCCATAGATGCAGCTTATAGCTACAGCTGTCTCAGAACACACTTCCACGTTCGAATCCACATTCTGATGCTGCCCGGCAACACATCTGTCTCGTAGGTCACGTCTTTCCCCCCATGAGTCATCAGGTTCAAAGGATGATACAATTAGAAGACTGCAATTTCCCTTTGGGGCAATAAAGTTCTTATCTATATCTATCCATCCATCCATCCTATCTTTACATCTATGCATCCATCTAGCCATCCATCTCCCCAGTACCTCATGGTCCCTTTTTCAAAACGTTGTGAAAGCTGTGTCATACAAACAGGTTCATCATGGACTTCTGGTCAACACAATTAAAGTAAAATTAAGAGAACTGCACAGGGAGGAATTAAGTTAAAAGGTTTCTAGGGGTTTCGAGAGGTGTGGCGATTTCAGCGTTAATACCCTACGTGCTGGGGCAGAGGGTGTATCCGAAGCCAAGCGAGTGCCCATTTGTACCGCGGCCATCTCTCTTGTTATGGACCACCCAGATGCACCCTGTTAAATGCCAGGTGCTGAAACTGAACAGCTACGCTCTGTATCATCCGCCCTCAGTGCAGAACCCACACTGACAGACATCTTTGTGACACAGAGCAGGGTCTGTCCTCGTCACCAAAAAGATATAGGAGCAGTTCCAAACTGAGCCACAAAACATATCCCTTTGTGGCCTCCTTGCTAGAAAAGTGAGTGAAGGTGATGCTTCAGGCCCAAGGACCAAACAGGTACATTGGACAGCATGGACAAAGTCATCAGAGACATCTATGGCTTATAGCTGGATGTGCCTTGAAGGTCACAGCAGATCAGAAAGGCTCCAGCTCATGGGGAGACAGTGATGTAAGGCACCCCCTACCTTCCTGTAGACAATCATGTTGGGGGAGTCATCGTCTGGGTCAGCTGTCCCCACACCCCCCTGGTCCCGGGACCCCTGTGCCATGCCTGCAGTCTTCTGACCTGGAAACAGACACCAATAAGAGGCCAGAGGTGAAAAACAAACACAAGCTCTCCACTGCAACACCAAACAGACCTTTGAACCTTCTTGCAATTAATCATCTTCTTGTTGCTTTCAGAGTCTGTTTGTAAAAGTGATGGTGATGAAGCATCCCAAAGGCATGTGGATCAGTGGTGTAAGGGCTGCATAAGGAGGGCATAATAACCACCATGCAGGCACAGCAAAAGGCGGCACGTGCTGGTGGGGCGGGGGGCACATCAGCAGGACACAGTCAGTGTCACCACTGTGGTCTTGTGGTGCTCCACGTTTCCCTGGATTTTCCTGAGCTCAAGACAAGTTTACCATTCAGAAGCCAGTGATGTTTTGCTAATGCGGGGAGTGGGGGGGGTGTCACGGTGGACACAGGGCACGCAAATAGAGTTTGTTTAACAAGGCAAGCAGCATGCGTCAGTCAAACAGCAGTGTTCCCGGCCCAGCAAGTCGTGCTCATCTCAGCCATATCAGTTGACATTTCCAGATCGAGCATCAGCAGGCTGCCACTCTTCCCTCAAGTGTTGACACCTGTCAGAGGTGAGTAATGAAGGTCCAAGAGAGGTGAATATAAACCAGTTAACCGCGCCAGGAAAAATGTCAGCCGAGCCACTCGGAGAAGACTCTGCTCACTCCGGCATGCCTGGCAGCAAAGTTTAAAAAAAAAAAAAAAACATATATATAGGAATCAGAAATCAATCCTCCAAGTAGCCCAGGACCGTTGTACAGCAAGGTCTGCTAAGCCTTGGGGTCCCTGTGGGATGCAGTCCTTCCAAATGGTTTGTTCAGCATGATGTCTGTGAGATCGGCCCTCCTTCCTGCTCTTTTCTACCCAGAAGAAACATCATCCTCCTCCTCCTAAAGCTCGCAGTTAATTGAAAAGTGTTTTCACTTCCACATGCAGTCCAGGGGTGTTCCGTGTCATTGGCGAACGCTCAGCGAAGAGAAGTCATTTGCTGAAGGCGGTTTCGAACTCAGATCAGAAGTGCACAAAGCGAGAAGGGCAGAAGCTACATAACACACGTTAAGTTGTAAAGACGACATTTTACGTTTTCTGCTGCCAGGAGAGTTCAGTAAAAAACCGGAGCCTTTCTCACTCACTCAACTGTACCAAGTGCTAAAGAGGGAGAGTTTGTTCTTTTTATAAACACACCCACCCTTCACGCTTCTTGCCGAGTGCGATCTGCTTCTGTGCGACTGCGATACTAATATGGGAAATATTTGCCATGATGAAAAACAGCATGCAGAGAGATTACCGATTCATGGCCAACAAGGTAACCATCATTCAACATTTCCCAGGAAGTCTCGCGTCGGAAGATGGGTCGACGCGAGGTAAAGCACAAACGTCCGAGTCGTTTACGAGGGGGCCCGTGTTCCCCGAGGCTTAACCTGCTCCCCCTTTCACAAGGGTGAGAAGTTTCTCACAAAGGAAATGTGCCTGTATGCCGTCAGCAAGTGTCGCCGATAACTAAAGTCCTGATCTGGGCGAGAGCCAGAAAAGCAATTACATCCAAGGCACGTGGCACATAGTGCTCTGACCCCGGCTGCCATGTGAAGCCAGATAGTCGCTGCGCTGGTGTTAATGATGCACAGCTAAACCCACACGGCCCCCCGCGCCTGTTCGTACATAGTCAGATCGTGTGCACGAGGACACGTATATAACCCGTACTGCCACGCTGAGCAAATTTCACACGAGGCTACGACGTTATCCACTTTTCCAAAAAAGCATTTTGACAGAAGCAGTCGAGCCGAACACGCCAGCGCCGCGCGTCAACAGACTTGGCAGGCCGCAGGTAAATATGACGGAGCGCCGTGGTTGGCGGCGGTGTTCAGCTGCGGCGAGATGGTGGGAGAGGGTCCTAATGGGGCCGAGCGGGTGTTGCTGGCGTCACTCTGGCGCTTGCACAGCGCGGCGAACCGCAGACGTGGGAAACGCACGATCCCTGGAAACGCTCGCGCAAACAGGGCACATCGCGCCGTACTGCTGTTGTGACTCATGTTTTTATTGTGCGCTCTGTGTATCGCGGCCATAATTAGTCATCTATTCGAATGGCTTCAACAACACATCGGGTCCTCTGCTGATCTAATAATTTGTTTGTTTTTTTTTTTTTTTTTTTTTTTTTATAAACAGCTTTAATAAAACGGACCGCCTTTAGCCACACCTTTGTGCCACCAGGGTTTTGGGCACTACCACCAGCAGCTAGTTTCACTGTCCCTCCAAAAGCAGCTGCACCCCCTTGCCATTCTGCCCGCAAACTTCTCAACTAAGAGAGTCAAATCGAAGATTTCTACTGCCCTTACTCACCGCTTGTGAAGTACGCCGTTATTGCTCCTAAATGTGAGAAAAATGAGAAGTTATTTAAAACTTCAGGAAGCTCTGAGTTTGGGGAGAATTTTTTGAGAATCTGGAAAGCTTGAAACTTAAGGTTTCTTGGCTAAGATATGTGGTGAAATCAAAAGACAGCGGATGAACACTGCAGCGATGCTGGAATACTTGTACAGACGTGCCTCCGAGTTACTTCAGTGGGCTGAGGAGTGTGTGCTGCACTGGGAGCCAGGAGGATGCTACAGTGTAAATATACGGGGTCATTTCTTCTCAGGGTTCCAGTAGACAGCAATAGTGCGTTGGTTGAGGGTCGCAGAAGGGCATCCCTACCAGTCATGTGATGCTGGACTGCTGTCTCCAGCCTGTGGGCTCAGCAACCACTGTGATGCCATGCAAAGCTCTGGAGGCCTCTGATACCTTCTTCTCCCCAATCTAACGCTTTGCAGACCCGGGGCCACGCGTGGCAGTGGCAACATTCACACAGACGGGGAAAGAGTTAACGCAAGTAAAGCAGAGCGGAGCAGTAAGAACTTTGCAGACACTCCACTGCACTTGCACTGGATTTCACTCAGCACCTGCCCTCCCCTGTCCTTCACCAAAAGCGAACGATGAGCATCGACTCCTCGGCTCCACGCAGAACCCAAAGCCACCTGTTTATCTACAGCAACTCCACCATCATGCAGCCCGCATCCCAACAGTCCCCTTCCCAGCGCGGGAATGGAAATGTGCGTTTCCAAGCCGTCGTCACCAAACAAGAGCCAAGTTGTAAATCTGAACTCACAGAAAGATCGACTGAATTTTGGTGTCCAACACAGCCTCGGGGGACGGCGCAGGGCCAGTCGACAGAGCGGTGGCGTTCGGACCCACACTTTGGAGCACGCGGAACTTGCTGAGAGCGTTACTTCACGAGCGAGGGTTCCCAGGTAGGCGAGAGTGAACAAACTCGGGCACAAGGACACACAGCCCCGCTTGCAACCGCAAAACCACCACTTTCTCCCCGGGCTCAACTGATCAATCCCCGCTCCCGGACGGCCGTCTGCAAGCAACGTTAAGTCAATTACCCCATCCAAAGTGTCGGAAAGCACTCAGGAGAAACGATGAAACGCTTGTGACTTGACAGCCACTGCAAGAATTACATTTAACGCATATATTCTTGCCACCCCACAAAAAAACCCACACACACACGCACACACACACACACCTCTTTGCAGTTAAATATTTTTGACTCGTTCCACACCTGCTTAATGAAGCATTCTTTACCTTAGCAACAAAACAACGCCTCGTCCACTTGTCTCAGTTCCACTTCCCTTAGCAACAAAGAGAAGGCAGGACCATGATAGTACTGCCTTGACGGAAAAAAAGGAACAAGATTAGGGGGAAAAAAAAGCTGTGAAGACGGGCGATGGAGAGCAGCTGTGTGTTCACTGCGGTATTCCTCTCGACAAGTCCTGCTGGCCAAGGAGGGTGGGCGGCGTGGAACGGAGTTGTCGGACAGGCAGATCCTCGCATCTGTGTGTGATTGTGTGTCCGTGTGTTTGTGGGAGAGGGAGTGAGAGAGGGAGCCGGGGAAAGAGAGCGAGGGAGATGTGGTTATAGCGTGCCTCGACCACTGTCAGTGTGCAACCACAAAGCTCTTGAAGGGAAGCTTGGATTTTATATCGAGTGTGTGTGGCTAGGGGGGGGGGGAGAGAGAGAGAGAGGAAGAAAGGCTGGGATGCTCCGGAGGGAAAGAAAGAGGGGCAGGGACCCGGAACACACTACAGCAGCGCCCACTGATGCTGAAAGAATGAATAATTTTTCAGAGGAATTTCAAGCGACAAACAGGGTCAATTCCTCGAGCACAGTAAGGCGAGAACAATAATGGGGCAAAACACAGGAGACAGGAAAGTTTGAATCGTAGCCTGGGGCAGGAGCAAGTGCACAGAAAAGACGGAAAATCCCAAATAAAAATGTGAGTGCTGCGCACGAATGTTATAATGCAGACACACATCTCTGGACTGTGAATGTTTACAGGATTATGATAGGAAAAATAATGATGATGTTATACTGACATGCTTAAGGATGCATGTACCTCAAGTGACTTCGACAAATGTGCCTCCATCTATAAAAATCCCTTTGGTCACTTTTGCAGTTTTGAAAATGCTCGACATGTTCATGACAGGCGAGGCGAATAATGTGAAATTAAAACTGGGAAATTGGAATCTAGATTGAACTAAATTCCATCAAGTACCATCAAAGTAGTTCAGTAAAACCTCAGCTGGAATCACCTCCTATAGCTCTGTCTTGCAATAGGACTCATTTTAGCTAGAGTCATTTATCAAATAGCAAATACTTTTAAAAAAGCAAAAAAATGTTGGAATTTTACACTTGATATGTAAATTTTATGTTTATTCAATATTATTGAAGGTGTAACTAGTCTGTTTGGTCTTGCACTGTCCACGCGCCATTTTCAAGCTCCATTTATTGCTATACTAGCCGAGTTATCTGGTGCCGTGAGGGTCAAAAGGCTGCTGCAGCGGAAAGGTAAACAGTAACACCATCATACATCTCCAAACTGTTTTACCATTAAAGTAGTTGTGTTTAGTACATTAGTGCTGTTTGACAGGGGAACGCTACAGAGAGTGACACATGCTGTCGTAGTCAAGTGGAAAGGAAAAAACTAAATATACATCAAACTGCATTACCTTAACATCACTACTGTGCACAGTGCCGCGTGTTTGACGTGTACAATTTTTACATCTCAGTTTGTTCACATAGAATAGCTACAGAGACAGATGACAAAATAAGCACGCACACAATAATAAGTTATACTGTATCACCAAAAATTACCTTGAGTTTAGTACATTTGATGTGCATCTGTGCCAGCGTGTGTGTGCTTGGTGTGCGCAGACTGATGTGCAGACAGCAGCAAATTACATCCAGACTATCTTCTAACTTGTGCGTCCAACTTGTGCATCAGTGTGTGTTGGAAGTTGCTGGGGGGCAGCTGTGATTGGACGTCTGTGAGAAGGTACATCTGTATGTACTTGCAGCAAGCAAATCTGTTGGCATCTCGTACGTCGGCGAGTGTGTAGAGCCTGTGCGGCATCTGCTATTTTTTGTGTGTGTGCGTGGCAACCAAATCCGTCAACGTCTTCACGTTTGCTGTGTGTGACGTCACTACTCCCACTTCACCGTTCCTCATCAGAGATCAAATTTTATACTTTCAAAATAACCTTTCTGGAGTCCTCTGAACTTCACTACACAAAAACCTCACTTGCAGCAAGAAGCACCACTGTTCCAAATTTCAGTTCTGTGACTTGAAAAACAAAGCTGTCCATAAAGAACAGAGACAGAATAATGGCCTAATAGCGCTGTTTTTTTAAGCTCTAAGTTTCTCAAGACTGGATCTAGCGTCTTAATCCAGGTGTTACTGTACTATTATTAATCAGTCTTGTCAACATTAAGTCACTAAATAGCAACATCCAAGACATTTTCCCCACAAGAGGTAGAAAAGAAAGATTATTCCAAATGCTTGTTTTTTTTTTTTTTTTTTTAATTGTAGTTTAGTGATTTTTAATATTTCTGAGGTCATTTTTGTGCCTCGTTGATCCTGGAAAGCAGCAGCCAGCTGTTTCTTCCCTGCCCCATAGTCCATATCTTGCACTGCACAACACTGTGGGTACATCTCTCTAACCTGTCTCATTTTTCTTGGCATTTCCCATATTGCTGCGTGTCGTGCAGGTTCTGCTGCTTCCTTCCTCCACCTCTCGCTTGCGTCCAGCTGCCCAGCCAGAAGACACCCCTGGAGCAAAAGTGCCAACGCAATCATGGCTGGCATGATGTGCCTGAAAAGTTCTCATTTCCCAAACTCCCTTGAGAAATTCCCTTAGAGGAACATGGGTGGCTCTACACACTCACCCTCCCCACAGTGGCGTGAAAAAACCAGCAGCGGAGGAGAAGCTGCAGAACGACAGAAAGCAGATTTCAGTTCAGAGGATAAAATCAGAGCAGCGTCACTAGTGACTGCTATTCACACCTTTAGCACCACACAAAGCAGCCTTCTGCACAATCTCCGACAGCCGCTGCGGTCCTCCAGTTAGAGACGCATAGTAAGTCCAGGTTGCGCCAGTGATAACTGGGAAAATACTGCAATGAGAGATGGAAGTTTGGCAAATATGAAGAGAAAGAGGGAAAATCCTACAAACAGAAAACAAAATGACAAGGAGCTGCAGGAGCGTGTAGCTGTAAACATGGGGATCAGAGAGTGATTGACGCACGAGACCCCTCACCAGCAGGGGCCCGATCGCACCTCAAAACCTATGGTGCACTTCATTACAGCTTATTACTGTCCAGCAGGGGGCGGCGCTGGGGTGGCACACCTGGTGACAGTTTGCAATGAGCCATACTTCCACTCCCAACAGGCATGCTGGACTTTGACCTATAAAATCATTAAAGATCATTAAGAATGTTGTTAAAATCATATTTAAGTAGCGCTGTCTGCACGACAACTGGCAGCATGGGGGGTCATCATAGCTAGTTCCTTGACAGTTGCCACAGCAGAGGTACAAGTGGTTTTAATTCCCTTTAAGGAGTGTGTGTTTGGGTCATGAAGAAGGAGCCAGACGAGGAGCAGCGTTAGACAGGTGGGAATTTTACCCCACAGAGACTCGATCTTGGTCCTTCTGTCCTTCAGGAGGAATGCAAATTGGCTGGACTCCTGTCTGTTGTTACTGTTGAATGCAGGAGCAGGCGAAGCGCGAAGGCCTGTTTTCCGCCAACTCGGGAAAGCTCATACATCTCAAGCTGAAGTTCGACCTTTTTCAGGAAGTTAATGCATATTGTTATTTTCACACTACTTTATAGTGTCATTCGTCCATAATTGTCTCATTCACCATGAGAAGAACGTTGCTATGACAGTATCCACCTTTAACGCTTTGTTACTCTCAGGACCATTTTGGGACGTAAAGTAAAAGAGAGTAATTGAGAATACAGAATACTGAAAATAATCCTGATATTTGACATCAAATAAAGCGATCCCCAAGGTAGGGGAATTAAAAATAAATCAAGCGGTGTGGGTCAATAGGAATATATTTTCAGAATGTTTCCAAATGTGATTTTGATTAAACAAGAGACATATAGATGGCTGAGACTGCAGGTCAAACTCATCAGCCAAGTAATGGGATGTGAAGCAAGTAGCTTAGTCAAATTCCCACTGCAGACACCTGAGCCAGAGGGCATTCAGGGATTTTGCACATATCTTACCACTTGCCTTTCTGAGGAGTTACCATATTACTGTATTACATTACAGGATAGGTTAAAATTTAAAGCCATTTCATGTTTATATAACAAATATGGTTATGATGAAACTTTAGGACTCAGTACCCACTATCTTCAGTGCTGAAATATCGCTATTTGAAAAGGCATGGCGAAAAAAACTGGTATTATTGGAAAATTGTTTATCAGTAAAACACCACTGAATCCCAGTTCATTCAAGGGTTTAACTTTTTTCTACTACAAAAGGTAATCCTTGATCTGTAAGATGGGTTGAATGAACTCCAGAAGACTAGGTCACCGTTTCTGGAAGTTCTTTGATCACTCCTGTTAAATATTTTGAGCTGGGGAGTTGGGGGGGGGGGGGGCATGATTTTCTGCATGTCATCAAAAACCTACACAGCCAGCATGCAAGATATTACTCACTTGAAGCCGGTGTGGCCGCGCCGTAATGACTCCGAATGTGATTATTACCATTTAGAGTGAAAGGCAGCCTCTCCTTTCCTGGTGTCGACTGGACCATTACTGCACACTGCACTTCATTGACAAGTAAGCAGGAAAATCTAATCATCTTTAAAAGAAACCGGCTTAACACACATTAATGGGAGTTACGGAAAGAGTGCATTTTCTCTAGACCTTCAAGGGTGAAATATTAATCCAATGCAAGGCCATCACATTTGCAGCGATCTGGCTGTGCTTTTGCTTTCCAAATATGAATCGCTCCACGTCTGGAGAATTTCTACCGAGTTCCAGCATGAAAATGCAGTACTAGACAGTAAATATAGAAGTATACAAATACAGCCCCACTATCGCACACATATATGGTTGCCTGGTGAAGAGGGCAGCCAGAAGGATCTTCCACTGAACAAGGGGAATTGACAACAGCGGCTGTGTTTCTATCCCACAGAAGAAATGCGTACGGATGAGGCTTTGAAGAGATGAAGCTATCAAAGTAAAACAATCTCAGGTCTGCCCTCTGCAGGAAATCTGCAGCATTGCAGCTGGTATCTGAATTCAGGACTTTTTTTTAATCCGTCTCCACCAACTAATCTGCCCACAAGTTGTTCCTTTGCAATACTGAGTAATGAAGTTGCAGACAAGCAGGCTAAGCTGTTTAAGACAGACATATCCCTGCAGCTTGAACTCTATTTGGCGCAAGGAAATTAGAGTGTCTTGTTGGATCTCCCGAGTTCCAGCGCTGGCTTGGAGCAATTTTTGTGTCCGTTCTTGTTGGCAAGTCTGCTCAACTCTCCCACTGCTCTGAGATCACTTGTGGACAGCAGTTCTCAAGCCTCGCCACAGATTTTCGATTTGGATTCGGATCAGTGGGCCGCTGTCGGACACCAGATTTCAGCTTCTGAAGCCTCTCCAGCGTAGCTCTGGCCTTGTGTTTGGAATCATTGTCCTGTTCGAAGATGAAATGTCACCCCAATTTTAAGTCTAACAGATGGTAAGAGGTTTTCCTCCAGTATTTGCCTGTACTTGCACTGTCTATTATGTCAGTATTTACAAGGTTTCCATCCCTGATGACAGCAACCCCATAGCGTAATGCTGCCAGCCCCTTGCTTTGCTGTAGAGATGGTGTTACCTGGACGATGTGCTGTGGTGGGTCTGGGCCAAACATGACTTTGCATGAAGTCAAAAAATGTTATTTTTGTTTCTTCTGATACCTTTTGCCCCTTTTTTCAGATCAGGTGCTGTGCTGCAAACTCCAGGTGAGCTTTGATTTAGCTGTTTTTAACCAACTCTGAAGAGAAGCATTTCTTATCAGTTTCCTTCTTGCCTGAGTGCCCAGTTTGGAGGTCTGGTCTAGACAGTGTCTGAGTGGTATGATGGTTCTTCCTTTTTTTTGATTATGGTCTACACTCTGCTCGCATGGACGTTCAGGGCCTCTCATATTTCTTGTGCCCTTCCCCATATCTGTGCTTTCTGATTACTTGAACACTGACCTGCTTTGACAGCTCCTTGAACTTCATTGATTTCTTTCCTTCAGATTTCATTACCACAAACACTCAAGTGTTTTTTGTCAAGAAATCTGTGACCATTTATTGAGAACCACTATTATTGAACACTAAAAGTCAAATAACTGGGTGGCTTGTTAGAAGATAATTCTGTGCAGCTGACATGAGGTGAGCCACAGTGAGGGGGTTTGAACACTTATGCAAACTGCATATTTCACTTTTTGAATATTTGAGTATTATTGTTGAATTAAAATGTCACATGAAAAGTAGTAAAGCACACTTTTATTATGCAGTAAAACTTGCCTGAATATTTTTGCAAGGTGCTTTTAATATACAAAACAGATAGCAGGTTAATTGGTTTTTGTGGTGGACCCAAAAAACGTTACTGGCCCTACACTTTACAGAGATTGCCGCTGAGTTTAAACACAACCAAAAATGACAGAAAGTGTCAGGAAAAAGCTAAAAAAGTTATACCAGTGTCTTTGCAAACAAGATCACTCTTCAAGGTAATACTGTGCATTGCTTGAGCAAAGATGAAAATGTTCCACAAAGCTATTAGAGACTTTCAGAGATGTTTAAAGAAGAAACAAAGCAAACACACAAAGGCCTTCCTCACACTGACTGGCCAACGATCAGCAAGCAGAAAACTCATAACGGAACCCGAGTCCTCCGAGTTAGGAACAGCACCGCTGCCGTGAATGTGGTCAACAGGGTTATAGGCCTTCAAGAGGGAGTTTGAGGACACTTTCAAGCCCCCTGGAAAACATGAGCATTTCACATCATTGAACATCCGAGAACATCTACTGAAGGCTTTGATTGAGACTTTAGAGCAAACCACACAGATAAAACTAAATTTAAAAAAAAATACAGCACTTGTCAAATACATTACAAGGGTTATGCTTCTATGTAACATACTCTGGTCATTTTACCGTTAAATTTACTGCAAGGACCCCAGGCTATTATGCTGCTAACCAGCTGCAAATCTTAACCTCGATCCGTTTACTTGCAGTTTCCGACTGCAGGATTCAAAGTAAGTAAAATAACCAACATCTTATACAATACAAAAGGCTGAGTTAACCCAAACAGACTGAATTTTAAATTTTACTCTGCTGACCCTGCAAAGATGGACAGACTAGTTCATTTTAACATAGCTGTGCTTTTGTATTTTTTTCTTGTGCTCAAACCCTGTCTCTGCCCCACTCATCATGCAACTCCCTTCTCACTATAAGCCCTCGACTCAATTTTTGTTGGACAACTCAGAGTTGTATTTTACAGCCCTGCAATACGCTGCTTCTTCTACTTCACCGTATCATTTACAGGCCCACCACACCGGAGCAGTCAGAACTAATTGATAACGTCACAGACGGACGTAGCACCACATTAGCCAAATAAAATAAGCTCATCACAGCTGAAAGGCCTAAAGAGGCACTTAAATGGTTTCGATAAAACGAATGGATAACCTAATGGATATAGTATGTACCAAGTGGCAACAGGTGAGATGAATTAACAACCCTAATATAATGGAGCCCGGGAAACATTAATATAGTATAGATGATGCATCATTATTGTCATCAAAATCAGCTTTCTTTTTTTTTTTTTTATTTACCTGCAACTGTGTTTTCAGAAAAGGTCTATTACTTGGTTGATGTATATTTTAAATGCTGCATATTAATTTCAAGCAAGTACGTTACCTATATAGATGAAGCCAACCAACCGGCAAGAGAATATTTCCAGAGCAAAACTGTCTCGGTATCATACAGCAGGACTGTTTTCCAGGCAGCCTCATTAGAAACAGCCATCAGGGTGATAATGATGATGGAAAGCACACAGGCGGGGTGATGTCAGGTCAAAGCCATTGAAGCGAATGCATCGGACTGAGGGAGAGCGTGCGCGTGTGTGTGTGTGTGTGTGTGTATACACGCATGTGGAATTAAACTGAGTGCACATGCTGGTAAGCGTGACGGTAACAGAATGGATATTACATTGGTCTATTTATGCACAAGTTTTAAACCTTCAGGTTGTGGAACAAAAGACGTACTGTAATAGAGTACAACGCTGTATGCATAAGAGGCCAGTCAAAGGATGGCAGACAAAAGATTTACACAGCGGTCTATACTTTAAGAAAGACAACATAGGAAGGTAGTCGTCTTTGTCAGTAAAGTAGGAAGCTTGCAGGTTTGATGACCGTGATGCTGTACACCCACCCAAAAAATGGCAGGTTCACGGCCCTCGGTGCTGTACCCTTGGCAAGGTTTGAGTATCAAGTTATGAGGGGTATATGATTTGAGACAGCTCTGTTGGTTTAGTCATCTCAGATCAGTCAGAAAATTTATGGGTTAATTTCTCAGGAAAAGGAATAAAAAGTGTCCACGCCTTCACATTTGCTTTCTTTAGGGCAAGCAGGAAGATGGAAGAGGAAAAACTTCCAGCACAATAAAAATTACATTTATCTCTTCAGCTGGCCTTTGCATTGGCTGCCAGCTCTAAAAGTCAATAGTTAAATATGCCTCGAGTTCCAAGAAGGTAATAAACATTTGTGGACATAGCAGAAAGAGCCTGCAAAACTCTCTGAGGCGTAGGAAATCAATACAACAATATGTAATGTATGTCTAATGATCAGTCAGCTGCTCAATCGGGAAAACATAGTTAATGGGAATTTTAAAAAGATTGATAACCTGGCATCTGCTGAAGTGAAAGGATGAAAGACAAAGCTTTCAATCCAAGTACAGATAAGTCATTTAGAGAGGAAGTGAAAGAAGACCCCCTCCCCCCCACTGTGACAATGCATGCAGTGCTCCCTAATGTGCCCCTCCCAGCAGAACTGTGAACTCGGCAGAATGCGTTATGAAGCCGGCCGGTTACCAGCGGTGACCTAATCATCCGTGGAAAGGCACCTTACCGCGACACCTTAGGGGGCCCAGCTGGGTTGTGACGAAGAGCAGCCCTGGGCGATTTGTTGGGTGGGTGCAAATGTGGAGGAAAACAAAATCAAAACAACTTCAATACTGATGGGAAAATAAACGCATGCTGTGCTCATTCCAGGCAAACTGCAGACACCTAAAGTAGGTCCTTCAGCTGTAGGCTTCATTTCCACTTCAGGCCTGTGGGAGGATGGGGGAGACTAGGCACCATCACCAGGCCTTGGGAGGTCAGCTGGGGCGACTACCTGCTTCTTGAGAAACGTACGAAAAGGCACACGTTACAAATTTCTCTTTAGGGTTTTGGCCAGATAAGTAACAACAAAACCACACCCGTAATTTCACGTTATAAATAAAGAGAGCCCAAAATGCTTACAAAATCTATTGAAGGAGTTATGCTTTTATGCAGCATTTTTTGTAACCAAATTGCTTTTTGTTGGAGGCGTCACCTTATTACATATGCAAAACGGGCACCGTGTAGCCGAAAAATTTAGTATCCAACGCGTTTTCAGGAAGGAATTAGATTCAGATACCAAGGAATTACCACACTTTGGCAATATCTTTAATTTCATGTTTGCTTTGTTTGTGGGGTGTCTCCATTTTAATGTGATAAAAGCAGCAAAGTTCCCTGTGTGCTGCATTGCGTAGGGTGGAGCCACATGAGCTGCAAGGTATTTTACAGCATTTTAGTGATGTTTGAGAGTTTTCCAAGCTGGGAGCCCACCAGTTTTCCCCTTTTCAAATAATGTTAAATCCCTGTTTGCCCAGTTGTGATTTGAACAGCATTTTTGGGAACAAATTAAATGTGAAAAATCAGAGTTTACCTGTATATGTAACATCATACAGCTTCTCTCCAGACTACACAAAACATGTACTCCAGTCCTGGCATTTGAAGGTAGTGGCATCTTCACAAAGGACCAACCTGCACCTGATTCTGGTACTAACAAGAGCACAGTGAGGAAAGAGGCTGGATAATTAACTTTTCTATTTTAAGCTGTCTTAGTGACACCAAAAAAATGGGAGGTGGTGCAGTATATTGTGCATATATAGTGAGTATATGTATGTATGTATGCATGTATGTATGTATGTATGTATGTATGGCCATATACATGGATAAACTCAAACATTTTAGCAGGTGTGGGGAAAAAAAAAGTTTTTCATTTAGCAGATGGACACAGCAATTCTGAGCAAGAGAGGGATGTCATTTCTCCACATCAGCGCCAAACCAAGAACCTCTGGACTTCTGATATCGAAACCCTCGTGTCGGGTTACCAGAGGTGGAGGAGAAGTTTGCTTTTGCTGGGAAGTAGTCGCTTCAGGTCTTGTAGGATTGGGGATTTTTAGGGATCATACCTACAAGACAGAAACTATGGGAAGCCAGTGGAATAAGAACACATCTGAAGGAAACAAAGGGGTTACAAACTAAATTAATAACTAAAAAAAATCCTTTTAAACGTTTCACTTCATTTTACTTGTGTAGCTAAAAATATTTGTTCACTTCCGAATCTTCACCAGTCCAACCTGTGTATTTTCTCCCGATGACTGACTGTCCATCAGATTCAACACCTGCAAAGCAGACTGACTTCCAGCTTCAGTTTTTAACATTCAACTGACTAATTGCAACACAAAGTGGGAGTCTGGAAACATTCTCCGACCAGAAAGTAGAGAAATTCAGTCTGTATGAGCTCCCATATCCTGAAATAACAGTTTCCCAAAAAACCTGTATTCCTCACCATTAAATTTCGTTCTGCTGCACGTATGGCTTTAAAATGTTAAACATGCAATAAGGTCAAGGAGTCAAGGAGACACATCACTGCTGACTCAGATACAGCTCTGGCATTCCTAAAACATTTTACTTTTTACTTTAAAAAAGGCCATGCCAGCAAGTTGCAAAGTTTGATGCAGATATTCCCATCACTTTTATTACTTGAATTATATAAGGCTTTAAATAGCATAAGCGCTAGCACCTATAATACCTGCACTGAGACATTGCCTGTCTGCCAAAACATTTACTCATGACATAAGCTCTTCTTTTATTTCCCCTTATAAATGATCCGATACAGCTTCGCTTGTTTCTATAGCATTATGCAGGCCTTTGCATCTCTGTTCTTGGCAATGCCCCAGACAATTATCTGTTGTGATTCTGTGCCAAGATGAGAAAATAAATACTATTCACAATCTTTGGGTTGCTGGGTTTGTTAACAGTTCAGTGATAATCATATGGGAACAACAAGGATATTAAGGACTGGGGCCCTGAGAACCTCTTCATGGAGGTCCAGCATGTTTAACAGGCAGCCACAAAGCTCCAGTAAAATATATTTCTTCATAAAATGACAGAACCACCATTATGCTCCATTTGCTGAGCTCTTACCTGAAGCAGGAGTTGGTCATGTATAAGGTGGAAACTACACAGATGTCTTCATGCTGAATCAGAGGTAGCGAATGGCTCAGTAGATCCAGACTTGCAAAACGTTGTCCAATAACTGCCTCGATTTCTGAGTGTGAATGGAGAGATGGGAATTAAACCTGCATTAACAGGGTCACCCAACCTTGGTCACGTGTTGCCCTGTGGAGTTCAACAAGGTGGGATGACGGGACTTAAAACACGAATCCGAGAGATCACTATGGTGTTCTCTTCATTGGCCGTTGGCACCCCAAATGATTATTCACTGCAAGGTGCCATCAGTGTGCCGAATCAGTGGAAGGACAGAGCAAACACGCCCGTCATTAAAAAAAAAAAAACCCATTCACAGGCAGACTGGAAAACGTCCCACGTCATGGACGACACATTTCGGAGAAACTCGTGGCGTACAAACTGGTTTATTGGCTCGGTCAGCAAGCGCAGACAAAGGTTTGTCAAAGACCTTGCATGTCAATCACGTCAAAAATCACAGAACCGCATTACTGATTGAGGTTGCTTTGAAGACACTTCAATACTGTGATCACTGCAAATTTACTGTCTTTTTAATGTCTACATTTTAGAAAAGAAAATATGTAAACAGCAACTATATTGTGTTAAATGTGCATGTAATAAAAAAAGCTGAACTTAAGTGAAAAACACAGGAGAATAGCGAAAGTGGGATTTATACAGGCAGCACACAGAACAAAAGGATGTCTATTCCAGTCCAAGATGAGATGAAATCCCGCTCATATGGCACTGGTGCCACTTCAGACAAAAACAGAGAGAAGCCCAAGTCTTGCTCTCAGGGTATCGTCCCTGTCAACCATCAGCAACATCTGTACAAACAAAAAATGTGCAAAGAAAAAGAGCAACTGAAATCATTCACATTTCAAATGGTCTAATGGTTTTTGCTTTGTGTAGCCAGGGACATTTAAAAAAAAAAAAAAATAAAAAGGTCACGCCACCTCTCGCCTCACAACCCTACCCCCAGAGTGCAAAGGCCGCATGGTGGAAAAAGCAGCAGGCTGGTCTGTGTCACATTACCATGGAGAAGAGATGGACACTGTGCACAGCACACTCAGGTCCCCAGTGTATACGTCCTCAATCGGGATTGATGCCAATAAGGGTTTCCATAGCAACAGTCTCAGATGCCAGACAAACAGAACATCAATGTTACCGCATCCCTCAAACCAGTAACTTTGTTTCTTTTTTTGTAGCCCTAACAGTAATTCCAACAGTCGCGTTATGAAGGGAAGAAATCATTATACATCTCTTATTGTCCTGAAGTGAATAGTCTGAATTTAAATATGTTTACCATAGGTTTTCAAACTACAAGGGGGCTCTGTAACTACTGAAAAACCTCATCAGGTCCCAGATGTTCCAGGTGCAGTTATGTAATGAACTCGAAAGGACTGGCTGGTCCTAGAAATGACCCCTATAACCATACACAAGTTATGCTGTCCGCATAAAGTCACCGAATACAGAAAGTATCTACAATACAGAAAATAAATTAACTAGAACTTGTTACAAAAATTGCAAACACTTTTCCCAGAAATGTGAGATCAACATTCTTTCTGTAAAACAAGGGAAACCCATCATCTCAACCTCATGAGCACATCACAGCTAAAACATTTAGTTTCAGTTGTTTCAGATTGCTTTATTTTAAGTGACAAACGTGTCAAGAAAACTGGCCCAAGCGCAAATATTCACCCAAGTCCTCAAAAATACCATTTCAAGAAAAGCTAAAACAAACCCCTTTCTATTGCTTTAAAAGATCTTAGTTTAATTACCAATATACACGATTATGAAACGGGTCATGTCATGAGTTTTGTTTTGAGCTGTTCCCACAGTAAACAGAATAAAATTCCCCGGAATGTGGAGGCTACATGGAATGCAGTCAAAAGTTGCTCCACCCCAGTGCATCCAAGGACTGAGGTTGTCCGCTTGGCCAGCACATGCCAGTAGCAGTTGTCTTGGCCAGAGGTCACCACCTTGGCCACGTCAGCACGTCCAAACACAATGTGGACTAGGCGGAGGGGGTGCACATCACTCTGTTAGTGTCATTCAACCAAGATGTAGAACAACTGTCTCTTTTTGTAAGAAAAAGAAGTTGAGGGCCACCGCAACCAGAGAGTTCACGGCTTCTCTAAAGTATTTTAGTAGTGAGACATGGCAGGAGAGGACAGTTGTTTCCCTCCGACTGTCTGTCTGGCAGCAGTGGACTCAAGCATTAGATCCCCTCTAAGACGCCTCTATGGTCAAAAGCACAAAGAAAGGAGGTCCTGTAAAGGGAAGGGGGACTAGAAATCCCTGAACATAGTTTGAAAATAAAATCATGAAAACCAAAAAAAAAAAAAAAAAAAAAAAAAACACACCAGGTGGGAATTTCTTTGGAGAACAGCACCTCAGCAGCACATTTCCCTGTAGAGACAGTGAAGAGCAGTAATGAGAGGGCTTGGGCTTCAACAAAAGCTGCCCAATTCCCAGGTACAGATGGAATGTCCTCAGGCATGCAGGGTCAATCACAGGGCTACCAGGCTGCAGGGCTAAAGGATGGTGGGCTGCTCCTCCTCCATTAGTTCATATCAATGGTGTTGAAGACCCACTCAGTGAACTTCTTCAGTTTGGCTGAGGCACTCTGGGACTCCTCCTGCAGGCGCTGATTGTCCTCCCGCAGGCTCTGTATCTGGGCCTGCAACAAGGCCTTGGCCTCCTTCTCCTGCAAATGGAAGAGAGAACAATGAATAAGAAGAGGGATGACTTGCCAGAGAGAAAGGATGCAAGAAGTATTCTGAGAGATACAGCTATTCCTGTGAACCTGCAGCCACCAGATGGGGTCCCTAAACTTCTTTGGTGGGGAGCTTAAACTCTGGTACAGGCAGTGGTAATAACCAGTTACTTTGATGTGTTGAATTTATTTATATACTTTTATTAAATTAGTCATCCCAATGGTTTTTCAAAAAAGTTTTAATTGAATGAGATGAGAAACAATTTCCATGAAAATGAGATTTCATTGCACAACAAGATTTTCTCTGCCGCTGCCATAATACAGCTGCATTTTGTGGCCAAACTCCTACAAGTTTGGTAAAATTACTGCTCTGTCTTTAAAGCAGCATTCAGATGAGTGCTGCTTCACAACAGGTTCCTCGCTCATCTTGCTGACGCACGACTGTTGGACATAATGGAGTGAACGTGTACACCTACAGGAAATTGAACCAACGTGTTTTTCCTTCAGAAGCAGATAATTCATCACAGTAACAACATTTTTGCAACCTTTGAGCAAGTTTATTTAAATTACATTTTAATCAAAATAAATTTAAACAATTTCAAAGTAGTGTACTGTAAATAATGCTGTATGTATTGTAATAAACTATTGTGTTCATAACACTGAACTCCTGCTGCAAACACTGCACATGCGCCCTCTCATCTCCCGCGTGTAACACAGTGACTAACATGTGGAACTTCCTGTACGGTACATACTGCACCACGTGGTATAAACATGCAAACTGATGACAATTTTGGACCATCTGGACACCACTTTGGAGCTTATTAGAAAGTCATCAGACAGTGTTATATGACCCCGCGACACACTAACCATTTAACCCTTACCCCTCCTCTGTACGCAGATGGAGGTGCAATGTCTCCATATACTTTCTGTGCCTGTATATATTGTTGTGACCAATAAAACAGATAAAATAAGGATGCACAAAGTTGAGTGCCCATCTTGCACCGATTCTGCAGACACAGGGGTCTAAGCAGGCTGGAATTTCAACCCTATACACGAACAACCCAGCATGCTAACGGTAATAAAGCTGTACAAGTTGAAAAAAAATTCTTCTGTTTATTTGCTTATAGCTTTAAAGGCAATCTTTCCAGGCTGGTTTCTCTTAGACTGATGGCCTTTGGCTGATCTCACCACAGGAAAAAGGAGTTTTTATCCCCCCTTTTTAAAATCCCTCATCAGCAGCGGATGGAAAAGAGAGATTGGGAAAAGTTCCATGCAGGCAGGCAGGCAGTCTCACCTTCTTTAAGTCCTCCTGCAGGATCTTCACCATGGACTCCAGCTGACTGATCTTTCCAGCCAAGGTGGCTGGGGCCTCACTGAGGTGGCAATGCGCACGCGCACACACACACACACACACACGGAAAAGAAGAACCAATAAACTGTGACTGAAGATGGGGGAGGAACAAGCCATGTATACACTATTTTCGCTCACAACTGAGGTATTGTTACTGTTCTTCCAATGTACCACTGTACTGCCCATTTCCAGCACTTTATAAAATATATTAAAACCAGTGCAATTTCATTTGGTCGGCATACCTGGGGGAAAGACAGGACTGCAGGACCACCTGTGGTTCAGCATGCTGAGGGCTGGAGGCAACACCCTCGGGCTGGTGGTTCACGTCTTTAGCAGAAAACATTGATGCTCTTTGGACTTTTGAAACCAGAGAGACAGAAATGGTGTCAGCCAATCACACTGGGGCCCAGTCCTCGGCTGCTGTGGAAAGGAGAAGCCTCACCCTCAAAGGCCTTGGCAGCATCCACCAGGCGTGACCAGTCCAGCCCACTATCAGTATCTGCTGCTGGCAGTGGCATAAGTCCAGGGTCTTGTAGTGGGGGTCGTCTGCGGTCCTGCAGGTCTGACAAGGAGGTTTCTGAGGCTGATAGGTCACCTGTCACAGGAAGAAAGTGGGGAGGGAAAAGGTGAGATTAAGCAAGGGTGTGCTACAGTGTCAATCCTGAAACAGATTTTTTTCCATTGAATTATAAGCAGTATGAGCAAAACAGCAACAACATGAACAGGAATATATCACATTTACCAGCAGGGGGCAGCAATGGCACAAACACTGCACTAACACGCTTGTAATGCTGCAGGTTACAATGGTTTGCAGCTTCACCCCAATAAAACACTAAAACAATGTGGCTCACAGGTAGAAAATTACTACCAATTCCTCTCAAGTTCTGTATCACTAGTTCATCTGTACTTTGCACGTTTGTCCTTTAGGTTGCAGGATAAAGGAGTGTCCTGAATGGTCTGGAAGTCACAGCTGTATGTGACCATATGTGATGTCTGACCATATGAGATACTGGAACTCAAAACAAATGTCACTATCTTTTACTTTCTTTGCTGGTGGGGGAGAAACAGTCTGCTTTTTAAATGCACAGACTTTTTTAAATTATATTTGATGATATAAAAATGTCGATTAACCAGACTGCAAGAGACAGACTGTGCACATTTTCAGCTAAGGATGTGCTCCCTAAACTGTGCCTTACCCTGCCACTACAGGCCCACTCACCATGCAGCTTAACGCCCAGCATGTAGGAGGGCCGGCGGAGGGGAGCCCCGCGCACAGTGGGTGACCGCGGCACCGTGGAACAGCCAAAGAAGACATCACCAGCCCCCGCTGGCTCAAGACCAAAGGATGGGTCGCGCTGGCCACTGTAGATGCTCTCGTCCGACAGGGTCCGATGCAAGGAGCGCCGTGAAGGGGCAGAACCAGAGAAGGAGGGCTGGGGAATACAAAAAGGAGTACCTCCACAATAAGACTACTGTTTGATGCTTAGGTTCACTATCATCTCCCTCTAGGGTATCTTGTAACTACACATTTAGTAGAAAGCCCCTGCTGAGGAAGGCACCTTGTGTTCACGGCTAGTGGGTGGTGGACTGTCTAGGGTGATGAGCTTCTTCAAGTCCTCCTCCACAGTGGACTTAACCATGCGCTGGGGTGACTGCAGCTCCCTGACGGTGGCCCTCAGCTGGGGCTGCCCAGGATCTGGACCCTCGCTCTGGTGCCGCCTGTGCCAGAGACATGAGCACCATGTTGGTTGGTGCACGTTATTCTCGTCTACGCGGCAAGTTGTGTTTCAGCATAACTGATTTTCAAATAAATCTCAGACATACAACTCACAAAATCAGGAAAAGGTAAAACAGTTTTAGAGTTTACATGTTTCTAATCCCTCTGACCTTTTTGGGCACTGAGCAGGGAGTGCAATAACCTTCAAAGTGAGAAGTACAAGCCAAGCCAACTCTACTTATAAAAGCAGGTCAATAAACCAGTAAAGTCAGTGGAAACTTAACTTCTATACAAGTATCCACAAGGTGGTGAAATGACAGAAACAGGAAAAAAAAAAATTATCAAAATTCAACTCTGTATTTCACGCTCTGGGTGGCACCCTGCTCACTTGCGCGTGTCTCCGAAGCCCACTGAGTTGATGGTGCTGCCTGGCTTCCTCCAGCCGATCAAGTACTTGCTGGTGGCACCCTGCCGGGGGTAGAAGCTCTTGGGCCCAGGAGAGAGGGATGTCTGGGAAGAGGAGGAGGTAGGCGATGTGGCTGAGGCCAACTCTTCTCTGGGGGAGCTCTGGCTGGAGCCCAGGACCCCTGGGCTTGTTGAATGCCTAGAGCTCAGGCTGCTGAGATACAGATGAGAAAGGTTGAGGGTCACAACAAAGAAAAATAGTGAGCAGGTAGAACAGGGTGTGTGGGTCAGAACGAGAACAACACACCACACACAACCTTGACTGTCACACTAATCATTGCCTGCTGGTGTTGGCATCATATTGTATAGTTGCACAGTGCTGAAATCCAGCACTCCTCCACACAAGGGTGTAACTGGCAGAGGTGTTACCTCCCTACTGAGTTCTTCCATCACCACACCCGGAACAGCCCAGTAAGCAACTCTTACAGCCCTTTGGCTCTGTGTGAGTGTTTGTGTGCTTAGGCTGGAAGATGAAAGGTCTGGAAGGTGCAAGCAGGTTGCCTCCCAATTGCCGACATACAGTTGTAGCACACAGGTGAACAACCCCCTTTTGAGCTCTAACTCAAGTGTTTCAGACCTCAAGATGACCATACGTGAAGCTCAAAGAGGCATGCTTTAGAAAAGTAGCGGGAATTTGGAAGGCACAGGCTGTAGGATTGGGGCTTCAATCCAACAACTTCCACATTACAGGTCTAAATCCTTACAGGGTACCAGTTGCCCTGTTGTAAGTGGGTTCCATCCAGTCAATTCAAATTTTACTCATACTTTTGAGCAGAAGGCTTACAAGGTAAGGAGGTTTATGGAAGTGATTTATAACTGGCTTCTTCTGCATATGTTTTTGGATTGTGAACATGCTAACTCCACACACCCCACAAGAGATTCAAACCCAAGCCCTAACTCAGAGCTCAGGCACTTGGAAGCACTAGTGTTACCCTCTGTGCCTTTGTCCTGCATAGATAGACAATGAATAATAATTAAAGCATACTTGTGACTGAACGGTTGCAGGTTTAAGTTCCAGGAGCACTACTACCTTTTAGCTCAGTAATTGTCATAAAAATTCAGTTTAAAAATGTAGTAGGCAAGCTACCTGAAATGTAAAAATAAAGAGCTAATTTCTTTTCTCAAATGCTACATAAAGTCACACACTGAGGTGGACACGAAAAGGCCCTGCCTTAGTCACCTCCCTTCCTCCCACAGCATGGCTCCCTGCTGCTACATTTATTTTTGAACCATGGAAAGGGGGGTGTTGGGGAGACACACTGAATGCTAAGACAGCGTTTTGCAGACTTGTCACTCATCGGCCTGCATATCTAACACTCCAACTTCCTGCTCTCTCTGCAGGGGTTGAGTATATATTTGTCAACCACGAAGTCCATTTCCCACAAAGAACAAGCCGAATGGAACTCATGTCTAGTGACCAAACTACAGGGCAGCATTGGTGGGGAGGATAAAAATGGAGTGTGACAAAATACTTTTGGTTCAAAGGGGCTCTAACACATGGAAACCCTGTGTCTCTTTCGTGCAGACTATGTCACCGATCATTAAAGGGGTTCGTACCTGGAGTGGGAGGTGATGTCGCTCAGGTTGAAGGAGCTACTGTCCCTCACCAGTGGGTAGGTGCAAGGACTCTTGCTGGAGCCCTCTGCACTTGTTAGTGGCACAGCAGACTCAGCAGCCAGAGGGGAACACTCCAGAGCCCGGCGACTTCCCTCTGTGGGGCTCTGCCAGGGAGATGAGGCTTTTTCCCGGGCTCCAGAGGTCAGCAGCGAGCCTGAGCTACTGTGTGTCAGCCCATAGGAGGCAGCATCAATGCCGCTGTCAGCCGACGCCCCCTGCAGGTAGCCACCGCCGAAGCCATTCACCTCCGAGTCAGGGCGCTCGCCAACACTACCTCCGATCTCGTACCACTTCTCATCGCTGTGGGCTCCACTGGAGGCATTGCTAGACAGTGTGTTGCTGCTGGAGTGGCTGGAGTAGGGTGGCTCTGTCTGCACATGGTACAGGAAGGGGATAATGCATCACATCCTGTTCATTTATTATATGTGAAGTCTACACCCTAATGTAATCCTCATTCGTTCTGACCAGGAAGAAGGACTCGCTCTGTGTAGCATACAACTTATGAACATTGAGTAACCCACCTATTTAGCTTCATAAGTAAGGGACCAACTGTATAAAAGTGTATTTGAATATCCAGTAGTCCTGTTTGTGCAGAACTAACGTTTTATAAGCCACATCTCCAAAACCCCAGGCCTGGACATGAGGATGACAGCCAGGAAGTGCAAGACTTCTCACCTGACTGTTTTTATTGGGTGACAAGTGAACAACATGCTCCTGCCGCTGGATGCGGGGCATGCCAGAGTGGGGCTTGGCGGAAGGCATTTCTGAAAAGACACACAGGATAAGAGACCAGAAGTGCGCTGCACCCAAACACAAACAGAAATGCACCTCTGAAAACACACAAAACTAGGTTCAGAAGGGAAGAGGCATGTACATGCTGAAACACCACTTAACTAATCCAGGCATGAAAAAGCTCTGCTGTAGTGCAGCACGCTTCAGCTCTCTGTTGCTTCGTCCAGACAGGAAACTGCATTAAAGAAGCCTATTATAGCACATTATGGAGTTGGAGATGCTCAATTAAAACACTATTTGCTCTGCTCACGTGAAATCGGCGTGCAAAAACTGAACACACTATGGCAAGAAATAAAACACTGATGGCAAAACAAAGCCCATGAAGCACACTAGGGACACACAAACCACAGTGTTTATGTCTGTTATGTGCATAAAGCACCATGGTTGTTATAAATCAGTCACACTATTCTGCTGATACGTTGGGCCAGAAGGCAGATGTAAGAGTGTATTATCAGCTCAACATGAAACCATCATCTGTGCGCTGTACATTTTTGTGGGCTCCCGAGTGCCCCACCATAATAATGGGTGACACCCATTATGCACCTGCCCAGTCCAGCATTTCATAGGGGGAGTGGTCTTAACTAGTTTGGCCTGCAGCATTTAGGTGTAGGGGCTGATGCAGTTTCAAGCATCTAGCTTAAAACTGCTCTACTGCAATCACACAGCACAGTACTCCACCACTGAGTGCAGAAAATTGTGTGCGTGTGTGTGGTGTGTGCAATCTGCCCAGAGTGAGAATGTGACTTCTCCATCCTGTTGTTTCCTAGACAGGAATAAAAGAAAGTGCTCTATGCAAAGACCGGATGGCAAGGAAGGGGAGGAGGTGGGCGGAAACCGGGTGGGAGGAAACAAAATCGGAGAAGTATGCAACTGCAACTGGGATTCCAGCTTGACGGTCCAGAAAACTGCAAAAGTATCTGGAAAGACCCTGTCCCCCACCCTGACAGATGGGCAACAGTTATCACACATGCCAGCTGGAAAAAAAAACAAAAGCATTGCTGGTGGCAACACAGACAACAAAAACTTTTTGAAGGTTGATGCCAGAAGTTGGACAAAGTCAGAAACAACAGTGAGTTGCGCACAGCAGTTGGGGTGGGTGAAATGAAACAACCCCCATATTCACGATCACAAGGCAATGGAAACCACCCTTATTACGCTTTATCATTTGACAGGTCCAAAATCACCAAAACACTTCTGTTTTTCCACTGTATTCACAGCCACATTCACTGTATTGCTTTTCCTGTTATGGCTCACAGAGTGAACTAATCTGCCCTTTCAGTCATGTCTGTACAGCAGGAAGTAATAAACTGCTGGTTATTCTGCTACAGTGAGGTGGCATGCTGATGATGAACCATGTTATGATGGGGCTCCATATGAAGGATTCAGCCACAAGACAAGACTGGGCACATCAGCAGAAGAAAAACTTAACCCGGACAGCAGCTTCTAGACAAACAGAAGTAAAACCACCCCAGGATGAAGTTATTGTACATTTTCTTGAAAAAGTCCCTTTGATCTAATGTTAACTAAGCAATCACTCACCTTGGAGAAGAACTGACTGCAGTGGTAAAAGGTCATGATGGATCTTAACCTAGGACTGCAAATTCTAAGAATCCACTCTCGCCACCTGCCCAAGCATCATTCCGCTTCAGATACCTATCCATCTGGTCCAACTACACCCCTAGTTGTCATTTCACTTCCACACAAGATACTTTCACCATTTGTGGTTCTTACCTGCTGCTGCTCTGTCAGCTCCGCCCACAGCTCCGCCCACCTCCTCCATCCTCTGCCAGCTAGGTGTTGATTTGCCACTGCTGCCTGCTTCTCCAATGCTCTGCCTGTCCACTGACAGTGGTGAGTGTCTGCTGACACCAAACCTGGAGCAAGATGGACAGTGCTATAAACATGGTGCATTGTTCATTTTCACAGGTAAGTTCTGTGGACCACAATTTACATTTTACTACTGTATTGAAACTACACCATGTTGTAAAAGTTGCCTATATTACATTAAAAAAGGCAAACCACGCATAAAATATTGCAGTTGACTTTTTTAACTTCTGCTGTTTTCTTTTACAAATTGATGCATTCTAAAGCAGTAAAGGAGGTTAACTTCTGATAGAATGAATTTTTTTGGCTGTTTTTGATTGCATTGCAAAGCAAAAGAACTTAAGTGTTGCACATGCAACAGCAAATATTTAGAAATTTAGGGGGAGAAAAAAAGGGGTGTAGGTTAGTTTATTGGTGAGCAGGTTTTAAGAGTAATGAGGTGTAAGCCTGTCTAATCTCCAGAATACTGCTCCCAAATATGAGGCTATGCTCAGTTCAACCACTTTGCCCCTCACCCCTCAGGCATGGACTTCTGACGCCAGTGAGCGGAGCCTCCAGAGCCTGTGTCGCTGGAGTAAGACAGGCTACTAGGAGAGTTACGGCTGTGTGGAGAACGGCCCATCACAATGGAGGAAGCCAGTGCGTAGTTGTCTGACCCCGGAGAAAACCTGAGTAGGTTGTAGAAGGGAGGATGGAGTGCAAGAAGAAGAAAAACAAAGAGGCAGTGATAAAACATAACGAAGAAGAGAAAAACAGTGCGCACACACACACACACACACACACACACACACACACAACCATTTGAGTGTGAAAGTCCTGCCCTGGTTCTGGCATTGCTTACCGCTTGGGATCAAGGGGACGTCCGTCGCTGGAAACACTGCGGGGGATAATGGCAGCTCTCTCTGTGCGTTCACTTGTAGCACCCTTTCCAATGCTGCCCCCCAGGCTGACAGCACGGCTTGGTGTGCCCCCGTGGCTCTGGGGGGAGGCAGTAAGGGACTGCTGTGGGCTGGAGCAGGTACGCTGCCACTTGTTGGTGCGGAGAGGGAACTTGTATTCTAAAGGTAGACCTTCTGTACTGACCACTGGCATGCGATAAATCTCAGAGCAGCCCCTGGAGACACAGAGACAACTGATACACACAGGACATCCCACCAAGCAAAACAGAGTGCGTTCAAAGTGTTGCACCAGTCTGAGTACCTGCGGGGGGTGGAGTCCTCATGTGGTGGGATGATCACTACCTTGACTGTGACAGAAGTACGCAGTAGGTCAATCATCTGCTCATGAGAAAGCGTAGCCACTGCTACCTTGCAAATCTCCACGAGCCGGCTGCCTTGGCGCAGTCCCGCCTGCCAGGCATAACCATAGGGCTCCACCTCGGCAACAATGCCCTCATAGTTGACGTGGAAGCCTAGCTGGCCCAAGCCATTTCTCCGCAGAGTCATCTCGTTAGTCTCACAGCCCTTTGTCAGGAACTGGGGACAAAAATGGCAGAATGTGACACCTGACTGGACAGCAGCTGGTATGCATAGAATACGATTTTGCTCCAGAAGGAAACCGTTTCTAACTTAATGAACACAAGAATGCCTCAATTTTTTTAAATGCTCACTTGTTTGGCTTTGAATCTGCTAGGCTGTGTTCAGTCTGTATATAAATACCCAATTACTTGAGAATGAGAATATGTACATGGCATTATAAATACTAAAGGCGCATCTCAATGCAGTGAGAAGAATCTGGTCTAAAAGGCAGGAAAGTGTTTAACTTAAGAGCCCCAAGTGGTTAAGCATAGACCAAATCCAGCCAAGCAGGCAAACTGCAGAGTAGCGCTGAAGGTCAGGAGACTGGTCTCCTTAAGCCTTTCTGGAACCTTCCTCCTCCACTGTCCAGCTGAAAAAACCCAGCAATGACCATATAAATCAAGGTGTGGCAGAATGGAGGAGGAGCAAACAACTCAATTTTCTTCCAGGAAAGCATTTCCCAATGTGCCACTGGACAATTAGAGCCACAGAAACTCTTTTGTTAAAAAACAAGCCTGAAATTTAAGGCAACATTGGGTGTGGGAGGGCACTGCTGTCATCCCCTCGAGAAAGACAGATAACCAGAACAGCTCCAACAAAGTATATATTTGAATAAATGGGTAAATCTGTAAGTCACTGCAGAGGGAAACTAAGAATGAAAATTATAGTGGTTGTTATTAGTCTGGTTAGGCCTTGTGCATTTGCGGCCACCTGATTAATTTGCAGAGTTAAAAGCTTTAAAAGGGCTGCAACAGGAAACCAAGGAGCCCCAGGCAGGAATGCGATACTGAAAGACAGGTAGAGGGTGTCAGGGGAATGAAAGCCGGATGCTTCAACCACAATTAAACAGTTCTGTGCAGAAAGCATGATGGTTTGAGGGGCAGGAAACACAATTACAAAAATCCTGGCTGTGGTCCCTAACTGCAGGTGCAGGAGGCAGAAAAGTGAATGAGCGTGGTTAGAATTGCCATGGGCCTATAAACATCAGCCCAGCATTGTATAAATAAAGGTAGGTGTTGATGAATGGTACAAACGTTAGTGTGAACCGCACCATTGACAACAACCGATCTATATCGGCTAAGAAGTGCCAAGAGTAAACATTATGAAATGACGACCTGTCATCATTGTAAACAATATAAATCTAACACTTTGTTGTGATGACAGTCAGTTTTTGCGTCAAACACTGATGCAACTTGCGTCAAAAATACCTGGAGTTAAAGGTTTTTCCACAAGCATATATGTAAAATATAAAATTAGGTTATTTAAATTTTTTAAGGCAATGAATATATAATGGTTACATCATTCTCTGAACTACACTGACCTCAAGACGCTTAACAACCTCTCGAAAGTCCTCTGTATTGTTGTTGACAGAGCGAAGAGAGACACTCTCTCCACGCTCATAGAAGATCTTCATGGAGGCAGGGCTTCCCAGTGTCCAGCCAATCACATCACGCACAGAGCAGTTGAAGACCACAGCCTTGGCCTCCATGTCAAGTAAGATAAGGAACTCGTTGGAGATGGCGAGAAGGCCCTCGAGCTCACTGCCAGTGCCATGGTCCTCAGCATGCACGGGCCAGATGACAGCGCCAGGGCTGCGAAGCTCAGCGCCCAAGTACGGTCGGCTTTTCTCCCGCCGTTTGTGTGCCAGTGAGATGAAAGGAAACTTTCCTGAGGGGTCGATGGGTGTGCTCGTGACGTGGCGCTCTGCTAGGTCACGCAAGTACTCCTGCCTTGTGCGTGTGGCCATGGCCCGGAACTTTTCAGACTTGTGCGCCGCGTTCTCGGCGTTTATCACCTTGGCCAGCAGGAAGTCCCGGAACACAGTGGACTTTGGGAAGGTTACGTCTTTAGGGATTGGGGGTCCAAATGACGGCACGTCTCGGGATCGGGCAACAGCCACGCTAAAAGGAAGAAAAAAAAGGGGGGGGGGGATTAGTCTCTCCACTAGCCAAAAACAGAACTTTTCTCCAAAGTGATTTGCATTGTGAAACTTTTTAACATAACATTCAAAGCAATGGGTGATTATCAATGGAGAAAATTTTTCCTTAGTTAAGCATCTTGCCCAGAAGGTACAAAAGCAAGAAACTACATTCAAATTTGTTTCCTTGGAGTACAAGGCAACAGCTCCAACAACTGTGTCATCTGCTGGCCACAAATCACAAAAGACCATTCCCAAAAAATACCATGATTCTTTGTAGAACACAGAGGGTGGGGTCATATGGGCTCCATTTGCTCAGGCTCTATGGACAGCTGATCATTTGTAAGCCATTATGTGTACCCTTTGTTCTTTCCCCCATTACTCTCAGATCTATTACTAAGATCATGTATCAGAAAGTTGACAGATAACTCTTTGCGTATTGCCGACGTTAGCATACTGCTGAACCATCCATGAATTTTAAACAGTACATTGAAAAAAAAAAAAAAAAAAAAAAAAAAAAAAAGAGAAACAGTGCTGCTACAAAAACAACATAAAAATAGAATACTGAGACAGAACAATTGTTTTTTGATACTGCTTTATCTGCATGGATGAGGGTTGGTGTGGATTATGATGCTGCAGTGGTTTTAGGTTCTCCCAAACCATACAGTGTTGGAGACTAGGTCTGCCTCCACAGACAGGGTAAGCTTTTCTGCTTTGCTTTCTATCATTAGTCTTCTGCAGCAGACATCTGAAGCTTCCTGTGCTGTCTGGTATGCGAGGAACTTGGGCTGGTTACTGAACTGAGACAGGATTTGAGAGTTTGGGTTTATTTGGATGGTGTCCTGGACCAGAGTTGAGCCTTCAATGCTGGACAGCCGGCTGAAGGGAAAGGCGGAATGCGCCACACAGTGTGTGCTCCAGTTACACAACCCACTTCAGTGGCTTCACCATACAGAGAAAGAAAAGAGCCCTTCTTGTTGAGAGGAAGGAGGAAAAGCAAGCTAGAGAGAAACTACAGATGTCTAGGAGACGCATACAGAAACACCTTTGTTTAGAAGAAATACTTTTCCAAATGCCATTGCTGGAGCTTTTCACTTCCTTGCATAAAAATGGACATAAGCTCTCCTACAGGCTATGTGTTTTTTGGGCTGCACAGCCTCATTCGCTTTCGAGGCACGTTGCTGCACTACAATGCACCCCAGCGTTAAATTATCATGTTAGTCAGCAATTCTGCAACCACTGTCAATTCTATCAGGACAGTGCTGCTCTATGCCTCATTTCCCGTAAGGATTCTGAGAGGATTCATCTCAAGCACCGGCACAAAAAAGACTCTACCTAAAAAAAGCAAAACCATTAAATAAAGCTTTCATTTCATTAAGGTGTAGCCAACATGGCTCCAGGGTACGAGATTTACCACCCCACCCCAAGAAAACCTTGAAAAACATTTGATCACATTAACATTACCAAAACGCGTGGTAAGGCACAGTAAGAGTGAGGCTGCAGTTATGCAGACAAATTTATCAAAAAACCTTACAGAAAAATGCATATGTGAAATCAAAGTACAGATGGTCCTTGCTCCACAATGCTAATGTAGAAGAAAAATGCATTAGCCCCCCCACAAGAAATAAGGAAAATGTAGATCATGTAAACTGATGGGACAATTAATCAAATTAAAAGCATGCAAAACCTTCAACTTTTATCTTGTTGATGGAAGAGCCTTACATTTTGTTTGGCCAACTTTTAAAGATAGTATGAACAAATTGAGGAAACAAACTAAGAAAAATCTGGCCATACTATATAAATAAACACTTTTCAGAAAAACCAAGCAACGTGCATGACAAAATTTGTAAACAGTGAACTGAATGTGGAATTTGTGGGAAAGTAAGAAATGCTTCAGCTGCACTTTCCATTTACCTAATCCTTAACCAATCAATACTGTATAACAAATTTCCATTCTTATTTTTAGGTTTGGGATGCAGTACAAATGTCATGTAACACGATGAATGGAACAGAGCAGCAGAAGCCAGCAACAAATGCTTCTTCGCATTGCTGTAAAACACACAAAATACTGCATTGTTTATTTAAAAAGAAGGGAGAAAAACCATGTGTTAACCCCATCCATTCCTCAACTTTGGAAAGCAGGCATTGCATATTTTAAGAATTTGTTTATTATGTTTGATAAAGGGTGTACTGTCACTTCAAGTTAGTTGCACACCGTCAGTGACTGGGAATCACCTTTGCTAGTTCATATACTGGCAGTACTGTCTTCAAACCATCTTTTCTAATAAATGCATCTATAAACAAAAGCACTTTGTGGTTAAAAAGAATCTCTGGCGGTTGATCATCTGAGAGTTTAAAGTGCCTGATATCTGGGGACTGAGGAGGAAAAAAAAAAGACCAATTTCTGGCATAGAACCAAATATTCATCCATCATACTCAACCGCTGATTCCTGAGCAGAGTGATGGTGGTCCAGAATCTATCCTGGAATCATTGGGTGGTCGCCTCCAAGTGTAGCAAGGACAATATGTACCAGTACAGGCCATCATGGGTAATTACACCATTACAGACATGCCACTCAAGAATCACTAAAAATGATTGCAAACAAAGACTATGCAAGCCAGTTGTCACCAAATAAACCACCCAAAGGAAAAGGTCTCCTGGTGACTGCTCAGTAATAACCACTAGATTATAACCAAAACACAAAGTTATTGGTTAGTTTGCTGAAGCTTCCGCTACTAGAGAAATCCAACTCCATAGTAGCTCTTTTTCAAGTCTAAATCTCACCAACAGTGCAAACACTCACCTGTTCAACTCAAGAAAGCAGAAACATGAGCGAGGAATAGCAACGAAGATATAACTTCAGAATGGACACAGAGCAAAAAAACAGACCAACTAAAAGGAATCCTGTTGCAAGTGGATGAGTGGGTTCAGTGTATAGCATTAGTGCCCAAAATAAGAGGAAAACTTCATCCTTGACAGTTGCAAAGTCCACTACACAAAGTGCTACAAGGCAAAACGTCTGAAGTCTGACGGTGCAATCCCATAGATTTGTATGCAGCTTCGAGTAGCGTTTGCTTTATCTCCCTGAAAGCTTTCGCAACAGCTAGAGATGAACCTTAGTTAGCATCCATTAATTCTGGCTGATCTATAAGAGAGGAGTAAACAGCAGTAGATGAAGACAAGCAACGAGATTTCTTTAGCTTTCCTTGAACATTCATATCGCAGGTCTTCTCAACCACAGTTCAGCAGGCTCTCTTCTCTGCTTCTCTTTTGCGTTCTACAAATTTATTAGGCCACTCCCACAAAACGGCTACTCAGGTATGGGCACTTTCATATTTACAGTAGGCAAGAAAATTGCACGACACCTAACTCCGAGTGATGAGTCCACCACTAGGCAAGGGCTTTCAAGCTCTCTTAGCAAGTGTTAGAAAGCAAAAAGCAAGAGAAGTGGAAAGGTGTTGGATGAAGGGACCCAGATCCATACTACTCCAGGAAGCAGGGATGCTTCCCAAGTGACAGAAGAAACCCATTTCAGTACGTTTCAGTGCCCAGACACCCAGAGGCAAAGAGGCAGCGATGTCATGCATGAATAGGCTAGTAAGTAACTGAGTTACAGAGAAGCAGAAAATAAATAACACCTTGTCATCTTAGTTCTCATGCAAGGGCTCTCAGGGTTTTTCCTGTGTGTGACTCACCTGTAGCAGGTGTTTTCAGAGCAAGGATTGTGGACACGCACCACAACAAACACATGCTGAAAGTGCGAGCGGATATTCTTGGGAGAAAACGGACGAGCGCCTGGCTCCTGGAACACGATGGTCACAATGTCATTCCCAATGTGACGTTTCCTCAGCAACTGCACAAGAGGAGAGAGGAGACATGATGGGAGAATGTGGTGTTACAGTGCTAAAACGTCATCAAGCACTCACCTCTAGAAAATCACCAGTTCAAAGTGCTAAGGTAAAATATTCATCATAAAAACTCAAGCAACTGTCTTTTTGGTATAAGACCTTGTTCCTGAATAAGTCACAACACATTAATCTTTAAAAATATAGAATTTAAAGACAAAAGGACAGACATTTTTCTGGAAACAAATTTAATGGTCCCAGTTGCACCTGCAACCAATAGCACACAAACTGTGAGGGTCCACAAAAGTTTTACCTGCTGTTTATTGTTGGGTGTGTAGGGCAGCATAGTGGACACATGGAACATGATCTCATAGTCCTTGTAGGTGGTGTATAAGGAGTGGGTGCCGGTGGAATCCGCTGCAAGACAAAGAGCTGGTTCACAAACCTACTGCACCAGAATGCAACAGTCCACAAATTTCAAAAATATCGTTTCCCAGGACTTCCATGCTGATCAGCTTCTGAGGTTCAAAGCCTGTAAAGAAGCCAGGTTGATCTGACCACTGAACAGCTAATCTCAGACAGCATTTAGATTATCTGTGAGGATACAAAAAACCCATAGCTGTTTTTTTTGTAGGTTCAAACACTGAGGGGTCAGTCAAAATTACTGAGGATTTCTTTTTCCTTAAAAGAGAGAACATAGCAATTTCTAAAGAATTTGTTCAGATTCCAGAATTCAGTGTACCTATTGGAGCACCTATAAACCGCTTTTGCAAAACAAGCAACCATTTTAATGTGATATTTAAATCAGACATCTTAACCTAAGAGGGAAAAAACAACTGTGATAACCCCATTCTGTCAGCTGTTACCGTCTACAATTCCAATTAAACCCAGAAGCAGGACCTCCAATCACTGCACGCACACACACGTGCAGCTGGCCTATTCAAAACAGGGGTTTTAATTAATTAAATGCAAATTAATCATTTTTTTGAATACACAGCAGTGAGGTGCAAGGCAGCAGCTTTTCTGGAACAGGTGACTATTTGCAGTACTCTGCAAAGACAGTGTGTTACAACACTCGAGTCTATATTGCTGGTCAGCTGCTGGTGATTGCCAGCAAAATTCTTCATTGTATTAATTGTCTTTCACCTTTAGTACATGTGGAGTAAAAAAAATCCTCAATATTTAAGACTTGTGAGTATAACCAAAAAAGTCAGAAAATCCATCAATGAATGTGTGTGTGTGTGTGTGTGTGTGTGTGTGTGTGTGTGTGTGAGAGAAAGCACATCTTTGTGTAGCAAGAAAATCTGACAGCATCACATACATTTGTGCGTGTCTGCGGGTAGCCAGATCTGTGAATATCTCATTCAGTGTGACTACAGAGTATGTGTGGCGTCCTTTGGTGTGACTGTGTGCACATGCAGCAGGAATATCTGCCAGCATCTCATATATACACTCTACAACATGCAACTTCACTACTGCCATTTCTCCCAGCCTTGTCAGAGAACAAGTTTTAAATTCTAAATATAATAAGTAGCCTTTTTGAAGTATAATGAACTTCACTATGCAAAAAAATCCTCACTTAGGATGAGATGTACCTGTGTTCAAAATTTCAAATCTATGGCTTGAAAAATAAAGCTGTAAATAAAGGACAAACAGACAAATAGGGATTGAGCTTTAGGATTAATTCTGGTTTAGGGCAGAGTATGCAAACAGACTAAATGTTGTTAAGACTGGGATTCCAGGCAATTTCCTGGTATGGTTTCTAGCGACAGAGGGTACAGTGTAGTGTGTATACCACTGGACCACAGAATGAGCAAGGGAGGGAAATTTGAGGGGGCAGGCACACAAACTTAGTGGGGGGCACTATGTGGGAAAGACAGTAGATACAACAGTAATAGAAATGACGGCAGGAGCAAAGAACCAGGAGGGTAAAAAGAAAACCAGCAAAACTAGGGTTTGTTGTCCAGGAAAGCTGTTTATGGGATTAGAGATTTGCACTGATGATAATGGCAAACAAGTGTGATGCATCTGTAGTAAAGGGAGAAGCAGCAGGATCAGGAGCAATGATAGATAATGATAAAGCGATCAGGACAGGAAGATCAGGACAGGAAGATAATGATAAAGCGATCAGGACAGGAAGATCTTTTAGCATGACAGGCCCTGAAAAAAATAAGATTGTGATCTCATAAGAGAATTACCTTTTCACAAGAAAACATCTAGTCATTTAGCTTTCACCAGCTAAACTCTTAGGATTGAGGAATTAGCCATTCTAGGCTCTTACTGCCAATCTAAGCCTCAGAATAAATAAGATTAAAAAAAATTTAAGGACTTAACACAAACACTAGTGTCACAATTTATACTGCTGGTCAGTTGACTAATAGAGAGCAGATCCACAGATCCCCTACTCCCTGAAGACGTACTCTTGGTGTCCAGCTGAGCACGGTACTTTGCAAAGCCCTTGAGTCGCACCCTCTCCCCCAACAGCTGCAGAAACTCCTCCAAGGCAGGTCCTGCAGCCTCGTTGTTGTACATCTCTTCCTCGCTGCTCTGGCCAGCCTGGCAGTACATGATCCCCACCTTGAGTTGGAAGCTAAGCTGCACAGAAAAGAGGTGGTACAAAAAGACCTTCAAACCAAGCAGTAAAATTCTACTGTGTACAACACACTTGTCACTAAATCTTTTGGGAAGATGGAACATTACTTATACCGCCCTTCGTATGAAGTACTTTATCTGCATCACTGAAGTTGAAATCATTTGTAAGATTTGAAGGTTGCTATAATTAAAAATAGTATTGTGTAGCCATAAACTAAAGATAAACTGAGTGGTAGCATTAGCTCACCTGGACTGAAACTACATCATGAAAGAATACTGATCAGTGTAGCACTAAGGCAGCAAGTGGTGACAGGGTGGTGGGAGGATTAAGTGTTGTGATTATACCCCCTGCTCATCCAACTTCATTAGCTGCTCGGTGACCTTGGGCGTATTGAGAGCCAGCCGAAGGCACTGGGTGTTCAGCTCTGGCACCAGGTACTCCAGCACCTCCTTTAGGGGAAGCCCACGGGCTGTGCCATGCTTGGCAGTGGAGGGCACAGCATCTTCTAGGATGGAGCCCCGAAGTGTGGTCAGCTGGGATGTGCAGTGTAGGAAGGAAATACAAATGAATGAAAGTGGAGAAAGAATTTCAGACTTCACAATCAAGAAAACAAGCTTACTACAATGAACACCCCTCTTATCATTATAATATCCATTCAAACATTTAAGCACGCATAATAAATCTTACATTAGGCCCATCTTCTTCTGACCCCTTTCTACTACAGCTGTAACAAAAGGAAAATATTGCTACCTGTGAAGCGCCAAGACCTCAAATTGAGACCTTTGGACCAAATTTTGGATCTGTACACAATGTTATAGCAACACTTACTGAAGGATCTTATGTAATAAACAAACACTTATTAGTGAAGCATAGGCAGTATAAATTGGAGGGTGTAATTTTTGCCATCTGAAAGGCTTGAGGGAGGAGACAGAATTTCACAGATGGGACTGGTGAAACAAACACTGGGGAAAAGCTCACTGTAGTAACTACTTAAAGATCACAGTGTGGCACAGCAGTGGAAGTACAATTCCTCCTAGGGGTGAAGGAACTTCAAGCTCCACAGCAGCTCAAAGCGAGAGGAGGCTATGAGGATCTTGTGTTTTTTCTGTAGCTAACATATTGCACTTACCTCACTAGTACGAAAGATGACCCTGTAGTTGTACTGTGGGCCATGTTCCTTGTGGTCCTCCAACTTTTCCCTACGAAGGCTTACAGCCACTGGACCAAGGGACTCGTCAACCCCAAAATAGTTCCAGTGCTCTAAGGGAGGAAAAGAGGGGCTCTTAACTAAAGCGCAGCAGATGTCACACTGACCGAAATGCTAGCAACGTGCAAAGGAACCAGATTGGGGGGGGGGTTGACAGAGCAATTGCAATTCCATTCAGCTAAGGAAACTAAAATGGAGGCATATGTAGTCTTCGCAGTAGGTTATTCCATAATAGTTCTGGAGTGCAAAAACATCCTGTAGATTTTCAACACCTGTATCAGTTTTTGTTCATAGAGTCATCTAATGAGTGCTATTGAAGCTACAGATCCATTGCGGTGACAGCAGGGAGGCAAAGCTAATGCCTCATACACCAGCCTCCAATCCAACATGCGACAATTCCTCTTGGCATTTTAACTACAGTGGGCGTCCGGTGTGACAAGATGAAGCACTGTAAGCAAGAGAGGTCATTCTGAAAACTGATTAGAGGCAGACAAGCGGAAGGAAAGTGTAATAAAAAATGAGATAAGCATTAGCCCATCAGTTGAAAGAGAATAGCTTTAGTGGATCATGTCTTTTTTGGCAGTATAAGTACTGTTTTCCTTAGAGAACAACAACAACTGAAGGTACACAATCACTTTTAAAGAATGAGCTTAAATGTTTCCTTGAGCTTTTAAATGAACTCTGAACACTTTCTAGTTCTATGTGAGTAACTGACTAACTGCACAAATAGATGTAATTTCTAGGTGGTTTTGACTGCAGAGCACAGTTCTTCTACCTTCCAAGAATTTCTAAAAGGTCATACAAGGCCTGCTGTGCCTTAGAGCAAAGCAGATCCACCCCATGCATCCACCCATGTGGTAAAAGCCATCCAAGGAAGGGCAGAGAACATGAAATAATATGCATTTCCTTGAGTGGTGTTTTCTTCCCCTTATTATTTAAAGTGGACTGAAGGTCTACAGAACCAATCAAATAAAGGACTCACTTCCAAGAGGAAGACTGCAGCCCATAATCTACAAAGATGTGGGCAGATATAAAAGCATGTATCAGAAGAGGTGAGCACCTGTGCTCATTGCGACAAAGTTGAGAAGTTGGGGGCCATATTTTGATGGCAAGACATAACTAGGAGGGGGAGGGAAATAAGGAAAGGGAAATCCATGTTTTTTCTTTTTACTATATGGAGAAGTAATCTAAAAAAAAATCTGCTAACTTGCTAAGCCAATGTTGGTTAGTGATATATGGGACATCATCAGTTTATATTTTTTGAACATTCTACTGTTTAAAGCTGGGCACTGAAAATAGCATATTCAAAACCAGAGGACAAATCTTCTTTAAAGCTCAAGGATTTTTTGACTACACCTGAGACAGAGGAGTATCTGCAGCAATGTTCTGCTAGTAGAATGAAAGTGAGGAGTAGGTCCACCTGTTCACAAGAAACACACTTCTCCATACCTCATGGCTTGTGGCCCTTCAGAGGGCCACAGGGAATTGGCCATTATGTGTGCTGGTGCCTGTCAGCTATTCATTAAAAGGCTAAGAGCAAGGCAAAAGAAGCCCCAGGGGGACCAGGGAAACATCCAGGGTACCAATTACTGGAAAGTGTCCAAGAGCAAAGAGCAGCCTTCTCTAGGGAAAGCCTAAGGGTAGGGAAAGTAGCACTAACTGTCCTGACCTGCAACAGACAGCATTACTGGAGATGTAATCTGCACAGGCTCAAGCCCTAATCATACTAAACAGATAGCGTCTATGTACTTTTTATTGACATTTACTGGCATCAGGCTTGTTGGGCTTCGCAAAAACCATAGCAGGAAGGACTTCCCAAATCCAAAAACAATGTAGCACCTGCCATGAGTGAAATCTCTCACTACTCAGCTTAGTATCACTACTGGAGGCTGGAATCAACTAGATTTCAGTCACCTTTAGTAAATGACTAAAATATACACCTGGACTTAAGTTTCTATGAAAACAGATGCAAAACAAATGGTGATCAGTATTGCCGTAGATCGTGAGGGTCAAAATGACTGGATTTAGCTTTCAGAACATTATAAAGTACTTTGTTGAATACCGCTAGCAACACTGCACAGTTAAGAAAAGCCACACCTACAACAACATACACAAATCAACAGTTCATCGAAGTCCATAGTTGTTGTGCTTAGGTTAACGCAGTTTACTTACTTTTATAACCAATTAAGAGACTGATTAAAACAAACTGTAAACTGCTCTGTCTTCTCACGAGTCTACTTACCTCTTACGTAGAAGTATTTTCTGTAGTAGTAGGCACCCAGGTCCACGTGCTCCACAATGTAACGCTTGCCTCGCTCACTGTGCAGGCCCTGGCTGTCCTTGGGCACCTCGAGCACAGCAACACCAGCATTGGTGCAATGGGAACTCAGGGATGACTCAAAGGGGTTTGCTTCTGCAGATGCTGTGGAACCCCCACTGCCAATGCTGCCTAGTTTGGACATGGTGATCCTGCGCTCTCCCTCACCACCAATCTCATTGCGGAAGCAGGGGCAGCTGAGAACCAGATCATTACTCTTGTCATCACCCACATCCATGCTTGGGCTGTCCTTTGTGCTGAGCTCCTCCTGGCTGCCACAGGGGGAACTGTATGCCCCACTGTGAGTAGACGAAAGGGAGGAGGAGGCAGAAGCTGCAGCAGCTGCCGACGCACCTGTCGTGGTGTTCCTCCGTTTGACAGCCATCTGCCGACTCTGCACCACCTCATTCAAGTCAAACAGGACACTCTGGACGTCATAGTGAGCAAAGCCTTTCTGGCAGGTCCATGGTTTTGGTGGCGAGACACCATCCTCTGACTTACCATCCTCGGCATCAGACCCAGCCCGCGAGGAGTCGCCCTCAGCCTTCACACTGCGGAGCTTCCGGAATATGGAATCTCCACCAGTCTCCGACTTGGAGCGCCTCTTCAAGGGCTTATCTTTGAGGCGGTTAGAAGGGCTGCCTCGGTGGGCTGCCATAGATCCATCAGGCAGGTCAAACCCAGCTGGCTTGTGACTAACTGCCAATAGGTCTCCGAGCTTTTCAGGTGCTGGGCTGCGCTGGTCGGGCTTTTCACCCTGGTAGCCCTTAAGCATGTCAAAGAAGCTCTCGCCAGGGGCACCATGCTTGTCAATGGAGGAAGTGCTTCCGTACTCCCGGTGGATGGGGGACCACTTGTACCCAGAGGGACTCCAGTCCTCAGCACCATCCCCGTTGCCGTCAAGCTCGCTGATGGTGATGTCGCTGTTGCTGCGCTGTCGAATGCGCCGGATGCTCTTTCGTGATGAGCCCCGGTAGTCATCAGGGGACAGGAACCTACCATCCGTGCTCCCACCACTGTTCCCTTGCGTTTTGCTCTTCAGTGTGTTGTGGATATTGCGCAGCATCGAGGAGTCCTGTGGGCTGATCATATGTCCTGACTTAGATGATAGACTCGTCGACCCACTGACAGACGTGCTAGGGGAGTCAGATTCCACAGCAACATGCCAGATTCCGCCTCCTTCTTTCCTGGGAGGCCAGTCGGCCACTCGGGCTCGTACCCCCATTTTGGGCACCCCAGGTGCACCCCCTGTGGGCAGGTGGGCACTATCACTGCGTGGAGGTGGTGCACCGCCATTAGGCAGGCGTAGGTGGCGGGTGTGGAACTCGTCGGTGGCAAGGACCGAGCCACCCACACTCCTCTCAGTCTGTGAACGTTTCAGGCTTGTCATGGTGTGTTGCTGCCACAGTGCTCAGCACTGGAGGCAGAGCATGTCTGCCACAAGGGCTGGTTGCCGTACCTGGGGTGCATGGGATGTCAGACCCCACCACGGTCTCATGCACTTTGATAAGTCCCTAGATCCTAAAAAGGAGAGAAGACAGACAAGCTAAAATCTCTCTCTCGCACACACACACACACACACACAGTGACTGAGAAGACAGAAACCTAAAAAAAACCAGGAAAGCAGTAGGATAACCAAAACTAACTCATGTTTCTTTTCAAACACAAACCCTTTCCCAGAACAAAACCAACACCACCAAAAACATTAAGTCCTAATAATTGACCATTAGGCTTCTGCAAGGTATGCCACCTGAATTTGTTACATGTCTCCAAAAAAACCTCTGGGTAGCCACAACAGGAAAAAAAAACCTTGTTTTCTAGGGACCCTACAGCAATTGAGAAATGATAAATTATGAAGTGCTTAAAAGAAGCTTACATAAATACTAAGAGGAAAAAATGTAAAATGTGAAAAAGAGGCATCAGTCTGAAGAGTCGTCCTATTGTACAGCAAAGTTCCATGTGTTCGTTTTAGCTTTGGCAGGGAGCACAAAAATACAGGTGCATCAGGCACCCTAAACCAAGAGCTTATCGCATCTCATATCTGCTACTGCTTTTTAGAAAAGTGCCCAATAGTACATTTCATAGTTTTCACTGTTTCACATCTATTCCCTGTTTTTCTAGGCTCTACGCGGAGGGGGGGGCAGGGGGCAATACATTCTAGATGTGTGTGTCTATATATATATATATATATATATATATATATATATATATA
>UFQX01001433.1:0-44014 GCA_900497675.1 Arapaima gigas | reverse complement strand
CTGATGCTGTTTTGAAGGCAAAGGGTGGTCACACCAAATATTGATTTGATTTAGATTTCTCTTTTGTTCATTCACTTTGCGTTTTGTTAATTGATAAAAATAAATTTTTTNCAAAATCCCTGACTTTGTGCAAGTGAACCTAGAAGAACTGATGCTGTTTTGAAGGCAAAGGGTGGTCACACCAAATATTGATTTGATTTAGATTTCTCTTTTGTTCATTCACTTTGCGTTTTGTTAATTGATAAAAATAAATTTTTTACACTTCTATTTTTGAAAGCATTCTTACTTTGCAGCATTTTTCCACACCTGCCTAAAACTTTTGCGCAGTACTGTATAATAAAATAATGTGTATAATAAAATAATGTGCTGATACTGAAATAGGGGCTTATAAGTTTTGTTTTCCTGTCAATTATGGTGTGATTAGCTTTCACAAATTACGTATGAGTTCTCTTTTGACAAAAAACACTTATAAAGACATTTTTAAAAATGTTCTATGTTTTTCACAACCCTCAAATTAAACTGCTGACAGGGAACCCCTCTGAAACGCTGGCACCCCCCCAGATTAGGAAATCGTGCCATAATACACCATGCTCATAAAACCTTCATTAGAAAATATGCCAGTAACGTTCACCTGGGCCTTCCTAAAACCATTTTAAAAGTACTCACAAATATAACCTACTTAAATGCACCAACATGCTCCCTGCCTTATGGTAGTACCTCCTGAATGTGAGCTCAATACCTTAAAGACACATGGATGAGGAAAATGTAATAAATAAATAAACAGTACAACTGCTGAGCAGGAGACTAAGAGTGGCTCAAATAGTGCTTTTGTAGAATCCCAGAAAGATAGTCATTTTTCACATACATCCATGGACATCTGTGTTAACTCTTTTGACCAAAAAGTTACATTAAAGTTTGGAAAGGACAAAGACACCCGCCCTGGATGGATTTGTTACACACCTATTTTTATCAACACTTTAGTTACTTTAATCAGGCCTCTTCTCTGCTGACTTGCTATTACAGAACGTCAAGACTGGCATCAAGAAGATCCTCAACTCATCTCAGAGGTGCTGTTTGCTGTGACCAGCATGGTGAGCTTCACCCGATTAGCTTACATCCTGCCTGCCCACGAGTCCCTGGGGACACTGCAGATCTCCATCGGAAAAATGATTGATGACATGATGAGGTGAAAAGTCCTTAATTACTGTAGAACTAAGGTAGATTTCTTACAACAGTGGTAGCTTTGCTACATATAACATCTAGTGCTAACTGGCATAAAAAGTAGCATGATACCTTGTGAAGAAATATATTCACCTTTCTCTTTAATATAATTTTTAATAAGATTTAAAAAACTAAGCTTCATCAGAGCAGCAATCGATCGGTATTAATGATCTCATGATATTTTTGTTACCAGGTTCATGTTTATCTTGATGATCATTGGAACAGCATTCCTCTGCGGAATCAACAATGTCTATGTGCCTTACGTCAACACTCCATATCTTGGGCGGTATGAAGCCGTATCTACTGCTCATTTGCCAGGGCCACTGTCATATGTAAAACCCTGCCTTTATATTTGCTTTTGTTTCTTTGTTAGGTTTAACGAGACATTCCGTTTCCTTTTTTGGACCATGTTTGGAGTGGTCAATCAGAACTACGTTGACATGCCAGAATATTTATTGGCCGAGTTTGTCGGGAGAGTTCTTTATGGCATTTACACCTTAGTCATAGTCATTGTGCTTCTCAACATGCTGATTGCCATGATCACCAACTCCTTCCAGAAGATTGAGGTAATTTATGAAGGACAATACCATTACATCTCTTCATAAGAAAAGACCACACAGTAAGATATGAATCCTGAACCCAACTGGATTTACGGCATAGACAAAAGATAGCATCTCAAAATTTTTCATCCCAAGTTTAACTCTGATACAATATAATTGAAATGAGTAATCTGTGTTCTACATCTCTGATTTTCTACTGAAATAAAAGGGTTTGGTCCCTCAGACCAAACGTTTTCTTACCCATCTTCCCTTTTAGGATGATGCAGATGTGGAATGGAAGTTTGCTCGCTCTAAGCTCTACCTGAGCTATTTCAGGGAAGGCCTCACCATGCCAGTCCCCTTCAATATTATCCCCTCCCCCAAGTCCTTGTTCTACCTGTTAAGGTATGCCTACCAGTTGTGCCTAGCATTAAAATGCCTACCATTGTTGAGGCTTTAATGTTCAGGATTACAGATATGTTATTTTCCAGGGCAATTTTCAAAAAGCTGTGCTGCTGCTGCAGTGCCAAACCTCCAAATTATCCTCCCATTGCCTCAATGGTAAGGGATCAGCCCAGTTTATCAATCACAACTTTATATGCATAAGCAAGATCAGCTGAAGCCCTTCCTTCCCCTGCAGTCCAATCTGAACAACAATGGGAAGCCAGAGGACAGCCATGTGCCATATCGGCTCCAGGTGATCAAGGCACTGGTCCAACGGTACATTGAATCTGCACGTCGCGAGTTTGAAGAAACCAAGCGCAAAGGTAAGTGATCTACTTGCCTGACACTAGCATCTTTGAATTTCAGCAAAGAAGGTAAAACATATAACACTTAACATTTTTCCATCTATCCATCTCCAAAAATCATTTATCCACTAAGGATTACACTCCAGATGTCAGTTATGTTGAGGAGCTCAACAGTTTGGTTTAGTTTTTCTAGAGTTTTTTTGTGTGTTCATGACCAGACGTGGGGAACAGAATCACAGAGCTCAGCAAGGTGGTGGGGAGACTGCATTCTGAGATGAAGCACATCCACGAAAAGCTACAGCCAACGAGCACCAAGCATGAAGACAACGACATGCTGAGGAGGTACATCGCAGGTGCCAAGAACAACTTCAAGGGCTTTGACAACAAGGCAGCCATTAGGGGCGGCACTGACTGTTTACCTGACAAAAGAGAAACTGATGGAGTCACACCAGAAGAAGACACAGAGGAGGACGGTTCTCCTGTGTTAGTCCACACTTTCTCACCAACTCACAGCGAGAGCTCTGGAGACACAGGCGTGGATTCTCAGACAGGGGCTGAGTCCCAATCGCCTGAGTGAAGCAAACGTCACCAGATAATTTCTACATTTCATTGTCTACTCATTTAAATGGCCATTGCAGGTCAGAATGGAAAACCGAGATGACACAGCTAATATAAACCACTGCCTGTTAAGCCACACGTCAGACAAGACTAACAGTGTCATAGTACAAAATGCATCCAAACTAGTGCAATTTCATATATGGAATGATAACTGCAATTATGTAAGTTGTCAGTTTTATATGTCGCTAAACTTCTCTCTGCATTGCTCTATATTAACCTCTCAGTTCTGTCCGAGCCTTTTTCGACTTGCCTCATATTTGCAAACACTTGAGTGTGTATTGTTATGAAAAATGACATCTGTCTGATACAACATACTGGATATTATTGCTTCTACGTGCACAGCCTCTTATATTCCTGACTAACAAACAGTGCTAGTGCTTGGAGTCTGGTAAAGGTTTAATGGCTCAGTCGGGATCAGTCTGGTCGTGTTTTTCAATTAGGAGAGCCCCACGCTGGCGGGGCCCCTGGTGGCATGTTGCAGGTTCCAGCTTGCAGAACAGCAGCTGTTTGCTTTGGTCCCAAGTGCAGCCTTGGAATCACAGCCATGACTCATTACCCATGGCACTGAGGTCCAGGGAATATGAAACACTGTGGGCTACAGCCACGTTAGCCCTGCTCACACCCTGTCCAAGAGCTGAGACAGCCCATAACATGCAGGCACAGCCACTGAGAAGAGCTGACAGTTATGTCACACCGCTTCCCCCAACGCACTGGGTTCATTTTTCCTACGTGGGACAAGATCCTTTCATTTCTAAGTATCCGTGGGAAATAAACAGCAAGAGCAAAGGAAGGAGACATTTCTAACATTCTCCACAACATTTTACAACACATCCTACATTCTTATTTATCTCTTTATTTATACAGTTCAGCTCATGGATGTCTCCAAAGTGAAATACAATGTGAGGTTTTCTACAATATTTTCTCATTTATGTAACGGGTCTTTTTTTATTTCTTTAGCAATTCTGGCTGGGTACGTTGCTTAAGGGTACGACAGCAGGAGCAGGGATGTGGATGTACCCCAAACACACTACTGTGGGCAACCTGGTGATGTCCAAGATGTCCTGCTGTTCAGAGAGTAACCCAGCCTGTAGTGTTTGGGCACACATTTCTCAGCTTGGTCTTAGCTGTGGCTAATGCCGCACATAGCCAACTAAGCATAGCGTCGTCACAATTTAACATTATTTTTCCGTATTTAGGCGACACCTTTCTTCAAGGAGACTTACAATCTTAGACGCATTACACTACAACTACTTATAATACAAGCTACTGTCTGTCCACCTACACAACACAGCAAGGAACCAGATACTCACACAGTCACACAGTATGGGCTATTCAGTCACTCTTTCCTCTGAAACACACATCTTTGAACTGTGGGTGGAAACCCTGGTAAATAAAAGAAGGCACAGCCAAAGCCACCCAGACTGAACAGGGGTCAAACATACATCTCATCACACAGCCAAGGAGCTAATAGGCACCCACTCCACTCACTGCGCCACCATGCTGTTGTCAAGGTAACAATGGATTTTAGGAGTTATTATAAAATGTAATCGGCTTTCTGGACAAAGAAAAGGAAGGCGATTCAACGAGCAATTCGATATTTACACCACAGCAAGGGTTACACGCAACCACAGAATGAGTAACACATCAGTACATAAACCCTAAAACAAATCAGTGCAAGAACAACCACAGGCTTCAACACCACCGTCTCAGTTTTGGTTCAGTTACTGGGCAGCAAATAAGCACTTTGTCACTCTATAAGCTTTAGAACATCACTGTGCAATAGAGGCAAACAGTGTCTCCGAACTGTACAACGGACACATTCGGACATCTGTAAGCACTGGTCTCCGAATGCCAGGACTGTGAGTTCAATTTCTGAACTGGAACTCTGTGTGAGGCAACTTATAATGTCAGGTTTGTATACTAAGCAGCTTCAATTTACATGTCTTTTTATCCAGCTAGTTCATTTCTACCAGCGCAATTCAGGGTTGAGCAGCCTACACTGGTCAAGTATGGATTTAGATTTTTCTTTTTCCATTTAATGGATCACTGCTTAATTTTGATGTGCCACTCTTCATCCTCTGTATACTCAAAGGTAGTACAGCAGAAGTGAAGATTCTCTCTGAGATTGAGACTTTCTCACTGCAGGACAACAGTCTTAAACCTTAAACCCCCTGGTGACCTGAAGAAACACATATTGTGACAGCCAATACCTGTCTTTTTGATTTGGTTGCAAAATAAATACGTTATTCTAAAGGCTGTGCAAAAATGGCGTCAATATGTCTTAGTTAGTACCTAACAAAGAATGTCAATTTTGACTTGGAATTCTTTTGGCTTCAGCTTAATCCTGCTATTTCCAATTTACTATTAAGGCAGTCAGAGAAGCAAGTGACTTGTGCTATCTGGTATAAAATGTCAGTTTCACAATTAAGACATTGCTTATCATAGGTATTGAGAGATAACTGTTCAGCCAAAGGTGTATATTTTCACAAACCACTGAATTACCACCTAAACAACCTGAGGGAACAGAAGTCAGCACCCCCCCCCCCCCCCCCCCCCCCCCCCCCCCCCCCCCCCCCCCCCCCCCCTCCCCCCCCCCCCCCCCCCCCCCCCCCCCCCCCCNCCCCCCCCCCCCCCCCCCCACAGATTTATCGAAAGGCCTGAAGGGAGAACTTCGATTGACCAATCACAGAGCAGCATCATTCTCTTCTGGGTCCTGGTTCACCCTACGGTCCCTAGGTCTTCCATTTGGCCGTCCCAAATGATACGGCAGCACAAGGAGAGATGCAGCAGCCATGGCAACAGCGCTGAAAAACTGAAATGAATTGCAAATATCAGTGAGTGTGCAGAGTGTTTGCGCATTTTTCATCGCATAGTTTATAATGGATACCGTGAGGTTATTAACATGCTGGCTGAAAAAAATTTTAAATCAGTTAAAATGACCAGACGGGGAAATGTCTGACACTGACTCTAATTACAGGGGCGTAGAGATTCCAGGTCGACTGCAGGTGAGTGTGGAGCAGGGCCAGACTGCAGGGCAGGTAGGCCTCCATGTCACCTTGGTCTCTGCACCTGTGCAAGGAGACAGGGGCTCTTCACTGGTCACAAGGCTTAAGCTTGGAACACTGACAAGTTTATGTCCTACATTGATTTGTTGTGAAACTCAAGTATCGTAGTCCAACTTTGAAACTATTCCAGTTGCTGCACTTGCCTGCGGAAGAGTGTGCAGAGTGCTGTGTAGTTGTCAGCTCCACGAAGCTCCTGTAGGTCCAGCTCAGCTAGCACAGACCATGGCAACACCTGCCCTTCCCGGACCAGCAAGCCAAGGCTGTACCACCCCTGGACAAGAGCACAAGTAAAAGGAATACCTATAAAAAATACCATAGTAAAAATGACTTTCGTAAAACTTAAAAAGTACCCTGGCTCCTCAATGTACAAAGATAATTTTTTAAAGATGTTTTTAATTTGATTTGTTTGGAAACTTCAACCATTACATCACAATACATTCAAACAGACATGGTAATAATACATCTTTATTTTGCAAAAATTATTGGATACTTTAATACGTTTAAACTCATTTTTTTTTGTTGCATCAGTTCCCCTGCCCCCCAAATGAAGTTTTCAGTCAAGGCCCCCAAAACTGAACACTAACCTCTGACCAGTCGGAAACCACCAACTGGATCTCTAACTGGTCAAAACTAACTGTATTGTTATTAAAATGCTCGTCACACATAATATTGGTTATGTGTGATATGTACGGTCCGTAGCCATGTAACAGCAAGCGGATGAGGAGGTACAGAAAATGATATGTAACCTCGAGGTTGTCAATATGAGTTACGCTGCTGCTGTGAGCAATTCATTAACATTGAACGGTGCCAGTATAAAGAGTCTGCAGTATAAATGTTGTAAAAAGAGTTGTAAATCACTTTGGATAAAGGCGTCAGCTAAATGGCACATTAATGTATCTTTCGTGGTTCTCCTGCTGTGAGACAGGATTATAATTATTCTTGTTTTCATAAACATGCACTAAAATTCAAGGTCATTTCCATCCCGAAAAGCTTGCATTTAGTCACTTTATTGGCTTTAGGGAGAGAAAGCCCAAATATTAAATGTGGGGAAAATTCAAAAGAAACAAGAAAAGGGTGACAAAACCAATATTAAAAATTAATTTTCTTTATACATGTACTCAGGAAAGGGGAATAGGTATCAGTGCCATAAGGAGGTAACGTTAACCATTAAATGTGAGAAATTCAAAAGTAACACAAACAGGGTGACAAAAGTAAAACATATTTACAAATGTAAAACATATCAAGATCTTGGTATACTGCTATAATGTAAAAATCTAAACACCTATGCAATGAGCATTATAATTAAAGCACTTCAAATACTTAAAGTGATCATAAAGTTACATTTATTATAAGTTTAACATTCTAGCTGAAACCATGAAGCCTTGACATGCACGTGCAGGAGCCAAAAAATTGAAGATAGTAAATTATGCTGAATCTAATAGGAACAAGGCATCAATTCAACATTGCAGAATCTGTTCTGGCATAGATTTTAGAAACTGTTCCATTAAATATAAATTGCTTATTTTCTGGGTCTTCTGATTTACACACATCTCCATGCTGATGAAGATAAGTTCCTGTATAAACGTTTTGCCCTCAATCGTGCAACCAGGAGATGAGTCAGAAGCATTAAAATTAAAGGAATATTTAAACTTAATCAAATATGCATATCTTTAAATAGTTTATATTTATAAATAATCAGGATATTGGTGAATCAGGAATGGATATTAAGTATAAAATGTGATTTGGTCCTGCTATGATGTGATGGTTACAAGGCAAGCAACCTGTTGCGGTCTCTTCCTGAGAGTGACTTTTTAAAATATTTTCCTTTCCGTAATGCACAGCTTACCTGCAAAAAAAACCAGAGGAGTAAAGGTAACCAGTAACCGCCCACCTGTGCAGACAACCGTTTTTGATCAGATTACTGTGCATCCAAAAGAGACGGAAGGGGACCATACCTGTGGGTCGTTCCTTACTGCTGCCTGTTTGTACAGATGTGCCGCCATCTCCACATCTCTCCGCTTCCGCTTGCTGGCAATGTACACCAGGTCCCCCATCCTCACCAGTGCTGTGGGGGGAAGCAATGCAGGAATAAACAGAGAAAAGAACAGCAACAGCGGTGTGATACCAGCTGTGCTAACTTATTGCGTGTACGGTACCATACGGAGATGGATCTTGGGCCTGAATGGAGAGATTGTAATATCTCCACATGCACTCTGTTACAAATGTGTCATCCAGCAAGCCTCCCTGTTGGACAAACATAGAAAATAATAATAATAATAATCTCAAAATGTGACACTAAAAAATCCCTAATTTTACAAAAGTAAATAATCCTTAAAAAACAGTACCAACTGTCCTCACACAATACATACACCCAGTGTGGTTTCAAGTGCTACATTATGACCTTGCAACACTGCGGAGCTGCTGTAACTAACAAGACCAACCTGAACTGAACTATAAAGGTGCAAATATACGATGTAAACACATCCAGTGTCGCCGTACATTCAACTCACAGGGTTCTGCTCGCAGAAGTAGGCCATGTTGAACTGAGCTGACGCAAACCCGGACTCAGCAGCCATCAAAAACCAAACCAGCGCTTTGGACCTGCAAGGATTACAGAGACACGTTCAATCAACGCACACCCACTGATCAAAATTACTGCACACTGACAATTTTTCCACTTATTTGGCTTATAGCGTTTATCATCACAAACTCGTGACGTTTCTTTTATGTTTAACTTTCATACTGATGAGTATTTTTACTACTACTTATTGCACCTGAGTCAAGACAAAGAACTTTGCTGAAGCACAAGAGCACTCGTGGAACTTGAACCAGCAGTGTTCTGGTTACAAACATTCCAAGAGCTGCCCTTTGGTGCGGCGATGACTGCATGAAGATGGCTGTAAACGTTGTACAGAGCCACAGAAACACACTCCAAAGGGACCCTAACATCATGGAGTTGGTGACTCCAAGTATCCAAGAGTGAGTCCCCCCCAGGTTTTTTGTACGGCATCTATGAAAATGCAAATAAGTTCATAGTTACCAGTGCTGACGAAGATATGCATCCAGAGCCGTCCTCAGCACTGCTCCCAGAAACCCGTTCCGCTCAGAAACCCATTTGGCCCACCTGCGGTCAGTGGCCACGCTACATTACACAGACACCCTTATGGAAAAGCTCTTTTACAGACTGCACATTGACACCTTTCCTTGATACAACGAGACAGACAGTTAGAGGTCCACCTGTATGCAAAACATAACATCAACAGCTCGACTTTAAATGTGAGCAGCATCGATTCTTCATAATGAAACATAAACGAAATGACGGATCTGACTGGATTGCCTCTTACAACACTGCATCCAATGGGAGCCTGTTGACCCGGCCAGGGATCCCCCTGATCCACACCTCAGCCAGCCGAATCGCTCCGTCAATGTGTCCCCGCTGGGCAGACTTCAGGTAGTAGGTGTATGCTGTGAACTGCGGGAGGCACATTACAGGGACACTGCTGTAAAAGCCTACAGAGACTTTAGACAAGAGCAATGTTTCCAAAGTGAATAATGGTAAGGTGCCCCCAAACCTCAGCACTAAGGTTAGGTTTATTACATCATGCAGCATTTCTACAGCTTGTACTTTTTTCATGCTTCCTAGAGTCCAGATGGATGGCAACAAAAAATGGAAAATAGATACACCAGTCATTATTTCTTCACCTGGTCAGCTGGCTTCCCGGGATACAAGCCCTGGGCATGGATGACCCCCAGGTTCACAGCAGCCTCAGCGCTCCCCAGGTTATCAGCCTTCTCCCACAGCTTCACCGCTTGGGCGTAGTCCTGCTCGTATCGCTCATAGTACCAGCCAAGAGCATTTATCGCCGGCACAAAGTTCTGCGGGAGAGGTGGGAGGGATGGAGAGAAGCTCCTTTCACCAGAATGTGCAGAATGGATTTGAACATACAACCCAACACCTCAGCTGCTTTGAGGTGGCACACTAGTGATCTGAAGTCCATGGAAGCTGCATGATGGATTAGCCACTTGCAAATGGCAAAATATCGAGTATTAATTTTCTTATTATCACAAATTTTACGTAATGGAGCCAGTGTAGAAGGGCTGATGGCTCCCTGCTCCTGTCAGACCGGTGTGCACCATTCTGTCTTTATCTAGCTGCTATGGCTGATGTTGCTTCTTTTTTCATACCAGACTGCTCAACATCTTTCATTCTCAAGACACATGCATTTCAGCTGTGGTTAAAAATCCTGAATAAATAATAGTTTATTCTGCACACACTCCCACATAAATCAGCCTGAACATTGGTCCAGAACATTACCTGGGTGTATAAATCAAACAGTAAAACAAGTGTTCTTGGAGAAAAGTGTCAGCTAACTATATTAATAATAGCACTGAACCAGCTATGTGTGCTATACTGTCACACTTTGCAGACTGAAAAGCATCACCGGGTATGAATTAAACAGCTGTGGTGGAAATAAATTACCATGTAAAAAGAAATAAATTGAAGCTGTACAGAATGATAGCGCTGTTATATCATTATAACATAAAAAGATGAACATACTTTTTCACTACGACCCCTTCTGGGCATTAGGCTCAGCTTAAGTGTTCGAGGGCAAAGGAGCCGCACACAAAATGGTCAAAGGGAAGAGGGACGGTGGTGAAGCAGAATGTTGTGGGAAAGGGGTTTGAAGTGGGACGGATAGTGACACACAGTGAAATATGTACATAAAACAGTGACAGTGACAAGGTGCCCGAAATGAGAAAACTATCTAACCTTCTGTGCCAAGCAAACCAACAACTTATCCATCTCACAACTGAAAAGAAAAAATGGCAGCGCCAAAAGAAAGAAAACAACCCTAGTCTGGGACGTTACTGTGTCTGGTGCCAGTCGTCCTGTTTAAAAGCTCTTGTCCTTCCTTCAGTTAAACAAAAATAAACCCACCACTGCTTACTGTGTGTGACTAAGGTCCAGATGGTTAAACGGACAAATCCAAGGCTGGATTCATAACTTCTCCTACAATCTTTAAAAACACACAATGCATAAACACTGATTTCAGACACATTATCAGAACCAATGAGCATGTGGGGGGTTTTCAGTGTGCTTTGACTAACCCGCTCCGCTGCTTTCTTCAGGAAGGTGACAGCCTTGGGAACGTCCTGCTTTACACCTTGTCCCTAGGAACAAAACAAGTAGTCTCACCAGTGTCTGAGCCAGACNACTAACCCGCTCCGCTGCTTTCTTCAGGAAGGTGACAGCCTTGGGAACGTCCTGCTTTACACCTTGTCCCTAGGAAAAAAACAAGTAGTCTCACCAGTGTCTGAGCCAGACAAAAAAAAAACACTGCTGCGTACCTTTCTCACCCTCACCAAAGCCCACTTGGCCTCAAAGCATGAACTGTGTTTTTTTTTCACCAGCTTCAAAAGCCATGCAAGAGGCAGAGGGCCACTTTGACGCATTTGCTTAATTTGAGTTGAACCAAGCAAATGCAGATGTGTTCTGAGAAGCCCACCTTGAGCAGGACAATTGCATAGTCATACATGGATACAGGGTCCTCCAGGTTGACAGCCCCTCTCTCGTAGTGCTTTGCGGCGGTCTGCAGGTCGGGAGACACCCCCTGTTGGCCCCAGAACAGCATGCGGCCCAGTGCTTGCTGCAGGAGAGGGGATTCAAACAATTTCACATCGAAACTAATCTACAGACCAAGATTGTTGCTGCGGGTCTAACGAAATTCAAATAAATTATTTATCGCAATATGTTCAAGTTAGCCAGAATAACACCACTAAGGAATAAACACCTTCTGGGTTTGAGATTTAAGTATGTATCTCTGTCCCAAAATGTCTGATAAAACTCTGACACATGCTGACGTGTGACAAAATACCCACTGTGGAAGTAAAATGACTGCATAGTGGCAAAAAATGCTGTTGTACATAATAAGTATACAGAATGTTCACATTTTAATAGGCCTTTGTACTAAAGCTCAGTAGAATTCTAAAGTTCCTCAAACACTGGAATAAGATAAAGGTTAATAAAACAGGTTGTCCCAGACTTACGACATAATCAACATACGACAGACTCACATTATTAACCGTGTAATAAAAAATAAACAATAGCAATAATAATGATACCAATGAAATGGACAAAAATCATCAAAAAATTCATTTGTAATGATCTCCACAAATTCTGGTGAGCTAACAAGCATCTTCTAACTAATTAAAATGTGTACCTGATCATCTTGTGATGTACAATACACAGTACATGTATCTCGTCATAACACAACGACAGCTTTTGCCGACAGCCATACGAAAACTTACAACGTCCTACGACACGACTGAGCGCTTATAGCTTATAATGTAGATGAAAAATGTGAAAATACATTAAAACACTGCACACGTGTACGTACACAGTTTGCATGTGTAACATGGTAGCGTATCGATCTCGTAAGATGAACGCCATATGAGACTGTGTGCTATTACACGATGGCAGTGCCTGCACAGAGTCAGCAACAATCTCCTCGGACTAAAAATTTGTCCAACACACAGTGTTAGTTGTTCTCAATGTAATATCACACAAATATATGGTATGCTAATTCAGCACATCTTCCCTTCCATGTCACAAAACTGAAGTCACACCCAAATCTTGCCACGACTGCCATCATCCCGCATAGCACCACCTCCACCTGAGCTGCACCAGTCTCTCTACTGACTAATGATCGGCCATCAACGAGCTTGGCCGCCTTGCACTTGCTTGCACTCCCCACGTCTCGCCGTTATACAGCACAGAAAACGGAACTTAAAAAAAATGTTATGAACATACCGTGCTTTTTAAAAGGAAACTTTGGTAAAGAAAACAAAAGTGAATTGTTTAATGATGGTATGGATAATAGCAGCCAAAAATAAAACAAAACAAGTCTAAAACCTCTCTGTTTGAAAAGAAGTTTCCAGATGGTGGACTACACAGTAAACACAAGTCACTGGGTCACGAGTACGATCTGACTTACATCCTGAGCGCTGGTCCCTAACCCAGTCATAAGTTAAGGACAGCCTGAAATCCTTTCAAATTTATGTGCACCATTTAACACAAGGTACCTCAGCTTCTGCCACTCCTCTGCGTGCTTGCAGTTTGAGCCAGAGAAAAAGATCGTCTTGCTCATGGGTCTGCATCTTGAGAGTCTTCTCGTCATTCAGGTGAATCACTTCGACAAACTTCTACACGGGGCATAAAAAAAACGAAACCATTTATTGTGGTTTTAAGTCATTTAGGTTACATTTATACAGCCTTTCTTGGCATCTCTCTGTGTCTCTTTGCCATCTAGCTCAACTGCTCCTGCCTCACCACTCCCATACCTGCTGTGATGATGGGTTCTGCTTGTCAGAAGACGTCTGTGCGGCAATATTGGAGTAGTAGGCATAAGCAAGGGCAGGGTCAGGGGGTAACCCCTGTTCGCCAAGGTGATGCAGATGTCCAAGGTGCAGCAGCGCTAGCCTCCAGTCCTGCTGCGCAGCCAGCAGACACAGCAGCCTGGCCTGGACAGGACAATACACCTGCACAGTGAGAGACCTGCACATCCAACCCAAACATACACAGGGCCTATCAAAAGTGTTGCCTCCTTGGACACTTTTTACATTATTTTTTCCACGTTTCCACATTTTATTTTTCATTGTGTTACAGTGTGTGCCTGAGATGTAATCGGATGAGAATTTTTGGCACTTACATAAAGTATCTAAAGTAACAGCAGTCCCTTGATATCTGAATCTAATTCGCCCCCAAAAAACACGTCGGATAGCGAAATTTCAGATACAAAGGACCTATTTTCTATTCTTTTAAATGGGGGAAAATAAATAAATAATGTGCATCCAGCCCTTTGGAAAAAAACACCTATATAACTATCAACCCATGAGTTCAGCACAATAATAACCAGTTACCTAATTAAAAAACATGTAATGTTGTCATTAATTTGCATGATTAATAATTTGCACTATTATTATTATTATTATTATTATTATTATTATTATTATTATTAGTTTGCTGCTTCAGTGCCTGGGCTGGTTAGGGTGTGAGTTCAAATCCGGCTCAGTCTGTGTGAAGTTTGCATGTTCTTCCCATGTCTGAATGGGCTTCCTCCTCTGAGTTCCTCCCACAGTCAAAAGTGTTTCAGGTTGACTGGTCACTCTAAATTGTCCACAGAGTGTGAATGAGTGTGTTTGCTCATCCTGTAATAGACTGGTGCCCCACCTAGGGGCTGTTTCATGGCCTAGTGCCATCGGCCTTTAGGCTGGACTCCGGCCGCCACAGCTGTCCTTGAGATATTACTGTTGGTGTTTTGATTTTGCCCAGAGAAAGAGTACCCCTTTGGAACTTCATTTGGCAAAGTTAAGATGACACCCCGCCCCCTCCACACACACACACACACACACACACACACGTTAACCTTGTTTGGCTGCTTGTTAATCCCAAGACCAGTGTTATAGAGGACTGATGACAAGTATAGGCCTCTTTGGTCCCCCAGGCAGCCTGCTTGCAGTAGATGAGACATGATCTTCCTGCTTCCCAAGGTGGGCCCTTCTTCAGTCAGCTTGCGAAGGGAGCTGGAGTACAGCGCCCGCCCTACTGATTCCAGCTTAACCTCCTTGGCCCCTGAAGGAAGTAGAAAAATGGAGCAATAAACAAATGACTTCAAGAGCCCAAAATACATCACAGGGAGATATTCAAAAAGCATTTAGTGCAAGTGACACGTGATACGTTACCGCGTTTGCTAACTAGCAACTGCATTAGACGGACAGCCTGGCGTCTCTGAGAGGCAGGTGGCACCTCCCACAGCTCACACTGTGACGCTGCAGCCAGAACTTCTTTTCCGGATGCCCAGCTTCTGTACGGCTCCGGAAGGCTCTCTGAATAACAAAGGCAAATTAGCCATATATTGTTAAAGTACTAAAGATCGGATACTGTCTGCCCATCAGTGCCATCTAGTGGACATAATTATAGTTCATTTAATAGGAAATATAGTTAAACATGGTTATACACTATATTCATCAAATCGTTTACCACAGTCTCAGAGACTTACCACACTGTCTATCCTTTTGGACCTTAAGGGTGTACTCTGCCATTCTGACACGAAGGTCATCCTGAAATCGCTGACAGGACTGGAACCATTCTGTCAAATTCACAGCTTTAATCACATCCGGAACCCTCATCTAGGGTTGGAGCCACAAGCGGTGAAAACAGAACATTCCTGTTACTTCACGTTTCAGAAAAAGAGACCGCAGTGGCATTCATTCAGTTTCATTCAGCAGTTTACCTCGCTGGCTGAAGATGTCATTCTGCGGCGATGGTAAAGCGATGGACCGTAGAAACCCTCGACGCCGACCACATATGGACTGCCTCCCAACACAAAGTAGCCGTCAGTGTCGTCTAAAAGCACAGGGTCTTTGAACCTGCAGAGGAGGGTTATCTCACGTTTCAGCCACATTGGGTAACTTGAATTGGCTTCGCATCTCAGTTATGAGTAGCAAGTCCACACTCACCAGTGTTCAACAGAATGTGTGGACTGCTCCTTGCCGTTTATGTAGGCCACAGTGACACTGACCTGCAAGACATGCATGGAGAAAAGGAACAGTGAGCTTTAGGCAACCTGCAGTACACTAGACACACAGGCACAGTCTATGCACCAGGAGGACTGACCCATCTCCCACGTATCTCCACATGAATACGGCACCAAGCGCCCATCGGCACGGGGACATTGGCCACGAAGGCTGCAGGATGCCCATCTTCGCCTGCCACCTGGATATGGAGACGACCTGTAATGGAGGAGCAAACTATCTGACCGTCCCATTTTTGACCAAGTTCACCTCACCACGTGTATGTGCAGAACAGCAGTCGTTCAAATGGTCACTTGTAAGAAGATACCATCAAAACAAAGCCATTAAACTTAATCTACACCATCATTTATGCTCAAGCAACAACATACAGTTGCATGCAAAAGTTTGCACACCCCTGGCCAAATTATGTTTTGTTGATATTCCGTGCAAAATAATGTGAACCGCTGCATTAAAAAAAAAAAAAACTTCAACTTGACACATTTCTGCTAATTTTAATGCACAGTCACTATTTATTTGCCAAATTTAACAGTTGGGAAAAAAAGAGAAAAAAGAATGCTGAATATGCAATGTGCAAAAGTTTGGGCACCCTATCAGTCAGTACTTAATAAGACTCCCTTTGGCAGAAATCAAAGCCTCCAAATGTTTCCTGGACACAGGTAAACGTCTTTCTATTCTAGCTGTAGGAATTTTTTCCTACGCTGAAACTTCAGAAATATTGTTCGGTCATCTTGCGTTCACTTAATGTTTGGGGACTGCGAAGACCATTCAAAAATCTTATTCTTTTTATCTTTAAGTAGTTTGTTGTTGTTTTTCAGGGGTGACTTGTATCATTGTCTTCTTGGAATATCCAACCTCTTTTCAGCATTTCAGTTCCTTCACTGATTGTGGGAAATCAGATTGCAAGATGTTTTGATGTGGCGCAGAATCCACTCTTCCCACAACCTGTACGATATTTCCTGCGCTACTGGTTGCCACCAAAGCCCAACGGATAACAGATCCATCCTCACGCTTAAAAGCTGGCAACAAGTTCTTTACTTGAAATGCTTTGACATTTTTATCTCCAAACACAGCGTTTGTGTTTGTAGCCAAAAAGTTCAACTTTAATTCCTTTGGCACGTGATTCCAAAAATCTCTGGCTTATTTAAATTTTGTGTTGAATACTTCACATGTTCCCCTATGTGATGCGATCGCAGGTAAGTTTTCATTTTAATAACTCTTCCATGCAGACCATGTTTGCGCAGCAATGCTGCACAGCCGACCGACGCACCACTTCTGCTGTGTCAGCTAACCCTTCCAGCAGGTCCCGTACAGTGATATGGGGGTTCTGCTTTAACATCCTGACAATCATTTCTATCAAAGATTTTTTTGGTCTTCTACAGCTTGCCAGTTCCCCTTAACTTCCAATTCTTAGTCATATTTCAGACAGTGGAAATTGCCACCAGGTAACGTTTACATATCTTTCTGTTGTCCTCCCTGCTTTGTAACAGTCAATCATCTTTATTTTCTGATCCTGATTCAAAGCTGCTTTGAGGATCTCATGGTTCCAGAAGGCCCAGGCTCATCACCTTGAGTGGTTTGAAGACTCAGAGAATTTATCAAGCTCTGGAACTGTCATCACTTGACTTATACTAAGGCCTAACAAGGCAACAAAGTTCTGAGACCTTGCAAAAAATAACACTAGAGGGTAAACTGGACGGTTGTTTAAACTTCTGCAGACGCCACATTTGGCATTTTCTTCGTTCAGCCTGTTAAATTTTGCATATAAATAGTAACTGTGCATTAAAATTAGAAGAAATGTGTCGCACTAAAGTTTTGTTCAACACAGAGGTCATGTTCACAATTATGTTACACTAAATATAAATAAAACATAATTTGGCCAGGGGTGTGCAAATTTTTGCATACAACTGTATAAGAGTGGCAGATGCTTATTGTCACTGTTCTCAAAACATACACTGTAGTAAGACCACTTTGAGGACACATCCATGTGCTTCGGTGGTGGGAGAGGAGCACTAGGGTGGGATCAGTAAGGGACAGGGTGCATATTTCATTGTTTCAGCTCAGATTGCCTGGTTTCATCCTGCACCATTGTTCAGCTCATTTTCCTTTGCTGTTCATACGGTCCCACAGAACATGGGACACACATATCACTGTAAGATTTCCAGTATGTTTTTATGACATTAAACATTGGTTAAGAACACAAGCCAACTGCAGCTTACCTGTTACCTGATGATCTAAGTCAGCACCAACCCTCAGAGATCAAACATCCTCACAATTTTGTGAGCTGCAACTCAGTTTTTCAGACATACCAGAGTTGGTGAGGAAAACAGCAGGGGTGGCATAGTTATTCTTTGAATCGATGTGATGCAGAATACTACAGAGCTGGTATTTGCAAGGGCTCATCAGGTACAACCAGGTGGAGAACAGACACCTGCAGGAAAGGCACGAGACATGGGAGTCCCTGGTTATCCTGAAGAACACCAGCCCCACACACAATGCGTAAAATGACCACTTCTGACATCTCCTTTCTCAACTGTGCAGGTTTCTGCCTCACACTTCCACCAATGTGTACTTCCCACAGAGTCCCTGATACATCTTACCAAGGAAAGGAGATGGATTTCAGCCTGTGGTTCTCAAGGACCTTGTTGCCATAGCGATGCACAGTCCTGGTGATGCCAAAGTTCTCGCCCGTAGACGAAAACAGAAACGATAGGAAGTGGGCGACCTCTGAAGACAACATGAATTTTACTGGGCTTAATATTTTAAAACGGAACAATTTCAGTAAAACAGACAACATAAGAGGATTGGATTCCAAAAGGCTGTTTTGCGGTTGTTTTTGAGAGTCAGAATATGGGGCAGTAAGGAGTTGCAGAGGTCAGGGCTCTCAGCTTCTAATGTGAAAGTTCCTGATTTGCATCCTATTCCTGCTGTAGAACCCTAGATCAGGAAGAATACCCTGCTGTGCAAATGGGCAAAACATTGTGACGATGATTATGTAACAATAATTGATACAACCGAATCGCGTAAATAAAGGTTAATGGGAAACATGTCTAACTTCACGGGTACCTTCTTCTTCAGGACACTGGGGGATAGTGTCTCCGTGGATACGCCAGAGTAAGTATATGTCCCAGCGTGGGCACAGTTGGTGCTCTTTCAGAGGCCGGCTGAAGGGGGGTAGGGGTTCCAGCTGGGCCAGAACACGGGCCAGTGTGTTCTGGTTATGGTTAGATGATCCAGCCGCCACGACCCAGCCCTGCAGCATGACTGCCAGCACCCACTCCGAGTGCAGGATCCTCCAGTCCGCCCGGAACACCAAACGGTCTGGGAGGCGGAGGGTCACAAGCCGGATTCTTGGAGGTCCGGGTTCACAGTTCCAGCGTCTCTGAAAGACCTGGGATGTGTCTCCAGCATCAGAGGTGACAAGGAGCTCCAGGTGCACCACAGCAGCCTGAGAACAGGAGTAGCGGACCTGCAGAGGATGGCTGGACACGGGCTGCTCCGGTGGGTTCAGAAGCGTCATCTCGTCCAAGCCAGGCAGCCCGGCGCCCTCGCTGAGCGCTGTCTACAACGAGCCATCGGGAGATGTGAGGAAGGTTGAGGTTTGTGTGCCTGCTGAGCATTTTAATAAGGGCGGTTTGAAGGTCCATGAAGACTCACCAGCAAGAAGCAGAGCAGAGGGGTGACGCTGCCGGGCCCTGTCCACAGCATCGTGCGCAACAAACACATGAGCATTAACTTTCCGCATCACCCCAAATTCACTGCAAACACGGCCTGTGTTCTGCTGAACTCTTCATACAGACACGATGAAAAAAACAGTGAAAACAGAAGCTGCAGGACACAGAAACTACAGTGAACACAGGTAGAGTCACTTAGGAGGAGACTGCAGATCCACCTGATCATATTCCATTAAAAAATAGTAATAATAAAATACAGCACAAATGAGGAAAACGCCATAAGATAAGGCTCAGTCTTTTCCACCCGTTAGGTGAACTTATCTGTGAGGTGCTTCCGTGGCGCGGTCCCGACAGCCGCACCGCAGCAGAAACGCGCCTCTCCAGCAGCGCTTGCCCGCGCTTTCTGAGGCGCCGCTCCGCTTCTTCGGTTGGGTGGGATTCCGTGGAGCCGGAATAATATCCTGCTCTGCGCCATGTGTCGGTTTGGTAAAGTAAACAGATTAAAACACACACAGCAAAGCACACAGAGCCCCACCCGCCAGACAGCGCGCCCAAGAGCTGCACGCGCGGCCGTGCCGCGGGTCTCGAGCTGCGGTAAACCCGGTCCGCAGGGCTTCCTGGAAAACGGTGTGTGTCGGTACTGTAAAAGATGAGATTTTGCTGATATTCAAGAACCCCGGTGTCGGTTCCTCGAAATGGACCGAATACCGCGAACCTGGATATCGGGAAGTTGTTTTCATTGTGTCTTACGAGAAAATTCCGATTTGTGCCGCGTTCGTGCGAGGAGGTCCACTTCCCCCGAAATATCAGCCACTCCAAAATACCTATTTGAGGGGGACGAAGAGCACTTACCAGTTACCTAGCAACAAAACAGTTATCAATTAATATGCATCTGCGTGTTTATAAGCACTTTTTCAAATTTTTCTTAGGTTTCGTACCCTAGAAGTAGTAAAAAGAGCAAACGTTTAATAGTCAAATTTGTTTTTAGAAATTGAAGAAATGAAAACAATATTAAAAGAAAAAAATAAAGTGTACCTATTGTAGCAGGCAGTTACTGTAGTAAACTGTACAAATTCTTAAATAGAGGCTCTGCACTTAAGCTGTCTGGACTGCAATACTGCTGCTGAAATCCGGCTGTTATTTCTTTTCAGTTGCCTGCAGGTAACAGGAGAGGATGTCTGATAGTTAAAATAAAAGCAATAAGCCAAAAAAGTTCCTTTCAGCAATCTAGAATTGTTTATTGTCAAACACGCTGATGCAGGAGATGTGCAGGGAAGCACAAAAGAAGGGGGGAGAAAATTAGAATGAACAATAAAATGATGACAACAATAATAAAATGGGAATGAACAATTAAACGATAATATAGATATGGACAGATTAAAAGACAAAAATCTGTATAAGATAAATACAACTCATATAAATAATAAAAAAATATACAAGCATACATACGCATATAGTGGATGTCAGCGGTTATGGGCAATGGTGGTGGTAGTGATCGGGCCTAAGATGTTAGAGCTCAGCAGCCTGAGAGTCTGTGGTAAGAAGCTGTTCCTGAAACTGGTGGTTTTAGCCGTCAGGCTGCAATAACGTCTCCCAGACAGTAGCGGTGAAAACAGGGTGGAAAGGATGGAAGGGGTCTGCAGTGATGTTGTGAGCTCTCCTTATGCACCACTTGTTGTAGGTGGTCTGGATGGTAGGTTAAGGGGATTTGATGAAGGATTGGGCAGTCTTCACTTCCCCCTGCAGAGCTCCCTGGTCAGAGACAGTGCAGTTCTCATACCAGACTGAGATGCAGGAGGTCAGCATACTCTGTAGAAGCTGATGAGGATGGGAGGTGGAAGTCCGGCTCTTTTTTGGTCTCCTCAGGAAGTGGAGACAGTCATGCCTTTTTCACTAGGTAGGTTGAGTTATTGGTCTTTTCACTGCTAAACAGCAGGTTGTGTTTGTGCCTCTAATAGATCTCCAATCAATTGTCTCTGACTTGGGTCATAATACAGCTGACTGTCCTTGACAATTGGCCAACAGCCAATGTGTCTAGTGACACAGTTACTATACAATGTGGTGAGGTGCTGGTTTGAGGCGTCACTATGAAGGGTGTCATGCTTCAGACAGGCAACGCATCCAAAGTATTTAGGCACACAGTTTTTTTTTTAAACTAGGTCATTTATTTTAATATCAAGGGTCAATGGGCAGTGTGTAGAACAGATCTCCTCCTGCTGTAGTTCTTCATCAAAGTACTAACCTGAAATGACAGAATAACATCCTGCTGTATAATGATAAATCCTGAACTGCATACATTGTTTCAAAAAGAAATGTGATCGTTGTATTCATCATTTCCAGTGAAAGTAAGAGGTAAATGCACATAAAATTTTCCAAGAGAAGAAAGATTGAAATAGGATGGAAAACATTTCATACTAATAAGACTCCTCAAGATGACTATTCGAAGCTTGATCATGCATATTGAAAAATAAATCTGCAAGTTGCAAACCATTCCAAGGATTCACTGAAAGCAGCAGTAAAAATGGATTGTTAAAAATAGTGGGCAGTGAGAAGCAACCGGTGATTAATAAATTCTATTTCAGCTTTGCATACTTGCCCACCAACAGATTAGGCATATAATTGTAAGGAAATAAATAGAAGGCTAACACTCTTTCATTGAAAATAGTTTATTGCTATCATGCAAGTGCGCCATAAAATTCCAGACTTAAAAAGTCTGTTACAGAAGTCTCAGAAGTCACAGAAGATGCAAAACTTGTTTTATTGTGAAGGTATGTTGTCATAAATAGAGGTTAAGTAAGTAATGAGGGGAATTGGATCTGGGGTTGAGGAAAGGAGCTCCTGCTGGTGGCTGCTCCTCAGTCCAAACACAGGCGTTGCAGTGGGTCACATGCAGGACACAGTGACGAGGACCACACGGAGAGAACGCGCACACTGACATCTTTTACCATTTAAAAGTTTTCCACGTGCAAAAGAGGTACAAATTATGCCTTTAAAAAAAGGTGAAGCTCACATTGTAGATCAGAGAGGGGGTAATTGCCGCAATACATTTCATTTTGAAAACATTGCTAGGGTGACAGGCCAAGGCCATAGAGCAGGGAGCTGTTCAAAGCCAGAGGTGCTGGTGGCCCCCAACATTGCTTTGGTAATTATGTCTTCCGTTTAAAAATTAGTTCTGAAAGCAGAATGATGAGCCAAAACGGGGTCACAAGCTCAGTAAATTCCTTCCTGCATTTACCCTCACAAACCTTCTACAATGTTAACCAGGGCCTTCCTTGTCACATTTAGATCCTGAATAGTGTATTCTTTGTGCAATTTTTATCGTGAGAGATTGAGGAAATGGAAATGCACATGCTGATTTAAGAGGCTTTTGGGATGACCTTGGCGATTGCATTCTCGCTGGTCCTGGCTCCAAGAAAAGTTATCAAGCAGGATCACTGTTCTTCACCTTTGGGTCTCTTGCCTTGAGGAACAGGTGAGCTGCTCCCATTCAGGGGTCCAGCTGCAGAGCGGCAAGTCTGAGGGAAATGGAATGTTATAGCCCAGTAGGCAAGCCTTCCTCACTAAAAGTCAGGGGGTGACAGCAGAGTGGAGCAGGGCAGCTCTGGCAACACAGACATATGGCAGCACTCTTCTAGGAGTTCCAGTGTTTAAACAACAGAAAAAAAGTGCCTGATAAGAAATTTAAAAAAAAAAACCCACATCAGTCATTAGTCAATCTCCACTTTCTGAAAACAACTGCTGCTTCAAGTTTACATCACAAAACTGGCTGCAGAAACACCTTTCACGCCCAGCATGCGTCAGCCACTTCTCCGAGGTCTCAAGTCCAGTAAGGAGTACTTTCACATTTTCTTGAAGCTTTGATATAAAATTGGGTTTTCACCATTCAAAATGTTCCTCACTTTTCCAGCACAAGGACTTCCCCTGTCTAAACATTGTAATTTTTAATACAGGAGGATGGTAAACAGCCATGAGTGTGACAATATTTAAAAAATGAAAATGTGAAAGCAAATGAATTCATAGACATATAAAGCTGCCTCTTTTGCCAGTTTCCATAAGAACTGTCAAGACTAACAACCCTTGCAATGCACCTATAGTTATATAGTGAAAAATCATGTAAATTAAGGTGGGAACATATATTATCTAGTTAAGCACTTATATAATTCCCTCCAAATGCACACTTGTATAAGTGGAGTCCTCTCCTACTACCTAACAGGAAAAACACCACCCCGATCAGCAGTTTGACTGGAAGAATTCAATTTTGTTCTTGTGACGAAATCCAGCACAACTAGAAAAGTTTTTAGGGGAGTTCAGCCCTTTACAGTCTCCCTGCTTACAGACCAAGACAGAGACCTCACTAACCATCTTTACAAAAAAAAAAAAAAAGGAAGTAATCAAACAAAAAGCAGCTTTTATATATAAGCTGAAAAGAGACGTGAACCAAGCAAATACCCAAAGGCATTTAAATGTCAGTCCAACCAAGGTAAAGACATGCAAAAAGATTTAACCTAAAGGAAAACACTAGGGAGAACAAAACTCTGGCACTGAAATCTGCTGAATAAATAGCACTTTACATTCTCATACATATAAGCCCACTGACACCATTTTTTATTATTAACAAAATATATAAATATATATTACCCACTTACTGGTTTTTCCCTACTGGTTTTTCCCTACAGTTCACTCAAAAAGTGCAGATCCTCAAAAAAAGACAACTGTGGTACCAGTTTGCAGGAAAAAAATTGATGCCCCTACCAAAAAAAAAAAAAAAAAAAAATCCTTAATTAACTGTTTGGAGGCGGTGGCTTCCATGGGTCCAACTACTTCTTCTGCTTCTTAAAGATCTTGAAGGTGTGTTTCTTGCGGCTGGCAGTGGAGTCCGTGTCCTCGCCTGTGGAACCACTGTCCTCCTCAAGTGGGCTCTTCTTGGAGGAGAGCTGGGGGATGCGGGTGCTGCCTTTGCCACCCCCGGCCAAAGGCTGGGCCCCAGTGGGTGAGGGTGTGTCGGGGTCGGTTGAGTTTGGACTGAGCGAGCGGGATGACTCCGACAGTGAGACGCCAACCATGTTACTGTTGATCTCCCCCAGGCTGGTCGACTTCTCTATTGCATAGACCTTCTTTAGCATCATGGGGCTGTCAACTACGCTTTCGCCCCAAGCTCCTCCTTCTGGGAGGCGGCTCCCACCATTGGGCATGTGCGAATGCATATGCAGGGGGGTGGGCTCATCACCACGTGGCAGAGGGCCATGGAGTAGGGAGGTGGGTTTGATTGGATGGCCTTTTGAACCATATGATGAGGAGAGACGCAGCTGTTCGCTGGTGTGGGACAGTGACAAGGAGGAGTCTGAATCAGAGTGGTTCAGATCCCTGCAATAAAAAGAAAGCATTAGCTGGAGAGGGGGTGGTCAAGGACTGTACAAGTTAACACAAGAAAACACTAAGGCACAGCATTCCAGGCCTGTCACATTCTATTGAAATATTAAAACTGATTGTAAATTGCTCTGATTAGATTAAAAAAAATATTTCACACAGCAAAAAAATATTAGCATATGTTCTTTGATAGCGTTGTTACAAGCCTTCAGTATATGAATACACCTGTACCATGTGTTACAAACATCCAAGTTAAAACATTTCAAAGGCACATTCTCCATTTTGGTTATTTCTATTCTTCAGCACTCTACTTTCTAAAATTTCTTTTGCAAGCCAAAAAAAGTGCCTGCTTTTCTGCCACTAGGGAGCAGAATACACACTGAGAAGGAGGATGGGAGGGGAAAGGGAGGCAATGCAGAGGAGAGGATGCATGAGGGGAAGGAGGTGGTTTGCAGCATCTCATGGACTTAAATGAGCATATATTTATTTATTTATACATGCAAAACTTCTACAGTGATAAGTGTCTAGTATTATTCTATTCGATGGGTAGGGAAATGTAGCCAGCTGAGCAAAAGCAATTAAATATAGTTGGGACTTTAAAACAAAACACTTTTTCATACTCTATGCAACTTCCTGTTATTTCTCTATTTACACTTTTTTATTTTCCTGTGGCACATGAAGTGAAAAGTGAAGTACCAGCACTATCTCATGTGTAAAGCAGAAAAGGATGAATAGTAGGAGGTAAATATTGACAATCATTCTGAAGTACAGTTAACTTTAATAGTGCTTCTCATTAATGAAAAACAATACAGCTGGTGCTGGTCTGTGGTGCATCGTTTTTAATTCATTATAGCTTCAGTGATGTTTATAAGTGATGTTTTCAATCAATGGTTAAATCAGAGAATTAAGCTGTATTAAACACTTGATGGTGACATAGCGAGTAGACCTAAAAACACTCCAAAAACACTTAAAAAACACTTATTGCCAGACTTCCGAACCAAACTATTTGTAAGGTGAAATATAAGCGTGTGCAAACATGTCTAGCAAAAATGTGATCTTACGCTGTTAAAATGAAGAAATAAAATATCAATGCATTGCATGCATCACACCTGTTACCACAAACAGAGCTCAGCAGTGCTGCCATATTGGTAAATTCAGTGCTTTTTTACAACTAGTAAGTCTAAGGAGCAACATGGTCTGTGGCTGCTGGAACAATACAATCCAACCAGCTTGTAATCAAATGACAATATACATTCAATTCACAGATTTTGTGTAACTACAAATATAGATGATTAATTCCTAGTATCAAATTCACTAAAGAACCGAGAAAAATGGGCGAGCAGGTACTGTAGTAATGAGAGGCACTACCTAGGTCCAGATCCACCCAGGTGCATACATTTGTAACTAAGTGTAAAGGGCTTAAAATGTATTTTGTTCAGTGTCGGCAGTATAAATAACTAATATAAGATGGAGGTTAACTGTTCATGTGGGAGTGCCTGATGAAGTTTGTGGAATACACTGGGGGTACCTACATTTTACAAAACGTTTTATTTAAAAAAAAGAAAGTTTAGATAGATACAGCTAGAGCTGATGATAACGCCAATCAATACTTATGGAAAGTATGTTTTTAAAAAGGGAGATTATGAATTATAATTAAGGGTCACAATTAAATTTGTATATTAAAATTAACACAAGCTAGCAGGAACATTAAAGGGAGGAAAAGGATGCCGACACCCTAAAAATAAAATAAATTGTTAAAAGATGCAAATCATAAAGTAGGATGGACGTGATTAGGAAAGGGATCCCCACTCCATGCGATGAGTACAGAGCTGAGGGGTACCCGAAGCTGCTGGAGCGCTGGCGCCGTGCTGGAGTGTCGTCTGGGATGGGGTCGTCGGGGATTGTGTCCAATGGCTGGAAGTAGGAGGAATGATGGACAAGAGGGGAGGGAGGAATATGCACTGCTGCAGGTGAAGCAGAGGAGTAGACGATAGAGGGATGTGAAAGGGCGGGGGACAAGGAAGGTAGAGCAGGGGTCTCAAACTGCCCAAAAGACTGGCTGCGGGACTGACGCAGAGCAGTCCTGGGCCATGTCGGGTGGCCAACCTCCCCCTGCTGACCCGGCAGGAAGCAGCCCTCTACCAACCTCTGGGAGCCCATGGCTAGCTGGGGATCAATGTGCCTTTGGCGCAGGGACATCATACTTGGAGCTGTGGGCAGAAAGCAGACGCATTAGCAGACCCACACCCACTCCTGGGATGCAAATATACTGCATAGAAGATAAAGAGATCTAGTAAAAGCAGAAGACACACATGATGTGAGTTCAACTTCAGGCAAAGCAGCTGAAGACATTTATGTCAACACTGACAGCACTGTTCATCACAGCTTTGCCGAAAGTTGGCACAGCTACTAAAATGCTGTGTGCTCTTCGTAAGAAGGTGAATTCAAGTCCCTGCTGAGGCTCACAAAGCATCAGTAGGGGAGAAGTGCAAGAAACGCATTTGTTTGTATGCCCTTGGATGGGTAAGATGGCTGAGGTTCTCACACCCTTATTGATCACATCACCAATGGGCAGTCAGGTACCTACAGGATGGCAGGTAAAATTGAGAGAATAACACTCTGCTCCAATTTTACATCAACCGTTGAAGGCTATAGCTCGTACAGTGAAAAGAAGTATGTGTGTCACAGCATCAACATTACAGGAGAGTGTGTCACCCCTCCTGAGGTGGCATTGATATACTTTGAAGAACACAAATAAATATTTACAGAAAAGGGGGAAAAGGCAAAATTAATAAATTAAAATATAATCTGCCACCAAGATGTCAGATCACTAAAGACTGCTTCAAGCTTCACACACAATTTACTGCAGAGATACAGCACCTCATATAAAATGTCATTCTGATAGGAATGGACCTGAAACAGATTAGTTTTTTTAGATTCTTTTTAAATATAGGTAGGGGCTGAGCAGTTTTGAGAGACAGAGGGAGTTCATTCAGCCACCCCATCTTGCAGTTATCTGTAACAGCTAAAGAGTCTACCCAGAACTGTGTAGATTTGAGGTAATGGTAGATATGACAGATGTTGGAGCGTACTTATTGTGTGTGAAGCACAAATCAGCACTGTGATCTTAACAGTAAAATACCTGTTACATGCAACTTATACCTGTGTATTTTATCTGCTGAATTTTTTTGTCAATATGTGCATTTTGGGGTATGTGACTTATACTCCACAGCAACTTATAGTCCTGAAAGTACAGTATATACATCTTCTTCCTAAGTACCTCGCCACCTCAGGGAGGTTTTCATACCAACTGGGCAACATAATTTAGGGAAGGAAGGTTACACCGAGGCAAGTGAAAGCGTGTTTTTGGGTGATGGAGGAATGGAGAGAGATCAGTCTACAGGACAAGCCATTTAACAGGAAGTAAACAGGAAAGAGATGGCAGCTCTCCTCCCACGAAAAGCTTTATACAGTACTCTCCACCCCCCGCAGACTACTGCATGCATTGTGCTAATCGTGAGACTGGTGTAGCCACAGGGGGAAGGAGGCTGGACGGCAGGCAAACCAGAGGGGGTCCACAGCAAATTGCGGTCAGGGTTGACAGACCAGAGATCACTAATGGAGCAGCCCATCTGCCGAACAGTGTCTGCAGTTGGCCCGTTGTATGAGCAGCGAGTACCAAGGAACAAAGGCAGTAAGGGGAGAGGGGTGAGAAGATAAAGAAATTAGGGTTGTTACTATGAATAAATGGCGACCCGCAACCATAAGGCATACTTTACACCTGCCAGATTCTTCAGTCAGATGTTCTGTCTTCATTGACATCACTTCATTTTGGCTTTCACCATAATCAAAGTCCAGAAACACCAACACTAGGGAATGTTTCCTGCAACCCTTTTACCTAATCTCTGTTAATACCCACTTCCACTATAGCAACTTTGAGGACAGATTAGAGTGTGTTAACATTATTGTGCTCCAGGGTGACCCAACCCCTGGATCAGCAGATAAATGCAGAATTCATAAAGTTTAAGAGGTATCTAGAAGGCTTTTCAGGTCTTTTGCCTGACTGGGTGATAATATCAATGAACAACACCTTACAGCAAGATTCAGCTTTTACATTAGTCTTGCAGAAACAAAATATGACTGTACCGTACAATGTTTGTGTTAATAAAATAAAACCATAACCAATTATGAAATCATAAGGATTATGACTAGCAGTCGTTACCCAGGCAGGGAAACTTCCCTACAGCAAAGTAAATGTTGATGACCCCTGTGAAAAGCATTGACAGACTGTTACATTTGTGGGTCTTATGTGTAGCTACTAATGGGCATTATGAAACAAAGTAGGGGAAAGTGAACCGTTTTGTTAAATGCTTATTGCAAAGTTTTGAGGCTGGATCTAACCTTTTCAAAGATGGATACATTCCACAGCACATAATTTATTCTTGACAGATTAGGTTCAGAGCTCATTTTCGCAGCTGCAGCATAGTCTACTCTTAGCATATGAAGACAAAGAATATCCACTGAGCCAGTTAAAGATGTTTTGTCATTTTCTTTCACAAGTACTATTTTCAAAATCAGCAAAATGACACAGAACACCAAAATCTTTCTGCAGGAGGTGTATGACTAAGGCAGGGAAGAAAAAGCGAACAAAACTATAAGAAAAGATGTGAGAGAAATGTGGCAGTTGGCATAACGTGGATCAAAACGTGTGAATTTGAGTTGCATAATGACTGTTGTAGCTGAAAGGAATGAAGATGAGCTGTGTGTCATAGGTGTGTAATTCTTTGGAAAGGTGAGAATTTCTGTTTTCCTGTGAACCACATGGGGTGGGTCAAGATAACAAGCACTTACGTTGTAGTGCCCCAGGTGAGATGTCCTCATCCAAATCATCCATGTCTTCAGACATAATGAAGTGTTGGGGAGTGGCCCGGCCACCCATGAAGCTGGGGTCCAGATTGAGAGCTGAAGCCAGTGACGGCAGCCCCGGGTTATTGACAATGGTGAAACCAGTGAGCACCTCAATCTGCTGCCACCGGTGTAGACGTTCCCGGAGGGCAGCTGTCACCTCGCCCAGAGCCTGCCTGGGGAGTGGCAGGGTAGAAGGAACATGGAGAGAGATGCCCAGGTGAAGATATAAGATGAGTGGACAAATTGAGAAAGACAGTGGACAGATAGAGTAGAAAAAGGTCATTCTGGTAATCAACCATGAGCCAAAGCATACTAATATGGAATGGACCATAAGAACAGGAATGGAATGAGACTCACTTGGCTGCCAGGATCTTATGATCCACATCATCCAGTGAGGAGCTGTGTGCCACATGAAAGGTGCCAAAAAGAGTGTTCCTCTTTTTCTTTATCTTCTCTGCCTGGAATGGGGCCACAACACATAGCCTGGTAAAATTTTTAACCCACAACCTCATCCTTCCCAATCAAGCCCCTAACCCAGACCATCATCATTGCTCTGAAGTAGAACCCAGTGTTGCTCACCCCCTCTTTAGCCACAAGCAGCTGGCGCTCAGCATTCTGCTTCTTAATGTTATAGTACTGGACCTCCACCTCATGTGTGAGCTGAAGCCACTTCTGCAGTGCTTCAGGTGGAGCCCAGCTGCTGCGGGACTCCAGCTCCTTCTCTGCTTTCTTGAGGGCCATGCGCACCTGCAGCACAGCATGGAAACACACACACACATACAGGTGTGCAATAAGCACATGCACACAGAAGTAGTATGGTTATATGCAGAGAGATAACATTATTTTGCAGTTGCACAGAGTGATTAAATGACAGAGAGAAAATAAACTCAGAAAATGGAAAATGGAGAGTAGAAGTTCTCAACAAAGCGTTCAATTCACTTATGGTCACAAACTAAGTTGTGACCAAAATAACATGGCAGGTAAAAGCACCATAAACTAAATTCCTCTACAAGAAATCAAGACTCAAGCTCCATGGTAAGGGAGATTGTTAGAGCAGAGTTGCTGCTCCTTCAGATCAAGAGTAGCCAGTTAAGTTAGTTTGGGCCATTAGTTATAAAGTACCCTGATTACCTCACACACGAAATATACAAGGCTCGTCCCACATGGGGGAACCTCTGTAGAAGACTCAAGACAGGGTGGAGAGACTACATCTCCAAGCTGGCCTGGGAACTCTTGAGGATCATCCAAAAGGAGTTACAAAGTTCCACTGTGTAAAGGGAGGAATGTTGTGTCCTGTTCAGTTTATTGAAACTTCAATCCTCGTTGAGATATGAAGCTTGAAAATGGATAAATAGACCTTCCTTTTTTGTTTTAAGAAAGGTTATGGACAGTATCTACAGTTGTAGGTCCTGGACAATAAATAAACCCTTTAAACTAAATGCATTAAGTCAGTCATCTATCCATCTGCCATAAATATTTGGTTAGAGAAATGCACATGGTCCTTAAATATTTGGACATATGCTGGAAGAATACAGTGAAGACAGTTCCAAAAACAGAACAGCACAAGCACAGGGAAGTAGGAACCTAGAAAACTTGTCTGGGCCAATCAACCCGTTCAAACTAACACTGAGAAAGAGAAGTCTATCCCAAATTATATGTAAATCCTTCTATACTCTCTGAAGCCAGGACAGCAAGACATGACATCATTTGACCTCCCCGGGAATCTGCACACAAAAAAATGCAAGGGCAATTTTAACAGGAGGTACTTCTGCAACAGCTGCTGCCCATTCTAACCAGCATGGGGCCATGCTTCACACAGAATCACAGGGTGCCTGTTATCATCAGTCACACTCCTCGGAATGTACAAAGCACATCTTTCTTGCTTTTAGAAACAAGCATGACAGACACATTAAACTGCCTTCCCACACAAGGCCTCGTCCCAACAGTAAAACTACGAGTTTATTTTTTTAATCGCATCAAACATCTTCTTAGTGCATGGGAAGAAACCCAGCAGTGTTCTTTCTTAGCCTGTCCCTTTCCCAAATTGAAATCAGATAAGTCGAGGAACTCTGCTCCATGGTCTGGCTGTCTGATTACAGCTGGGATCTGTCTATCTGATAATGTTGTACATAAGCCTGCAGCATATCTGCGTGTCCTAGGCAGCATACAGCCGTCAGCTTCTTCCTGCCACCTTCCAAGAAAGGCTAACTGACTAAAAGCACACCGGGTCCTCTGCTGTTAGTAGCTATTTGCTGAGACATAGGTTTACCTGGCTGTTGAACTGAGACTGATGGTAGCACTGTGTTGCTATACTGAGTTTATCTCTTATTTCCACACAACTGTGTGCTTTCCAGTGTCATCCATATCTCCACTCACACAATATTTTCTTTCCAGCTGCCTTATTTTAGTGGTCTTCAGAGCAGCAGGCTTAAGGCTATCCCTCTCTGTATGCAATGCTCAAGCTCCAGCAGAACCTTCCCACACATTCTAAAGAATCTCCCATGCTGTACCTGGTCCAGCTCTTCCTCAGCATATTTCTGCCGACTAAGTTCATTCTCGGTGCCCTCACGTAATTCTTTCAACCGCTGTGCCTCCTGTTTGGCTGAGTTGATCTCGTCACGCAGTTTCTGCTCCAGATTAACCTTCTCCACCTCTACCGTGCGGTGTTCCTCCTGTGCAATCTGCAATCTGACAGACGGAAGAAGGCAATTAGAGAAAAGTAACATGTCCTCTTGCAACAGTGTGAATAGACCAAAAAAAAAGAAAGAAAGAAAGAAAAATCCTAAAGCTCTACTTGTCACAGCTGAAGTAACACCATAAACACATTAAAACATTACTAGACAGATTAACACAGATAATCTTAGGGCACAAGAACATGGACCATTTATCTAGATGGTTTTTGTATCCTCCGAGGATACTCTACACTGAATAACTTGACACCACAAAGTACATTGGACATTTAACTGTCATATTTTACATTTATGTTTATTAATTTAGCAGACAGTTTTCTTTAATGCAGCCTGGCAGATATAGATGCAGACACTCAATTCTTGAAAATCTATTAGTCTAATGTCACTGTTTTTTCAGCAAACATGCAGCTGCACACAGAATTGATAGGAGTACCAATTTTTGCCTTAAATGTGTTTAAAGTTTTTGCCCAGTAAATAGTGTCCATTGCATACTTCTATCATGTGCTCTTGGATGGAATACAGGAATAAAAAACCTAGATAATTTCAAGATTGCACATAGAAAAATGGAGACCAGCACAACGAGCAAGCCATAGAGGCCTTCTTTTAGCGAACAATCAGGGATTCCAGTTCTCAGCTCACTGCTGTAAGGGGACATCTTACACAACCACGTGAGGTGTACTTCTGAAAAAAGAGGACTGTTTGGCCCAAAAGATAAAAGCAAACTTGTACTGTTATGCAATTTACTCATCATGGCTGATACAGGGCCCTGCAAATGGTGCAATATCTTCTCAGACGATATGCAGGAAACTCCACCACAGTGTATCAGGATGAGTTAGCTTTGCAGGAAAAAAAAATTGCAAATAGCAAGGACATTGATCAAATCGGCACGTTTAAATATTTTGTTGCAACTGAGCGTTAACAGTCGTTAAACTTTGAAGAATTTTACCAACTGAATTCAGAGACCACTGAGTGGCACCAAAACACCAGGGCAGCTGGTGGAGGAGAATGAAGGCAGGAGATCTTTTTGAGCCATGCTTGACCTTTACCAAAGAGTGTCTTCAGAAATTTCCCAGTGTGCACCTCAAGAGTCACATACTCAACTAGATACTGTCCTGCTCAAACAACTTTTTACTCTCCTGCAAATATTAGAAATACTAGAGACAATTTCTGTAGTATCTGTACATTTACAACTAATGTACTTCTCTAAAATGCTTGGCTGCACTCTTACTCTTCTTTGCTGTCTGTATATAATAATCAATTAAGTAAAGTTATTTTTCAAATGGTCACTATATTCCTTTCTAGCCAGTCCAAAACTATGTTACCTTTGATCCCTCACTACTTTTCTCATAACATTCTCCTTTTCAAACCACTCCTGATAGTACTATATTCACCACATCAGCATCTTGCGCACAACCACCAACACTCATCTTGTAGACATGAAAATGTGCCTGGTTTCCCCCTCCCATTATTATGCTTTTATAAATCCTTCACTTCAACACAAAAGTCAACCCAGATAACAGTATCCCTCAAATAACAAATAGAAAAATAACAACCCAAAAACTATTTTAAAATTAAATTTCACTTAAAATTCACCCATGTAACAAAATTAAAGGAAAAAAGACTTGTAATTATGGGATAATGTCACTCTTATATTCCTTTCCTAACCCTAAAAAAAACTGTATAGCTGCCACACAAGACAGTAACCAGGACAACAGATTTTTATATAAGCAACATCCATATAAAAGGTGTATTTGATTTTAAGTGAAGCTGGATATCTTCATTCCATTCATTATACACGTTTGAATGCATATATACAGACATAAGAAACCTAATAAGCATCCAACAAACTTCTAAAGCAATGCTTTCTTGCTTTGATGGCAGCCAAGAGCTTCACTATGACTAATGCTGGTTAAGGAGCAGTTTGGATTCTAAATACACTTGAGTGACAGTCACAGTAGTGAACATCTGTTTTCTATTAGCAGATCACTTTGCTACAAATTTTGGAACTGCAACCACACCTACTATGGCACCCTTATTTAAACTTACCATCTTCAAGGATTGTTAATCATTCCTTTCACATTCATTATGTTTTATACTGTAGTTTTACATGAATTTAGATTTTGCCAAATATTTAAAATGTATTAAAAGGTATTTAAATATTGTGCTTTAAACATACTAAGGTTCCACCATTGTAAACACGTGTTTGGGGCAAATGCTGATAGTATGAAATTTTAGCAAATTCCTAACTCATTATTACTAATTTTATCATCAGTATTATCATCATCAAGATGGCAAATTGATGCAGCAGAAAAACTGGACTGGGTGTATGCTTGAATGCACCTGCGTCTGGGTGGGGTTTGCGTGTTCTTTCCAAATTTTGTGCGTTTTTTTTTTTTGCTCACTCGACATAAAGTGTATTGGTGACTTAATTTTTCTGCAATGTATGAATTCATAAAGAATGAGTGTGTGTGACAATACCATGTGAATAGCACCCTGTCCATGGTTATCCTGCATAGCCTAGCGCCCATTGTTTAATAGAATATGCTCTGGACCCACCTGACTTGGACAAGCAACTAATGATAGTGACGAAAATTATTATTTATCGGCAGCAGCTAAAAAAGGAAAGGAAAGGAAAATAAAGTTGTGGCAGGGTGTAGGGGTCAGGGAATGGCACTGAAAGGGGCTACTTGATATGGGCACAAGATCTCCCTGAAGATTCAGCCAGTTGAGCAGCTGACCATAGGCCATGGAGAGGAGGAAAAGCACACAGATAGAAACACAGAGTATCGTTCCAGTGTTTTTCACAGTCATAACGGAAACATGGGCCTCTGGGCCAACACAGGCTGACTGCCAGGTACACTCCTGTTCCTAGAGAAGGAAGGGGTTTCCTTAGGTCCTGCCGAAGAAACACATCATCACAGCTGGACAATACAGCAAAGCAGTGTGTGGTTTTGTGAACTGTCACACCTCTCCTGGACACCACACAGACTAAGACAAGCCCTTGATAGTAGCTCTTCCAAAAAAGTCAGTGACATCAATTGTTAATGAACATTAAATACAAGGATAAATAAACAGTTTAAAGTATAAAGGAAACTATTTTGACACACACATTTTCCAATATTACATTTTTCAAATGTAATATTAAACACTAAAGAAAACTGCAGAAAAGAAAAAACTGTACTACACCAAGTAATCACTGTGAACCCAAACCTATGGATAAGGGAAATTTCCTCATGACACACTGTTTAAAGCTTAAAAGACTGTAGGTACTGTATTTATAAAAAGTAAAGGTGAGCTGTTCTGTCCTGATGATTACTTTCTTTTGCTGGGCCATCAACAACTCCAACACCCTGAAGGCCACAAATTCTTTCCACTGCCCATTCCCCTAGCCCACTGTGGGGGCTGAAATGGCCTTTGGCAGATGCTGGAGGGGCAGGCAGGCAGACTGCACACAGCACCAAAACCTGGGGCGAGGATGAGCTAGAAGGTGGATTAGCAACAGGAAGGCAGGCTGATCCGTACATTCCCACTAGATCCGCAAGGGAGACGAGGGAATTTTGTTTTTCGCTTCCTGTTGCATGGAAGGAAGTCTGGAAAATGTACGTTTAAAACAATTTTTCCAACACACATTCACACACTACATGCAACCAATCCAAGAAATTTTATAAACACGCACACTTTGATACAAACACAGAGGAATGAAAAAAAAAGATAAATATCTACCTTTAAATTTAGAAAGAGTGAATGCTTACTAGGACACACCCTCCCCCATGGCTCTATGAAGCAGTTGCATAACACTGTTAATGCTCCATTAAATATGAAAGAACCTTGCTGAATTTGTTTGGATTTAAACAGGGCAATGACTGCTTTCACTCTTTTTCCCATTTAAGGCTGGATAGCAGTTGCTGAAGTGACCCCACAGAAACAAAAGATTCCAATCAAAGAAACTGGGGCCAGACCTTGTTACATCTATTCTTTGTTGTTCTGGACTCTATAGCAACCCGACTCCCACAGTGACTCAGAGTCGTTTTCAAAAACTCTTGAAAAAGATAAAAGCTTGAAAAAGGTTAAAGATAACCATAAAATCATACCTTAAGACAATTCATAAAATAAATATAGAAGGTTCTTAGTCTCTGATTTCTACCTGACTAAGCAGCTTAAATTTCAAAACAAAAACTTACTTTTCCTTCAAACTTAACAGTGGCGTGGACTTTCTTTTACTTACTTATACCATGGATCTAACATAATAGTTATGACTTAACATGTGTCATACTTTCAGGCTGTATAGTAAACAACACCTTTCACTTTCAGACAAACCAGCTGTCAAGTGTAGCCTATAGCCAGCCACAAAATAACATTCTCAACCAATTGCCCCTTCTTAAATAAGGCAGCAAATGTCACAAAGGTCTTTTCCTGTGAACAGATTGGAATACAACTCGTATAAAATGACAATAATAACAAGAATTTCTAGACAAAAGCAGAAAACAGAATCTATAAAAGCATGTAAAAAACACTTCACACAAGTAGCAATGTATCCTGAAAGAGACTGTAGACTCACTTCTGCTGCAGATCATGCAAGCTCTGCTCAGCCCGCTGGAGACCTTCCAGGTCCTTCATCATCTTGCTCATGTGGTCCTTGGAGTAGCGATTCTGGATGTAGGCGAACCAACAACCACCCATACCAATGACAATGGAAACTACCAACATGAAGTCCTTGAGGTGGCTGTGCCGGTTCACTGTGGGAGAGAAGGTGAAAGCGTTCGATGAGAGAGAACATTCCGCCAATAGAAGGTCTTAGTCTTTGACAAGAGCCAATGTTAGGAAGGTCTGCCAGATAAACTACATATATCCCTCACATTCCCATTTCAAATGTATATTATGTGTATATTATTCAGAGCTGATGATCAATCTTAATCCAACAGGGGAACTTGGAGATTTTCTTCTCTGACTGCTGTTACAAAAGTCAAAGAGCGCAACTGCACTGTGTTTGGTAATACATCACAAAACCTGCTCCTTTTCCAAAAGGACATAACTGATGAAGCAAAGTAAAGTGGGGGGCTTAAATTGTGAACAGTGCCGCAGCTGCAAAAACCAGTAAAAGCGGGATTTCTGCATGTTAAATTTACCAGAAACAGCAAAAACAAGAGCTGATAAACTGCTGAGACATGAGACCCCTTTTATGCCAGCTATAGAATGTGGAATCTAAGAGAGAAGTAGGAAAAGCACAGAACATTTAATGAGAGAATATGTAGAAAATGACAGGAAACTGAAGTGCTTTCTGAATGGAGCTCAAATTGCCATCAGTTATTACAGGGTTAAACTATAATAGTCAATTGTGCGACAGAGGGACACATTCTACAACTAAAAAGTGGATTTGTAAGAACTATTCAATATTGATATCAGTTGGCCCAGTTTATTGTAGTTTCCCAGTGCCTTTACTCCCACTTTTAAGGGACATTTTAGTAACTTGGCTCATAGGTGTTTATGATAAAAAGAAATAAAAATTCACTAAAATCACTGCCTTTTACTCTGTAAAGCATGTAGAGAAAGAGTTGTGCACTGCTTCCTTACTAATAAAAATTTGATGCTAGATAATCTTCATTTGATAACAAGATTAAGGTTTTGTTTACAAGCCTGATGTAAACAAATGAGCTAGTAGCTAAATGTTTATAGTAAACCTCTAAAAGCTAGTATTAAAGGGTAGCAGGTAGCACAGTGGTCAAGGCTGCTCACCTTGTACTCAAAGGACCTAGTTTCAATCTTACCACTGTAGCTGTAGTACCACTGAGCTAGGTTATTTACCTTTGAATTGGTCAGTAAATATTAAGTTGTGTTAAATGTGAATAATTCTAAGTAGCTTAGCACTGTAAATCTCTTCTGAGAAAAGCATCAGCTAAATGAGTTACTATTACTAGCAGTCATTGTTTCCATGGTAGCGTAGAGGTTAATACATAAGATTTTATTGGGTAAAAAAGGCAGGTTGACACCACTGAAGGACATAAATCTTTTGGGTTTCAGATGCAAAGTATGCAAGTCTATTCTAAAGCAAGGTGATGCTATTGTACGGAATAAACTGCACTTCATGAAAGTAAAATGACTTTTTAATGTGCAAAATGGCATTGTAAAGAACAACAAGCCTGTTAAAATGAACTTGTATATTTAGTTTTGTTGCATGAGGACTGTTATAAATATGTGTTGACTGTATTTATTGTCCAGATCTCAACTAGTCTATTTCTGCATATTTGAAATTTGAGATAGCAAGGACTAAACAGCATTACATATCAGAATTTACATCTTTACATATAACACTAAATTAATACAGGTAGGGATCTGTTGATGATGATAATAATAATAAAAACAATAATAATGTTATTGATAATAAATAATAATAATAAGTTATTATTAATCACAGAAAAACAAACAATAGAAAAATTATACCTTTGAATCCACACAGATTTTGCTAATGTCATCAAATATTTTTTTCTTCCCTAAAAAGGCTGCATATACAGGGCAGTACTATAAAAAATGTTCACCTACGATAACGTTATATGACAAATGAGTAGCAATTCTATGAACTTATTCACCATTCACTGCAATTTAATGTTAAATATAACTTAAATATAGGTGCACTACTAGTACTGTAATCTTCCTGTCTCTCAAAAACTTATCTTTTCACATGATTCTTAACCACCTTAAACACCTTCTACACCTTCTACTGCTACCTTCTCATAGTGTTTAATCATTTTTTACTTGTAAGTGATTAACCTTGTTCCACAAAACATTTATTGAACACATGTAGACATTTTTGCACAGTGTAAAGTTGTTTAAGCTATTAACATTAACAGCAGTTTAGTATATTATGAAGCCTAATTTGAATCAGAGTAGTTTTTTTTTCCTTTTCACTCATTTTTTTCTAGAATATAACAGCACATCAGTATCATTTTTGACAACCCTACAAACCTTTGTTCAAACAACACTGGAAACCTGCCATCAACATCCACTTTTCTTAATCACTTTACTTATTATTCACTGGATTATTCACTTTTATTATTCACATGGCATTGTCTGTTGCACAATGCTGGTACTATATGCCATGAGGTCAGGCTACTGCATCATACCAAATGTCTGCCACACTCACAGAAGCCATCAGACATACACAGCATCTCCTCGATAATTTTCACCAGGCCGCATTCAAGCGGCCCAAACCTGCATAGGAGACGTTGCTAAGATACAGTATTAAAATACTCTCACACTTACCTTCAGTTCCACCATTACATGAGCTTGTATTCTCTAAAGATGGGAATTCATCAATAAGGCTGTTAATTTAAATCATAAATCAGCATCTACATCAGCAAAGCTTAAATTTTGCAAAAGGTGACAAAGAAGGATTTTAAATTATTCAAATGCTAAGGGGTGCATTGGAAACTATTCTAGTGCCTCCTGTTGAATCAGCTGTCAAGGATAGATGAGATAATTAAGCTACCACTGACTTATCAGATCTAACAAATGCCAGCCAGAAAGATGAGTGCGTCATGTCCAGTATGCTGCCCTGAAAGCCAAGACAACCTCTGTTAGTGAAAACTCTTTCAAAGAAGCTTTGTTAAGGTGTCTTAAACAGATGCTTCACAATGCAAAGTACTGTTCAATACATCAGTAAAACCACTCAGCCTTTTTGACAGCACTGTCACTTCCAGGCTGGCTCCTTGGACTGCAAGAAGATCAAATCAGTCAACACTGAAGGAAATAAAGCCAGACTGTTCACTGGAAGGACTTATAATGAAGCTAAAACTCAGTTATTTTGGGCATATAATGACAAGAAAGGATTCACTGGAGAAGACACTGATGCTAAGATTGAAGGCAAGAGGAGAAAGGGATGGTAGAGGTTAAGATGGGTAAAAGATATTATTAAAATAATGTACATAACCGGTAGATAACAGATGGACCCAGTGTGCTAAAGTCCATGCTGTCAGACATGACAGAACAAACACATCCTGTAGAGAGCTGTTTAATTTAAAAAAAATAAGACAAACCAAAAAAAGAATGCTCCATTCTACACAGTGCAGTTGAGTTTCAAAGTTCAGAGTGAGTTCAATTTTCCCTACCAGCAGCAAAGAGTTAGCTTTGTCTAACCAGGGGGCAAGACATCACTCTCCTAAAAAATCTTGAGAAAAACCAGGGTTTTAGGTGAGGTAAGAACCCCAATGCAGAAAGGAGACCAGACTCTCACCATAGATGACTCAAAAAGAAAGCAGTAGTGGCTTTCACTGCCAGTGCGCCAAAGGAGTGTGTTCTGCATACAGAGCAGCTTTGACTGCAGGCAGATTCTCCCTGCAGTTCACTACCTCACAAACCTTTCTCTTCCCAATTCTACCTCTGGCTCATAGCCGTTTTTCTGTCTGTTAGAATCAAATGGCTGTCCCCTTCATTCATCAAAAATACCATCACTCAAGTCCCATTGAAGTGACAGCAACAACTGGGCAAAACTGCTGCACAATTTAAACACCATTCTACAGGGATTTTCCATCAAACCTTACACCTAGGAAGCTGTATTAGTAGAACTGCAGTAATGACAGGTCAGATCTCACGTCCCATCTAAAAACAACAGCTCAACTGCCTTCCAGAAACTCATCCAATTCATGAAACACAGGAAATCTGAATGAGGCCTCTGGATTGAGAGAGTTAATCTATGACACAGCTTTCATTTCTTTCATTTTTGCATACAGCAGGAGATAAACTCAAACAGCAGCACAAACTTTCCTCTCCGCCATGACCAAAAAAAACCATTTTCCCTCTCCAGAAGTCTCTCTTAGAACAGGAGAATTCCTAATCAGCAAAGTCCAGTCACAAAGCAAAACCTAAAGAGGCAACTTACTTCAAGCTTTGCAACTGAAACCATTACAACTCACTTCAGTGTGTCCAGCACTGCATTAGATTTTCCCATGCAAATCTTAGGGCTTGAATCATCAATATAAGCACCTGGTGATGATTCTGTAACACCTTAAGCTTTCAGAATACAAAGCTTTCATTCATTAATTGCGAGGTTATAGAACAACTTCTTGTGTTTTTACACTGCATGAAAATACCGTTTGCTACTTTTCTATAATCTTGGTTATCCTAAGGTGATATAGTCATGGAGCCAAGAAGTCATAGCAAGAATGGTAGTTGTATGGCAAATGAGCAATTTTACCCGTGTGATCCGAGAATATGCTGGATTCAGTTTAATCTCAGCATTCAATCATGTACATTATCCCATCTGGTATTCCAAGTGGAAGTTAGTCATTCATTCAAAGGAAATTCAAAAAAATTAGCTTGCTAATTGAACCCTTGACTTCAGATGTCAGACCACTTAGTTTAGAGTTTAGTCAGACACTTACTTAATGGAGCTCCAAAAAGGACTGTATCAAGGGCCTTCAGCTGCAGCTTTTGAACATGACTGCGATCCAGTATCTTCAGGACTGATTGGGTCAGAGTAACATTCTTCACAGCAAGCCTAGTGAGAAGGTAAAACAGTATGGGATGTTAATACCAAAACTCAAAGCTCATGAAACAGAACAAATTTAACTTTTCTAAAAGTGACAAGCTTACACTTGTTTCTATGGCCTTTTAGTACAAAAACACCTAGAACCACACAACGCTACTTGTGCCTGTGTTAAATTGCAGCATACCTAGGCATGGCACTGCCGTTGAGTTGCATCTTCCGGAAGGCCTCCACATACTGTGGCAGTTCCACATATGTGATGAGCCATTCTACTACCTCATCTACTGTCCAGTTGTAAACTGTGAAGACACAGAGTGCCACGGTCAACCAGAATCCTACAAACAATTTGTGCACAGATGCCAAGGTGGAGGCGGAAAGCCTGACCACCTGTTCCCCTGCTGACACCGCAGAGGAGGAGTTGAACACAGTCATTTGGCAGTTCCGAACAGGCATACATGATGATCTCCTTACACAGGCACACTCAGTCTTGGTCAAATGCTGCCACTTACAAACATCTGTTATGAAATTTAACAGAAGAAATAAGCAGCATAAACATACATTCAGTGATGCAATTTCTACAAAATACTATACATTTTTTAAATGAGTTAAATATCACTCATGTTTCTTCATTAACGGTGCTGTGTGCCATAATTTAAACACCACATACAATGAATATCTGAAAAATGTGCAGCATTTATTAGTGTAAGAAGAGCAATATATTAAAACAATTATCACGAGCATTGGTACCTCAAAGATTTTGGGACATGAACTCAAATCAGGCTCTGTCTTTGTCTGTGCTGTTTGTATCTTCTCTTTGTGTTCATGAGTTTTCTTGTGGTGAACTGATTAAGGTCAAATTCCACATCTATCCCTGAAATTCATAAGCAAGGTACTTCCCCTGAATTGCTCCAATAAAAGTTACTCAGTTGTATAAATGGATAAGTCATTGGAAGTAGCTTTATGGACAAACAAATAAATGTAAGTGAAAGGTTTAAAAGCTGAAGCAATTTTTTGACAAGGGGCATGAGGTGACCCTAAGGCATGTTTCAGTCAAAATGTTAAAGAAATAGCTCTTGCAAATGTCACCTACAGACCTTCATCTACTGTGTAGACTTCCCTATAGGGGCATCCTTTTCTCACCAAGTATGCCACTCATGTTCTTGTTTATGTTCCTGTTCTCATTAGACTGGGCTAATGCAACTCCCATAGTACCTCTCAAGCTGTTCTAGAATACTGATTCTCATCTGTCATATGCTGTTCTTCCTTACACTTGCACCTTTCCACTGCTTAACTCTGTCAATTATCCATTATTGCTATCAACTATCCACACCATATTGACATCCATCCACACCTGCTGCAGCACAACATAAGTGTGCTTTATGTTCAATCCACCCATGCATTCAAACACGATGGCACAGCTCTCCATCTAGTTACCTATCTCTCAGGGCATTACCTTCCCAAATTTACTCATTTTCATTCCTTGCTCCAAAACATCCAAAGCCTTCTCAATTTCCTGACTTTCTTGTTTCTTGAAAACCGGCCTTGGGATGTACTGACCTCATTTCTACTCTGTGAACTATGCAGACTTTACCTAACATATAAATCTCACAGATATCCTGTTTATTTTGTTATTAGGTAGACTGTGTGCTAACTGCAGTGTTGTAATTCCTCTGAGACTGCCATTATGTAATTACTGCCTTTTCTTTGTTATTAATAATAATGTACTGTATTTACCATGGCAGCTTGGTGAAACTGAAAAACTACTCTTTTAGAGTACTACTGCTTCTTGTTTTTTGTATATGTGCTTTGATTTTCATGGCACTAGATTACACTCTGCATACAGTGCATACATATTCCGGTATTTTTTTTCTCATGACACCTGCAACCATATTTATTGAGGAGGAAGCTTAACATACCGTACTGTGCAAAAGTTTTAGGCAGGTGTGGAAAAATGCTGCAAAGTAAGAATGCTTTCAAAAATACAAGTGTTAATAATATATTTTTATCAATTAACAAAATGCAAAGTGAATGAACAAAAGAGAAATCTGAAACAAATCAATATTTGGTGTGACCACCCTTTGCCTTCAAAACAGCATCAGTTCTTCTAGGTTCAC
>UFQX01001432.1:0-41618 GCA_900497675.1 Arapaima gigas | reverse complement strand
ATTTATGCAGAAATATAGAAAGTTCTGAAGGGTTCACAAACTTTCAAGCACCACTGTACATGGTGCTATACTTAAGTGACATGGGGGGACCTTGGGTCACCGCTGCAGCACAATGATATTGGGTCTGCACTGATGCTGCTTTACATGGAAATAGAGAAGTTCTGATGCCTGTTATTAGCGTTCTTCACTCTCAATCAGTACAGTTAAACAGACATTAATATTTGCTTACAAGCTAATACATTATTTAATCTTGTGCTCCTTACTCCCTCTAAAATTAAAAGGAGCCATTAAAGCTAAAAGGGTCTGCAGTGTGCTACAACCAAGTGTAATTTAACTTGTACTTGACAGCAGTAAAGTAAAAGGTGTGTACTTGCTTTCTGTTTACACTCATTGCTTCTTTAGTTAGTTGAGACTATACTGCCCCCTGGTGGATATTTTTCTCAATAGCACGTCTGTCTAGACACGACATGATTTGCTTTTTAAGAAAACTCTACGCGATGCTCACTATTCACCACACACAGCCATGCACTCTCACCCAGTCCTTGGTGGCGTTGCACCCAAATCGAGCTGGAGTAGAGATGGTATGGAATATGGCTGTAGGTGTGGGGCACTGGAGTTGGGGTCGGGGTCTCTGCCAGGTCCTCTGGGCTATCTTCTTCTTCAGACTCCTCTATGTCCTCATCCTCCTCATCTTCCTCATCATGCTCCTCTACAGGGGATGGGGGAGTGATTTACCACAAGGCTGAGAGTGAAGTGGAGGTCTCTCCAGTACAATTCCATACCTTCAGATTCGAGCTTCGACACACCTGACTTGGACCTGGGCAGGAAAAGGCTGTTTGTTGGAGTTGGGGTTGTAAGAATGGGCTCAAGGGTTGTGCTTGCCATCTCACTTCCCCCTGTAGAGGTTTCTGTAGCTCCCACTGGACTCTTAATCATGCCAGCTTCTGTAATGTGGAAAAGGTCAGTGTTTCTAAAATATCTAAAACACACACCTAACCTGCACATGTTTATAGGATGAACAAAAATCAGGAAAGGAGTCTGTCAAGACAATGGTTAATTTTAAATTGGTTTTAACTTAATGTAGCTTGAGGGTAATAAAAATGTTAAAGTAAAAGGTCTTTTTATTTACTTAACCCAGACTTTTACAGACCCTAGCCATAACTAAACCAAGGGATGTTGGTATTGTGAACTTTTTGACTGTGTTAATAATGCTTTTAAGGCAAAAAAAGTCAACTGTTTGGATTGACTTTTATCAGTAAAAGTCAAATATTGTCTAATATTTATATAAATATTTAAATAATCTTCACAGATTTTTGATGTACTATAGCTGTATTTGAATTTCTTACAGCCCCTAACCAGGGAATAAATACAAGGGACATCTGTACAGCTATACCCCAGTATTCAAGCTCCCAGTTATCAAATTCCCAATATAATGAGCAGTATAAACTAATATCTGGATCAGTATCCAAGTCGAGAAGTCCCGGTACAAAGAGTGCTATCTGAAAATAATTGAATTATATCAGGGAAGTATTCAAAATTGAATTCTAGTTTGAAGCTACATGGCAGCATTGCAGTCGACATCTGTGTTCTCAATCTTTGCCTTGTGTGGCCTGTGATCAAATGCAGTTTGCGTTTTCATGATTTTGTTCACTTCTGTTCAGACAGTAAGTCCCACAGTAACAGCTCATTAAAGTAATATTCCTTTACAGTTGTAAATTTTTTTGTTTTTGTTCTAATTTATAATGTTTTCTTTTCTTATTTTTACGTACATTTGATTATTAAATGTTCATAGCTATTACTACTATAATAAAGAACAAAACATAATGTATGCTACTAAATTAAAAAAGTAACTGCATATAAACACACAAATCCATAATAATTACCTCAGTAACTGTTTGGTAAATAGGTAATTTGTATTTAAAGTGTTCTTTATCATGCAAAAAAAGGTTTTTTGAGTGTTAAGGATATTTTGGGGAAATTAATTGGGGTTTTTCACATTAACATGGAACAAACCTCATAAGAAATAATGGAAATAGATTCCCAATATTCAAGTTCACAGTATTCAAACCATTTATAGAAAACACAGTTAGATTTCGGGGTAGATGTGTACTGTATTATTACACTTTTAATGACTGCAAATTTGTGGTAAAATAACTTTGGATTTACAGAAAAACCAAGTTAAGAATACATTTAATCTCATTTGTGTTTGTAAACTTCGGGACCTTTGTGCACTGAAATACAGAAATCATTCCCTCAGATTTTCTCACCCTCAGATTCAAGGCTCCCATAATCCAGCAGGGGTCCTGGAGGGGGCGCTGTGAGGGGTGGCAGCAGAGAGAGGCTGACTGTGTCTGAGATCTCAGTGCCGGAAATCTGCCACGGCGCTGAGGGCCCCTCTGGAAGAATAGGTGGTGGAGTCTTTGTGGTGGTGGAGGTGGAGAAGGGCAGGTCTGCAGCTGCTGTCAGCTCTTTGGCCTCTGATGCCAGCATGGTGACAGTGATGGTTGTGACCTTTTCCTGCTCCAGTGGGATGTCCTTAGGCAACAAGCTCCCTTCCCTGTCCTGCAGCACAGAGCCTCCTTGGGGGCCTGCCACAGTGTCTCCTGCTGGTAACGTGGGCATGGCTGTCAGCGACGTTCCACTTGCAGCTACTGCTGCAGAGACCCAGAAGAGCATGAGGCATCAAGCCACAAAAGTGACACATCTGAAATGTTTACTGGTCCCCAGGGGCCATGATGTGTGCCCAGACCATGTCTGAGTCCCACTGTGCAGCCGCAAGCTCCTGGCCCCGTTTCCAACCACTAGTCAAAAATAGCTATTAATTAGGGTGCCTCAGGGCCTGTTGGGATTTCAAGTCAGACCCATGAAATCGAGTGGCATTTGAGCATCATTTAAGGCAGCCTGCTGTCTGACAGAGCTTCCAACTGCTATACGATACATTAAAATTCTCATCATGTGCTACATAGTTGTGGTGACACCCCATTTGCGCTATGCTCAGCCGTGGCATTAGAGTATGTCTGAGATGCGAGGAAGTGCTGCCAGCTAACACATGTGTTCTGAGTTCACATTCAGCCACCCCACACATTGTCTGCCAATACAGTGGGGCCCCTACTTATGGACTTCATTATGACCAAGAGCTAGTTTATTACTCAAAACATTTTAAGTCAAATGTGACGCAGAGTGGGTCAGGGGCTCCTCATAAATTCCATATGCAGCTATTGGTGAAACTTGTCCGGGCAAAAATGGTGGTATTGGTCTAAGTGACTGTACTTTAAGAAACGTGTGACTGTATCTGTCTGTTGTACATCGCTTTATAGAAAAGCATCTGAAAAAAAATAAATGAAAATGTAAACGTAAATGTCAGCAACACGACAGCTCTGCAGGATGGGAGGTATCAGGAAAGGTTTTCAGACGAGACAGAGCAGCACTCTTTCTCTTGTCAGACTGAGCAGTTCTTGGAGACCAGGCTGACAGGCAGCCCCGCCCTCATAAACATGCTTACAATTTCACTTGCTGAGCTGTTTATAATATATTTTAAATCAGGAAGCACAATAAAGAACACTGACTACAGACTCAGATTGTTCGGTGCATTGTTGTTATTACTAATTATCTATCTTGTTATTTTTGCTGATTTATTTATGTTGGAGCTTTTTTGTCAATATTTTTCCCGTCGAATGACACCCTTATATCACTATGATTACAGTCAAACACTTGTGAACAACAAATGTTTGTGTTAAGTTTCTGGCCAGTGAGGGATGTTCTTGACCTAGATATTCACTTATTTTAATCATTTGATAGGAACAGTAAAATGCAAAAGATACTGACAACCAAACACAAAAATAACATACAGCTTGGAAGGTTCCTGTCATTCCTGTTGTAAATTATGTTCTCTGTCTTACCTGCATCTTGGGCTGAAAGGCAGACCATATGTGGGGGTTTGGGGCTGTGGCTTGTTTCTCTGGGGATGCTCTCTCCAACTGAATGGCCGGCCACCAGGTATGAGGAAGGATGCCTGTTAGATGGTTTTGCCACACCCGGTGGGTCAGAAAGCTCTGTGTCCATGGCAATTCCACTTTGTCCCCAGAATGCTTCATGCAGCAGGGCAACAGGTGGTTTTGTGAGGACTTCCTCAGGTCCCTTCTCATTCTTCTCTATTGCTGGTAGCTTCAACCTGGGGAGCTTGCACCCAGGGCCATGCTCTAAGGCTCCTCCTCGCTTCCTGGCCTCCTGGCCTTCCTCTGGGGCTTTGATCACAGCTGAACCTGTTTTTGGTGAATTGGTGGTCCTTGGTGCAGTGGAGTACACCTCTGTTGGGGTCAATGCTAGCAATGGAGAAGCAGTGACAAGATCTGCGCTGTACATGGAGCTACTGGAAACAGGTCCTGCTTCTCTTTGCACAACCCTAGTGGGACTCTGTAACACCAACCAGCCCAATCTGTCCTCAGCCACTTCCTGCTCCAATCTGTCCTCAGCCACTTCCTGCTCCAAGGGTGACTGGTGTGCACTGGCCCCGATAATGGGTGGTTTTTCAGTATTTACAGTGAGCGACTCAAGAACTGCAGCGTCTGGCAGCTCCCCCTCAGCTTGGGCCACAGCTGGTCTCGGACTTTGGTTTGTCGCCAAAGCAGGGCTATAGCTTTCAGCCTCAATATGGCGTTGGTCCATGTCCTGTGTTACCCACTGCAGTGGGATCACACTCGCCTTTACAGGAACAAGCACAGCCTCATTTCCTCCATGGTGTCCAGTGAAACTGTCTGTCCCTGATCTCAAACCTTGTGTGCTGAGAGACCAGCTGTTAGTGGGATTTGAGACCATGTCAGTGGCTACTGCAGGGCTGGATGGAGGAATTAGTGTGGGGACAGGTTCACTTCCCTCTGGCAAGGGTCCCTTGGTTGGTCTTTGACCAAGCTCCGCCCACAAGGCATACTTGGGGAGTGGTGTGGCGCTGACCCAATGGCTGACACCCACCAGCAGGCAGAGCTGCAGAGTCACAGCACTGGGCATCTCTCAAAGCCAGGGCTACAGCTGTACCACACCAACTACAAGAGGGAAACAAAGCAACAGTTCAGGTCAAACCTGAAGTCTTTATGACACTGACTACCAGTCTGCCATTATATACTGTATATAAATGTACGTGTCACCCATTCTGAAGGTACTGTACACCATCTCTGTAGTGCCAGACAATCAGGTTTATAAAGCAGGTTGTACCTTGGTGGTATGCAGTCATGACACAGCAGCGCGTGACCCACATCAGGCCCCAGATCGTCACCTTTTTATATTTTTAGCACCCAGCGTGTGACCTGCACCGGAACAATGGTCTCAATAGAGTCCTTAAAACGAGTAATTACATTTGACCAGGATAGTTTGAATTCAGTTCTCCAGTTGACAGTCCGAGGGTTTTTGGTTTGAATCCCATTCCTGCTGAAATTCCCTTGAGAAAGCTTGTGGTGGAAGTGTGATTAAGTTGAATTCTACTTACCCTGGATTGATACAAAATCTGCAGCTACAAAATAATAATTATAATAATTATAATAATAACTATAACGATAATAATAAAATATAATAAAAACGTGTAAGAAGCCGTCAGTAATAATGCAGGCTATGTTTAGAATAACTGTGGATGAGAGCAGTGGATGGTGGGACAGCAGATATACACAGACAGACAGGCTACAGGCCTGACACAGGGCCGCAATGGACTGTGATCACCTCCACTAGCATCACCATCATCATCATCATCATCAACATCAACATCGTCATCTATCCCATCAGCCACGTTACCTGACATCTGACACCTGAGAGCAGAGAAAGAAGGTAAAATGAACACAACGTCTTACTGGAAAAAGAGAGAAACATACGGTCGCGTTGCGCCGCTGCCAATCGGAAACACAACTTGCAGGACTAAACTAATCTGAAAAACAACATATTAATATATCCCTGTGGACACCGAGTCCATCTTTAATCCCCGCTCAGCCCAGCGAAGTTCCGCGCTCCTTTCTCCCCTCACGGCTCCTTCCTTAATATCGTTACGTTTATGATGTATTAAACAATGGCTGTTCCGTATCAAAGGCCCGGGCTGCGCGCTCCCGGTGCCTCATTTATATTAACTATGACCGGTTATTTGTTTCATATTTCTCTCGATGTCCAGCAGACCTGTCGGTCCAAAGTGGAACCCGGCAAATTCTCCCCTCCTTACCTGTCAAGTCGCGGTCGCAATTCGTCGTTGCGCCTAATCCTGCTGCAGCGCGCGCCTCATCGCGTCCGACATGTCCGACATCTAGTGCAGGTGATGGTTTCGGTGGAGAGTCACAAAAAGGCGCGCGGACACGATCGGTGTGTGTGTGTGTGTGTGTGTGTGTGTGTGTCGAGAGAGAGAGAGAGAGAGAGAGAGAGAGAACGCTGTCACCTTGTCGCGCAGCGCGAGAACAGGACTGGGCGCGGCAAGCGGTGTTACCAATTTGTCGCCCGGCGGACAGGACTAGCTTTCAAAGATTTTCACTGTACATTATTCCACAATAATGTACAGTTTTACAACCTATACACCCGACCTGGTACCTTCGAAACGTTGTTACTGACCAGGTGCATCTTTTCGTGGTCAGTCTAGCCTTTCCCAACCTGAATGGCATCATCTCAGGATGGCTCTACGAATATGACAGTGTATTTATTTTTAATCCAGTGGGCCTTCACAGTTCCCACCTCTCAAGAGCATGGAGCAATAGAGCATCTTTCAGTTGAGGTGGAACACAAAGTTAGCAAAATAAATGTTCCAGTTAAAAAACTGCAGAAAATGTATAAAGCTGTAAAGCCAGCAAGGACCCAGAACTGTGTAAAATGTGCCCAGGCCCTTGTTGCTGAATTCATGCTCTTTTGAAGGCAGAAGGGTCCCCAATTAGTACTTGATATGTGTACCTAATAAAGAGCCCAGTGAAAGTACATGTACTTTGAAATAGTGGTCTGCATTTATGTCAGAAGAAGATGCAGTTAGATGTACCTATCTCACAGGAAGGTCACCTACAAACAACTAGCTTGGGTGTGTCAGAGTCCTCATTTGGTTTCATTAAAATACAGTGACTGGAGTTTTCCCACACTAATTTATTCCAGTTTCTCACATAACAGGATTACTTCACTTCACCCTGTAAGCCCAATTCCCTTGGTAAGGGGGCCAAAATTACAACATTTTTAGGACATTAAATTTCCCATAGGTAATTAAAATACCAAAGTAAAAGGTATTTCATGAGTTTGCAATAAAATGTGTTATTTATAGCTTGACTTTTTACCATTACATTTCCAATGATTAATTTGTTAACAATAACTGCTTGTCCAGTGTAGGGCTGTAGAGGTCCAAAGTCTAGCATACAAGCCCAGGGTGTAAGATAAGGAACACTGATGGAGACATTTTGATCACACATTTCGGTTTACAGATCTTTATGATGTCAGTTAATAAAGTTCAGAAGATCATTGTCCCTGTGTTTCACGCTGCAAAACACATGGATACAAAGACATTAGAAATGTTTTTTGGTGTTGAATTATCTCCATTTGATTATGATATTAAGGCTTTACTTACACTAGTCTAACACTAGTGTTTTGATTAAAGCTATTTACATGATTTAAGTGGGTTAATACTTTTATTTTTATTGTTAATTCCTGTAAGGACACAAAAAAAACCCAGTCTGAATCCCACCTCCTGCTGCCCTGCTTGAATTGATGCAGTAAAAATTGATACATAAATGATAAATTGGGGTGAGTAGCTTAACACTTATTTGACTTTGAGAAAAGCATCAGCTAAATAAAATAATTATTATAGTATTAAATCTGCTGTTTTAGTTACAATAGTTACTTTAATTGATGGTTACAGTACCAGATTTGTAATGTAAGAAACATAGTGAATGGGTATTGAATAAAATACCCATTATGAAAGCAAAATGACTGCAAAACCAAGGAAAAATGCCATTGTACCAAAAAAATAAGATGACTAGATGAAAAAATATACAGCAATAACTGTTACCCAGTGCTGCCTGGGTCTATAAGGTCTAGTAGTGTGAAAAGCTGTAAAAAAGTAACAATGCCTTAGGTATAATCGTCAAACTTTTACCATTAAAGTGATTGTATTTAATGCAGTCCTTGTCAAGGGGAAAGAAAAAAAAACAAAACGTCAGCAAACTTTACTAACCTTTGTAAAGTGTGTCTGTCACGTATATTTTTTTAAACTTTCATACATTAAGAAAAAATCCATCCGCGTGTGGTAAACAGTAAGAAAATTCATCAGCGGATATGGATGTGATGGGGGGCAGAAAATTTGTCAAAGTGAAAATCCTCCCATGTTTCCTAAAATTTGTGTGTGTGTAACCAGAAAATGTTTCCGCAATGTTATATATCAGTCTGTGCATGGAGCATGTGTGTGTTTATGGCGCTAGAAAATGTATCCGCGTCTGGTTTTAAATGTTCAAAATACTAAGTAACCTTTTTGGAATTGAATGACCTTTACTGCCCATAAACCTAACATAGTGTGAGAAGTACCTGTGCGCCAAATTGCAAGTCTGTGGCTTGAAAAAGAATGCCGTGCATAAAGATCAAGCAAACAAACAGTGAAACAGAGTAGCTTTATATGTATGTTTACGACTTCAGTTTTGGGTTTTTCTTCGAATAGAACCTCTTTACACGGGGGCTAAATGTCAATTTTCTGTTCGCTGCAACACAAGGTGGCGTTGTTTCTTTGAATAATGCGGTTTTTGACGCATTTTTATATGTTTACATCAAAAAGCTAACATCTAATCACATATAAAGCAGATAAAACAATTCTCAAGTATGAAAAGTGAAATAACACAAACTTAAACTGAATGAAAAAACAGAGACGCATTAACTTAGCTGTACAGCAAAAATGGGAACGAGCAACAGCAACCTATCACTGTAACAAAGCACTCCTCCACCCCATGTAGGTGACTACAATACTGCCTGAAACAAGAGAGAAGAGAGAGGCCGTACGGCGGAGATATTTAACTGTCATCATCTATAAACCGAAAAGCCTTAACACAACTAATATATCCATAACTAAATTTGTGCTAAAATTAAATGCTGTATTATACTGTATTTTAAACTGGATTTTAAGTTATTTTAGTCAGGCTGACACGAACAGCTATGGCGAAGCTGTCAGATGTGGAAGGACCCCGTCATTCCCAGGAACAGAGACCGAAAGCTCTTTTACTGTGTCGTATTTATTGGAACCAAATTTATGTTTTAATTTGGATGCTTTTTTGAATTTGGTTGATTTATTGAATTATGCCACTGTTTGAGGGCCTCGGGAGCGGCGGGGAGAAGACCGCTGTGGTCATTGACCTGGGTTCAGCCTACACCAAGTAAGCGCATCATTGTCTGCTAGCGCTGTCTTTCTGCCCGTTGTCTTAAATGTTTTTGAATATATAATCTGTAACAGTTAAACGAGCACAACGGCTAATCAACACTACTAAAGAGGAGGAAAAAATGCATTCTTATTTAGAGAAAAAGAGAGACATTCAGATTTTCCTTTACTGCAATTGGGAATTATCCTCTGCTATGTTATTTATTTGTAATTTATTTATTTTGCAATTTTTGATATGTGTACTCTGTTTAAGGTGTTGTACAGGTGAATTTCCCAGTAGAGATTAATTAAATCGTTTCCTCCCCTTTACTGTAAGTTAAGGTAAAGAGCCACTCTCTTTTTCACAAAGGTGGAGAAGTGGAATGGTAACACAGATGATCTTTGTTTCTCTGAGAGCAGAAAAAAATAGAACTCTCTAGATAATGTGATGTGTGTATGACTGTAACCTCAAACCAAGTGCCTGAGAAATGTTTACTTAAAGCAGTTGGTTGAGTATTTTTTTATTCCTAAAGTTTGTTGTAGCAGTTGTCAGCTCTCCTTGTTTATTATTCATATTGCTTTGATGCCAGGGGAGGTGAGCCATTAAATGCTTGATGTGTTAGGATAAGTGTAAGCATTGGGCTTTTTGTTTACTCCACACAGGTGTGGCTTTGCAGGTGAGGCTGGGCCCAGATGTATTATCCCCAGTGAAGTTCAGAAGCCTGGCATGCAGCAGGTCAGTTCTGCCTGTCATCTGCTTTCTTTCACTGTGTAGTCTTTCAGAATAAATTTACTGAATACACTAAGATTTACTTCCCTTTTTTACAGCCAGTTAAAGTTGTCCAGTATCACATCAACACGGATGAGCTGTACTCGAACCTAAAGGATTTCATCCATATGCTCTACTTCAGGTGAGGACTGTTGTTCTGTCATGCTCTTTGGCCTACAGTTTCTCATCCAAAGTCCAAAAAAAGCCATAAAAATTGTCCCTAGATATGTCCAAATTACATTGATTTTATGTGGAATAATATGTTTATTTAAAAATTGCATGTTTTAGTTATGGTGATGAACTGCATACTCATTGCACATTGGTGGTTTTATCAAGAGAAGTAATGACAACCTAATAAAAATGTTAAAACCTTTCACACAGGTTTTGATATTTTATTACCTGAGAAATCTAGTTCTGATTAGACTGTCTACATCATGAATTATTTTATACAGGTAAAAGTCAGTGGAGTATACAATCTAGCATAGCTTTGAGCTCTCAGGTGTTGGGATTGGACACCTCTGACTACCACTGAGTGTCAAATATAGACATACCTCAGCACGCTGGCTGTTGTGTCCTTCTGCAGACACCTACTGGTGAACCCGCGGGATCGGCGTGTGGTCATCGTGGAGTCGGTGCTCTGCCCCTCACACTTCCGGGAGACCCTCACAAAAGTTTTATTTAAGCATTTTCAGGTATGAATGGTGTGCATAGTCATCACTGTTATTTAAACCACTAGGAACTGAAACCCCCCCGGTCAAGGCCAAAGCTTTCTTTCGAATGTTGACTTTTTTTCCACGTGTGTACACTCTTTTTATTATTCATCAGTGAAATAAAGAGACAAGTGCACAGGACTATAATGGATTTTTAAATGTTTTCTGTAAATTACTCCACGTCATGCTAACCTGTTATGTTCCTGTCCTCAGGTGCCCTCTGTGCTCTTCGCCCCCAGCCACCTCATGTCTGTACTGACTCTAGGCATTAACTCTGCGCTGGTAATGGATTGTGGGTACACAGAGACTCTGGTTTTGCCTGTATCCTTCATTTGGTCCTGAACAGCACTTGGGCAATGATGTGAGGTGCCTGTACAGAGACAGCACAGAGTATTTAAAGGGTAACAGTAAGATGCTAACAGTCAAAGCATTGAAACTGCTCTGTTTTGCCCTTAACGGTAAGCTAGGTATATGAAGGCATTCCCATTTTGTCTGCCTGGGAGGCGTTGCCGTTGGGAGGAAAGGCCATTCACAAGTAAGTGTGTACCTGCTGTGGTGGTTCATGCTGCAGACAGTGAATCCTATTAATTGATGTTTGCATATGGGTGTGTTTTCTGCAGGGAGCTAGAGAGCCTGCTGGTGGAACAGTGCACCGTGGACACAGAGTCCAGCACAGGGCAGAGCTTGCCTGCTGTCATCAGTAAGTCACTCACACAGAGAGAGCAAACTGTTATGTTGATTGATATCCACAGCAGTAAATCTTCAACCCTTCATTTAGCTAATAATTTTGTCACATTATTAAATTTATGCATGGTATTTACAAGTTTGTAAAGTTTCATTCATGGTGTAGTTGGGATTTTCATATTTTAAGAACAAAGGAATGCATGGAGGCTGTTGTGTATGTGGTATTCATATAGTTCGTAAGATTGTTTTATTTGAACGTTTGAATCTGTGGCATTTCTTGTACTCTTCTGCTGGTCTGAATGAGTCATATAATTGGGATTCTTTGAATAAATGTGATGGCAGTACTAAATGTAACTGTGTACAACACCCAGATTAACTGTGGGTGTGTTATTCAAATACTTCGGGACTTGCAGAGATGCATACGTTTTACATTCATATTCTGCAAACTCATAGGGTTTTGCTTCATGAAGATGAATATAGAGAAGCAGCATTTTGCAGAAAGAACCTTGCACAATTCTCAGCTACATGGAATATGGTGAACAACCAAGAACCACCTCTACAACACAATGAAATGGACTCTGCATACAGTACATGCATACTGTATATGCAGACCTTTGTGTGTCATTTGACTGGCTGAGCCACTGTCTTAATACTGTATCACATTCACTCCTGCTTTTTGAATTATAAATGTCACATTGACTTAGTTTTTCTCTTGTGCCTTGTGTGGAGGGGTTGATCCTTGACAATGAGCCATGGTGTTTTGCTTGACACTCTCATTACCATGTGCTTGGGGGAGGCAGAGTTCTAGTATATGAATAACTAGATTGGGTATTCACAGCATTCACTGCCAGCTATGCTTCAGAATAACATTGTGACTGTACTCTTTAAGTGGTAATATATTGCCTTTTAAACGAATAGGATGTTCATCTGGTTAAACACTCTGCATATCACATTAGCAGTCAGGTGTTTTCTATATGTATTCTTAAGCTGTATGGGGCAAAAAAAATATGGGTGCTTTTGTGTGTCTCAGGTTCCATTCCAGAGGAAGTTGTTGAGGACATCAAAGGTAGGTGAATATTATTTAAAAGATCAGCTTAGGTCATGGGGCAGCAGGTAGCACAGTGATTAGGACCTCTTCTGAGGTCCTGCTGTAATGCTCTTCATCAAGGTACTTATCCTGAACTGATACAGTAAGAACTGTAAACTTGATTATCCAACACTGCAAATCACATTGAACAATAGCTGCATACAAATACTTGGTAAAGGGGAATCTGTAGCAGCCTGTGCTGGACCTGTGATGTCTTCCAGTCAGGACCTGTTTTGTGAGTGATCTGCAGCATGGCTTGAAAATCCAGGAGTCCAAGTTCAACCTGGAAGGCACAGCAGAGGTGAGCAGTAACATGGTGCTCGGCTTTGTGTTAGCAGTTACACTGACAACTATTCATTTAGCAGATGCTTTCCCCAAACCAGCATACAACTCAGAGTAAACAAAGCTGAATTTTACCAGAGACAATAGTTTTAGATAAATTGATTGATGAGCCACAAATAGTTTGTCCAATGCCACCCCTGTTTTGCTGATAGATGTTGCACAAATTGTTGTGGAGTCCTGTGGAACTGAGTCTTATAGTAATTATGACAAATGACCATGACAGATAGTGTATTGCAAATTTGTGAAATTGTGAGGAGATCAAGAGAAGTAGCTCCAACAGAGATTTTTTTAAACTTCTCTTGAATGCTGGGAGATAATCAGCTGTACTGAGGGACAGAGAGAATTTAAAAGCCCAGAACCTACAGGCCACCAAGTAGCCAGAGATGGAGCACAGCACTGTTGCTGGGTATAGGAAGTGATCCAGTCTTGTATGTACAGGATGCAGGGCCTTTAACCACTGTATAGGCTGTAAGCAGTGTCTTGAACTTGAGGCCAGGATCTTAACAGAGGAACCAGATAATATGATCAAATATTGTTTGATGGAGAGTAGACCTGCTGTGAGATTAATGATTTTCATGTTGGAGAGACTGAGTTGTAGAATGTGGTCAGTCATCCAACCAGAGATGTCTGAGATGCAAGCTGTGATGCAAAATTGTCTGCTTTGTCCTGCAGCGTCCAGCACCGCCCCCTGATGTGGATTATCCATTGGATGGAGAGAAAATTATACACATCAAGGGATCCATCAGGTAGCTCACATTTGTTCCTTTGGCTCTGTTACAAGACTAAGATGCTGAGTTACACATTTACTGTCCTGATTTTTCTGACGTTTTTAGAATCCAAGTAATCTACTTTTACTCTAAATATCCTTCAGAATCCAGGTTTTGAAATTTTAAAAAATGGTTGCGGTTGCTATTTTTAACTCCTAGAGAATATTAATTCCCAAGTACTTATACAAAAATTGTTAGTTCAGGCCATCTTCTACGTCTTTGCAGACCAAAATGACATTTTATCATATGATACTTATATTATTATTGTACAACAGAGTTCTTGGGATACAGTTTGTAATTAGGGACAGAAATGTTGCACAAAAACTTTTCTAGTTACTAGCAAGTTGCTAGAAGGGAAATAAATATAGTACTCTGTCATGAAGTAGGAATTTGCTCAGAGTCCTGCCAGGAAGATGAGCCCCAAGGGTTAAATAACTGACCGTGGTTTTTTTAAAGGGACTCTGTCGTCGAGATACTGTTTGAACAGGACAACGAGGAGAAGTCTGTGGCTACGCTGGTGCTCGACACTCTGGTCAAGGTGGGAAAATACCTATAACCTAGAGGATTAGCATTTCCAAATCCTGTGTATAATTTGCCTGATGAATATTTCTCTGAACTTTGTGGGGTTTGTGATGCTGACTTGAGTGTTTACACGGGAGTACAAACACCTGGGAAATTTTCCACAGAGCTCACTGGGCTTGATGATATCTGTTGTGCCACATGTTATTAGAGTATGGGTGTGTGTATCCATCACATTTCAGGTATTGTATAGTGGTCTTATGGAGTATGTTTTGGATGTGAATTTGCCATAATGCCCCAAGTATTTGAGTGAGTGCTTTGCTGCAGTATTTGTGTACAGTGTGGAACAGTACAATAGGCTCAGCCCTAGCTCACCCCCTCCCATCCCCAGTGTCCCATTGACACACGCAAGGTGCTTGCTGAGAACCTTGTGGTCATCGGAGGCACAGCCATGCTGCCTGGCTTCCTGCACCGCCTCCTGGCTGAGATCCGTGTGCTGGCTGAGAAGCCACGTTACAAGCAAATACTATCCAGCAGGACATTCCGTGTGCACAGCCCACCTGCCAAGTCCAACTGCACAGCCTGGCTTGGGGGTGAGTGGCAGCTATGTGCATACCAGCATTTGCAAACAAGTCTGTCTTTAGCGCTGCCTTGAAAATTTTCATGTGTGATACAGTACCAGCTTGGCCTAGAGGACCTCCTACCAATTACTTTACCCAATGAGGGCTCTTAATCTTCACCTTTGTTAGTTACTGCTGTATAGAATCTTTCTGAATATGTATGAGTAAAGTTGAGGGTTATTAGTTTTTAAACAAAGGAGACCTCTATTACTCTCTTTTTAAATACTTTTATCTCCTATAAACAATAAATTAATAATAAATTATGCAAGATACCTTTCAATTTTGGGGTGTGTTTTATTTGTTTGTTTTTTGTTTTTGTTTGTACGAGCAACCAGCTGTCATCTTTCTTACTCCTAGGTGCAATATTTGGGGCTCTGCAAGACATATTGGGCAGCCGCTCCATCTCCCGAGACCAGTACAACCAAACAGGCCGTACTCCAGACTGGTGCTGCCTGAGCACACCACCCCCAGAGTCTCTGTATGACACAGGGAAGACACCTCCACCGCTCATGAAAAGGGCCTTCTCCACAGAGAAGTGAACCAACAAAACCACCCTCTCCTCCCACCTCTGCCACTCTGTTCACCTTGAAACCGGCACTCCCTTAGCCGTGCCACCAACCACAGGTACCCATCAATGGGTTTGGGTTACTTTGAAGTTGAAGTACAGCAATGTCATTAAAGTTCTGCTTCTTTACTGGAACATCTATTTATACTATAAAAATGTTTGACCTGTTAACAATGGGACTCATTAGTAAGCTCTCCTCTTAAGCTATGAAACACATTAAAAGTTTGCTTTTTAAATGTTACCTTGTACTAGAAGGAGACATAATTTCGATGAATCTCAAACCATTCTGGCACAGAAATATTTTTGAACATCACAGGCCATCTTGATGTTTTTCCTTTACATAGTGTAAACATTGTTTATTCAAATAGTGTAACAGTATACTATTTTTTAGTTGGTATAAAGCTTAAAATCATTTATGTATGATATATTTAAATGTATATACCCCTAGTGCTAAGACAGCCCAGTTTTCAGTGTAAAAGAGTTAACAGGAGTGTTTTACACGTTGTGTGTTTGAGCATATTTTTTTTTCCAGTTTTGTTTTGATGATAGGTTTCTGTCAGTTTGCACTCAAATAAACAGCACTCATGGGTGTATGTGTGTGTGGCAAGGCACCTAAAGAACAGAATAAATGAAACCAGTTACGTACTGGAAACACAGTCTTCTTGTAACTGTGACTTTGTCTTGTACACACCTGAAAAAATCAAGACATAATACACATTCCTGCATTATTTAACTTCCTCGTCTTCTTTTCAACTTAATCTGCAGTTTGTGGTGTTTGTTCTTAATTGTGTCAGTAGAATTTGTATAGTTGTATACACTGCACCACTCAGACATTCTCAAGACTAAAGTTAAATTTTAAGAACATCTGCCTTGTATGTACGAATCTTTGGTGAAAAAATAGTAAAACCTCCTGTAAGAGAAATGAGGTTGTCAGTTTGAATCCCACTGACTGTTGCAGGGCCCTTGAGCAAAGTACATGCCTTAAATTGGTCTAGTAAAAATGATCCAGTTGTATAAATGGGTAAATTAGTGCAACTTGCTCTGAATCAACTAAATAAATAAATGTAAATGTGTTGTAAAAATACCCAGGTTTAGTATATACTGTCAGTTGAACACAAAAAATAGATGTTTTTTTCCCCCTACTGCACAACTCACTGGGACTTTTACTGAGAAATTACTGTGCCATGAGAAAATGTTGATGTACAGTAATGGAGATGTATGGACCCTTGAACCAGTTTGTCCTATTACAGCAGAACCATGATAGCAGTTACAGCCTTATGAGCATAGCTTTGATCTGTGCTCAAGTCTTTTATTATATTATCACTGAGCTGAGAAACGGGGACCAATACAGATTTTGTAAATGTCTGTCCATCTCAATAGCAGCATCCAATATTTTTCCTAGGGGACCTGACCATGTGTTGCATTACTCCTCCTTCCCAACCACTGGAGGTTAAGGAGCAAAAATGCATCATTGTACTAACTCCCACATCCGAAACCCATTCAGAAGCTTAAATTTTTGTAGTGTGTGTGTATACTGACACATTTTCAACAATACAAATATTCATAGAATGAAGTATGTAAATGAGAAGAATTTTTAAATGTATATGTGAGTTCTATATATGAAAATCCACCAAGTTATCACTAGTACTCTTTAAAATATCAACCTTTCCAAAATTGACTTAATCCATATTGTATTACTAGGCTATTTTCTCTCTCCTGTTTCCTAGAGCCACAATCAAACTTGGCGCAAAGTGTTCCAGAAAACAGATGGCACCAAAGTCTGAGCAGATTTGTGACACTACTGTTGAACAAAAGCACATTTTTTAAATCCCTTCATCTAAGGTGTGGTTTCTCCATGGGATGCAGTTAACACTGGCCAAGGCTACAGGCCCAGAGCATTAATGCAGGGTAAATGGGGCTGTAGCAGGGTGTTAATGTGAGGTGAACAAGGCTGTAATAGGGGATTAATTCAGGGTTAATAGTGCTTTAGCAAGGTGCTAATGTGGGGTAAACAGGGCCGTAATAGTGTTAATTTGAGTTCTTTTTGCCCTCTTTTCCAGTTTGATATGAAAATGGTTTAATTCATTGAGCCACTTAAGATGGATCGAGATTGAGTTTTTGTTTAGCTTTTTCCAACCCTCTTGCACCTCACCTTTGACACTATCTGCTGCTGGTATTACACTATATGGGCTCTTGAGGGCGCCAGAATAACTACTCAGAATAAACTTTCAAAAGATGGCTATTTGAAGGGGCTGTATTAAGTTCCAGCAAATCCTACTTTCCATGTTGCTCTACTTACACACAGGACAGTTTTTCTCATCTATATGTTGTGTGTTTTTTTGCAGTTGTATTTTTGTGGAGTTGAGTTGACAATTTTTCCTTACATTGGTGGAATCCATTGACAATTTGATAAGAGCGAGCCGATATCGGCACAGTTTGGTTTCACAAACTGTTTTGGATGTGTCCTCATACAGGGAGTTGTGGATAGGGTCTCCAGTTAGTTTTAAGTCCTCATATCCTCTCTGTAATTCCAAATGTTCCTTGGGACAAAGGCCTTCCCTGAAGTACTACCAGAGTACAAAGCACCAACAAGCTGCTGCTAGATGTCATTGAGCCATCTGCATTCATGTTCACCGCCCAAGTGGTGTTTGTGGTGGCCAGCAGAACCATTCCCCATTTCTGGTTGGTTGCTATGCTGCTGGAACTTTAAAGGGCCTTTGTGTGAATGCAGGCCATCAGGCCAAGTGCGGTGTTTACATTTGCATTTAGATGCATTCTTTATTCAGAGCTTAGGTTTTGTAAACACGTCACAAGTGTGAGAGATCAACCAGTGGGACAGCATGAATGTGACGTTTTAGTTTATATAGTATATGTGTGTGTGTGTGTGTGTGTGTGTGTGTGTGTTTTTATTAATTACCACCACATAATGATTTTCAAGTCCTTTTTAATTGCATGAAATATAAGAGCTCTGTTACACAGAGGTCTTCTAACTTTAATTACATTTTATCATCTCTACGTCAATAATGCTCGCTCTCCATCTGACTATCTGTCTGTTTGTTTTTTCTTAATGCACGGCTTTGTTTTTCAAAGCACAAACTTGAAATTTGGCACACAGCTACTTCTCACTTTAAGTGACGTTTTTGCATGTGCTCAGTGTGTGATGTTACTACCCCTGCTTCTTCAAGCCTTATCAGAGATAAAATTTAAATTGTCAAAATAGTAAGTAGTCTTTTTCGAGTTTAATCACCTTGACTACACAAAAACCTAATTTAGGGTGAGCTTTATAGATACAGAGATGCAGGGATATCATATTATTCACAGTATTGTCCACAATTACTCTATTTAATTACTATCTCAATAATTAAACTCATGCGAAAGAAACCCCTTAAAACACTAATATTTCTTTTTTGAGACCATCTTGCCACTCCATCAAGACCTTAATTTCAGTTGTGATTTTGGGTTTGGGAACCACTTATATACAGACAGTTTTTGGAATGTGCCAGGCTCTTCTGCTTCCCTTCCCTCTTGTGCTCTTGTAGCAGCTGAATGAGTCCAGCCTTCTTCACTAGTCCTTGCTGGACCCGACACAAATCTGTACAAAAAAAATTTTTAATATGAAGTCATGAGCTGTCACAAATTTGTACACAAATCTGTTTGAGCTTCCTCCATGTCAGATAAGGTAAGTCGTGTTCCTTCCAGATTGTCTAGTACTTTGCCCCTCATTTCTTTTATGGCTTGTTCTTCATGAGCTTTGGTCTCCCTGTAGGCTAGATCCCTCTGCTCACATCTAGTGTGATAGGTGTGTGACTGATGGAGGACTCCAGCAAAGTAGTTCAGGTGACTGCTGAGAATATATGATATTAAAAACTTGCAGTATGAGGTATATTACAGAGGAGTCCGTTTTTACACACACTTTTATATAATCATAGAGCACTTATATGAGACAAAACAAAATTTCTTTAATAGGGTAAGTGTCCTGGAACTCAACTTTCTCTCAAATCTCAAAACCCCAACAAACTCGGCTTTTAAACTCCAAGGTCCACCAAATCTGTTCCAATAAAATTCTGTCACCCTTATATTACGGTTACAGCTTAAATATACAAAATAAGATTTCTCCTATTTCCATAACAAAAACACATGAACAAACGTAGTTTGCACTTTAGCTTCCCCTGTGGCTTTAACAGTGCAAGATTCCTTTCATAATGTTATGCAAGACTATGTTTTCAATAATTCACGACTGATTCCCTTGGTAGCATTTTTATCCAAACTGTTTGTCAACCAACTTTGTGCCTTTTAAAATATAGCCTGTGTGTGCACTCATGACCCATGTTCATCATAGTGTAACTTAAAACAGATGTGTTTGAGTAACCAGTTCACTCACTGATATTCATTCATTCGTTAATTCCCATGTCATTTATTTACATTTATTTTCAGAGATAACCACTTATCACATTACCTTTACTTAGGTCAGTATTTAATTGTTAATCAAACAGAAGGTCCAAGTCTTATAAAAGGCTATGCTGCAGTACACCTGAATTAGGTATGCAACCTGAAACACCCCAGTAAAACACTCAGTTGTATAACTGAGTAAAGCTGCAAGTCACGTGCAGGGTGTTTTTGGAAGGCTTTATGCTTCACTGTCAAATCAGTCACTGTAGTTCAAATATCCTTCCTTGTCCATCTGTGTCCAATGTGTGGTTGTACAAGCCTTGGGCCACCTCTGTGCTAGTGACCTCCCCCTCCACCAAAGTTGCTGCAAGAGGCATCCAGGGAGCCTGGAGAATTCACAGTTTGTCCATTTTCAGTTTGTTGAATAATCAGCCCTGTCAGAACCTCTTGCAGGGTTTGAAGGTGAGTTAATTACTGCAGGTAATGGTTCATAAGCCACATTTTTATTGCAAGTGAGCAGTGACAGCTGCTTCAAAAGGCCCATGTGGTGTACTGATATAAGAAACCCAAATTTAAGACAATTTGTTGTATCACAACAAGAAGTACTGAAGAAGTTTCAGTAATTTCATATAAAAGCAATATCAGTAGCTTTCAGTTGTGGTCTGAGTGCTTTTTGGTATTTCTGCTTGAATTGAAAAATGTAGAATGTGGACTTATGTTCTGATGTTTCTGGTAGTTGTACTAATATGAACTCATGAGCTGTGATTTTTCCACAGCACCCCTTAGACATAAAAAGATTTTTCATGATTGAATAAATTTGACCTATTTCCTCTTATCCTGTTTGCTAATGAGGGGCATCACATCTCCTGTTGTCCTGTCCAGCACAGCTTTGCAATCATACTGGTAATGATTGCTGCGCCATTTCTGATTGAATGTGCTTAGTGACCCCTATGCATGCTCGTAATTCAGGAGCATAGCGGCTGGGGAGGCATACAGGGGTGTCCGCCGCCCTTCATCTGTTTATCATTTTCTCCTGGATCTGCATTTGCCGGACAAGACTGCTCACTCACTGGCCATGAGACACCGCACTACCACCACCCCAGGGCCTTTTTTCAAAGATTCTGTTTAGGCTTCCATTAAAAAAATCCCTCCCTGCCCACGACTCATTAACTGTGTAAGTAATAACATTGGCTAATGGGCTGGTTGTGTTGTTTGAAAAGGGCCGTCTCCTATATGAAGCACAGGAGCATTGTGGGTCGAAGGCTGAGAGGTTTCGAAGAGGCATGAAGAGCAAGGCAAACATGGTCCTGATGGAATGCTGACCTTTCCACAAGCTGTTTGCCAGCCTTTTCTTATCTTCTGATTGTCACTGCTTTCCAAGCACATAGCTAAATACATTTCGTTGGCATTTTTTTTAAGAAGTGAGTTTATTTTCATAAAGGCAAAACAGCCTTGTAAGAGATGTGTTCTGCAAAATGATCTTCTTTCCTGTTTGTTTTCTGAAAAACCCTCCCCAGCGTTCACTGTATGGTCACCAGTGAAACCCTGGCACTTTCCTCATTTTTTGCTGCAGAACTGGTCAAGCCTGTGTCAAGGTTTAATTTGCCATGGTAATGCTGTGGACACAGCAGAAAACACCGAAGGGAAAAACAGCATCATTCATTGGCACATATATGGCAGAATAAAAGCATGTTGCTGCTATGAAGCACATTTTTGGTGCCTTAAGCAGAACTCATTCAAGATTTACTGTTTGGGCATGTTCATCCAAGTTGGTCTGCATGTTTTGACCAAATGGTGGCCCCAGAGATCAAGTCTTAGTAATGTCTCAGCACCAATGAACAGAACTGATAAAGTTGTCAGCCTGTTTGTTCTTTTGGCCTGCTTTTCTAACCAAGGAGAATAGAAGATTGTCTGTAATGAGCAAGAAAGCGATGTTTACACTGACATCTTGGACCTCAGCCAGGACAGAACAGGCAGCTCCATGCATAAAATGCAATTTACTGTTTCTCATTACTCGCCGGCACTGTTTCCCCAGCTGGTTACAACTCAGGATTGCGAGCCACTGAAAACAAATTGGCAGGGGTTGGTATTAAAAGAAGCTGGGTTTAAAATATCCAGGGAAAAGTGCATTTACAATTATTCAACCTGCTGCACATTGTTAATGAGAATATTACTGACATCAGAGCCGTCATTATTAGTGAAAAATAGAGCTGATCTGAAGACCAACTGTGTTTTCTTCTACCATGTGTGAGCCAATGTTTTAGCCTCAAACCTGGCTTTGAACCTGGAGTCCCCTAAGATTATTGTGGGGAGATACAAGTGAACCATGGAAGTATAAAGAGAACTTTGGCTATATTTTACAAGTATAAAAATTTCTCCCTTGCCTCCTGGCTGGGAGTTTTGTATTTTCCTCTCCTCAGTTGTTGGTAATTTAAAGTAACCCTGTCTGGTTATTGTTACATTTTACCCTCATAGTCAGTTGTCAGATAATACAATATCACTCTGGGTCTCCAGCATAACAGGTGTTAGAGGGGCCACAGTGGCATGCAACTGCTCTGGCCTTCTGTGGAATCCACAGAAATGTTTTGATATGCAATGTACAGATTGTTCTGTCCTGTAACAGATTCACTCTCAGAATGAGCTCCTGTTTTGCAGAGTTTCTGCTCATTAGAGTACACCTCTAAAACCTGCATCATTTGTGGATGAATCAGCTTGAATGGTAACCATGTAAAGTGAGATGGTACGCTTGGTACTGTAGTGTTTAAAGCCACCACCTTTGGACTTGGAGGCCCTAGCTTTGAGTCCCACCTCCTACTGTAGTAGCTTCAATAAGGATACTTGCCCTGAATTTCTGCAGTAAAAGCATCATTCATTGCACATTGCACATATCCAACTGTATAAATCTCTAAATCACGATAAGTCACACTGGAGCAACTTGTCTGCTAAATGAATATATGTAAATAGATAATGGGTCCTGTAGAAATGTGTGCTGCTCCCACAAGGTTAGAGAACCTCCACTGGTCTTCAGAGTACAACTTGGATTATACCACAAGTCCTCAGTAGTGTAGAGATGGAATAAATGTCCCAACAGCAACCTTGACATGATGTTCATTATTGCAAAGATGCAGTCAATAAAATAGCTGAAAAATAAACATTTTTCCTTTTTTACATAAAGAGATTCATCCATCCCATTTGCAGCATCTGCTGCCTGCCTCTGCCTGATAATGAAGCATCATGTGCTCTCAAAACCTAGCAGCCCGCCCTTGTTTTTGACTACTCTGCAGCGGAAGAATAAGGTGGCCACGTTGTATTGGTGATAGTACCTGTCCTGACCCCTTTACCCAGTTGGGCAGATCCATTGGGTTTATTCAGTGATTCTGGGAGGATTCAGCCAGCAATTGTGCTGTTAAAGATTGGAGCGCTCATCCTTCTACTTCCTCACCTCTGCACCACCAAAGAGCTGTAACCATCATCTCCTCTAGAGTTCTTTCCTACACTGCAGGAAAGTTTGCACAGGCTGAACACTTTTTAAGTGGTTCCACTGTTGTCCTTCATCTGGATTTTATGACTCGAACATCAGAGTTCCTCCCAGCACTCTCTTTCCTGTTGCATCAGCATTCACAGCCCACAGCTTAAACATCTGTTTACATCTAGTACATGATATTTTTGCATCATATAAATATACTGTAGTCTGAGTGGTCACATTCACCAGCAAAGCTCTTTTTGAAGAACAATACATATTTCTTCTTCTGTTCAGAACAGACTTCTTGTTCAAAATTGTATTTTTACTGACTTGCCATCCTTATATTTCTTCTTGATCTGTGCTTTTTGGTAACTCTAGACAAACTGACCATTCTGGCAGGATAGCTAAAGTTATCTCTTGGACAAAAGCTATATTTTATCTGTCAGTCTTATTCTCTAAATGAAGCTTTTGGTGAGTTTGTTTCCAGATTTCCATTTCCATGTCTGAAATCCTTATTTACAGTGGTCCTGAATTAGGATAAGCAATTATCAATAGCAAGCAAATGTGAGATGAACATATTTCTATGTATGTACTTATTTACTTATTACAGTTTTCAGGCCAATAAATAATTTGGCTCCATCACCTTTGTTTGCCTGGATGCTACTGTTAAATGGGAACAGGCAGTACATGTTAGTCTCCATGGGGAAAGGCTTGGCTGAGACGCTGGGAAACAGGTTGTGACTTGGATTCCCTTTAAAAACTTGATCTCAACTCTGCTAAACCCCTCCACTTTGGTACCCCCAGGGATCTTGCATACATTTTGGTGAGCTGCCAGAGCAAACTGAAAAAAGTATTTACTGCTATGCTTTATTTGCAGGTTGTACTTTGAAGTTAATCTGGTCTCCCCAGAAGCTGGCAGTTTTTGCTATTGCGACTGCAGTGTTTTGTCCTCTAAAGGGTGGGAGGCTGGTTTTACTGTTCATTTCCACTGGAAGCATTTGTGCCAGGAGAGCTAAAGGTGAGCTACTGGGTTTTAGGAATCTGTCCATTATTTCTTTTTGTTTAAAAGGTCAGACAGGTGTTTTGCTGGTGTTGACTTTAATACAAAATTGTTTAAGCCATACATCTTGCTAAGAACCACACAAACTGTTGACCTGTCATCACTCTGAGTGTTTGGGCTTTCAGAGCAGAGAGTCTTGCAGTCTTGTTAGTTGTTAGAAAACCAGAGAGGGCTGAAGTTGAACATGCATTTTGGGCCAGCAGACAGCCAGGAATGGATCTCTCATTGTCACTGACCCATCAGTGGCCCTCCCTCATAGTTAAGGCTCCACAGCCCTGTTCTCACCCCCACTCTTTCACATATGCAGCAAAGCTGCTCATTCACGGGCTGTCGTCACCGGACATGGAGCCCTGGTGGAGCGTGCATGACTGAAAATCTGCCAGATTCCTTTTCCCTGTAATTTCAAAAGAGTTAAAAAAAGAGAATGTAGTTTAAAGTCTTCCTGACAGAGAGAGTTGGATCACAACCAGGTGATGTGTCCATTTGGACAATGCTCATTTCATGAATGAAGGGAAAAAGCACCCACCCCCACCCCATGTGCCCCTGCACATGATTTTGACCCTGTTCATAAAGGATCGTCTCCATCTGGGATTTGCCAGCCCCCCTTAACTTTACTTCTGGGGGGGGGGTCTTCTCTAGATCCATTGTGGGAGGGGCAACTGCAGGATTTGAGGTTGGGAAGAGGGGGTGGAAGGGCTGTGTGGTGAACAAAGGCGTTTAAACAGAAGTCCTTGCAGTTGGTCTGTCTTCTGCTTGCCTCCTACACAGGCGATTACAGGGGGATGTATGTCAATTGGGTGGGTGCAAACCTCCCTAAATCCCACACAGCTGCTGACATGACCTGAGAAATCTGGCTGCATTGGGACTGGGCTGGGAATTAAACTGCTACAATAATGTTGCATAACTTTGAGCTAGACATGCAAGCTCCAGGTAATTTGTCATTTATCTTTTTTGCTTCACTGGCAGTTCAGATGCTCTGGTTACACTCATGGATCTCCAATATGCTTGTTCTCTTGGCAGAAAATTGAGCATGTTAGCATTCTTGAAAAAAATTATGCAAACAGGCATCTGTTCTGTTCTGTATTCCACCAGGATTTTCATCCATTTACAAAAAATTTCATGGTGTTGAAAATATATTTTCTTGCAAACATTTATGGATTTTCCACTCCACTTGGAAAGCAAGTGCATGGCGACAACAAGCAGCAGAAAGTAGAAACAGACTTTGGTGTGGCAAAGGCCGCTAGAACCACATGTATTTGGACAACTTGACTCTATTTGTAACAAGCACAAATGATCACGTGCAAACAAGCTGTGCAAGTGCATTTTTGGGGCCAGGCCAGCCAAAGAAACCGGGGCCGTTCTTGCTGCAGGCACTATGCACTGCGTTGAACATTTACAACACTGCATGTCTGTAGCCAATACAAACAGAGACATTTCCGAATCCCTGGATGAGTGCATGTGCAGACTGTGCATGCAGTCTGCCAGAATGGTGACAAACTCCTCCAGGGACATGAGAATCTCCCATTGATCCAAAATGGATTTTAGGGTATAGGAATGTGACAACAGGTGGAGATCATTTGCGCTGTTGGCAATGCATGTTCTCTCAAATGTGTTTAGAATTAGTAACAAAAATAAAGTCAGCTATTATAACTACTTTAATGTGGAGCAAACTGACAGGAAAGAGGGACTGATTTACCACTGCACTACTTTTATAGGATTCAAAGGACCAAAATTATGAATAAAAAATTAATATACACACTTGAGTACTTGAATTTTGTGTTAAAAGGTTTAATGGAAGAGTTTTTCCATTTCATGGCCTGGTTTTCAGATTCATTTTCTTCTGTAATTCCTTTGCTAATCAAATATATTCATACATGAGCATCAGGAAAACTAGTTGTAATGGGTTTAGGCTTATAACCTTGAAGTCCCATGGTTACTCATGCTGCTGTTCAGTTTAAACTATATTAATGCATAACCACTTGAGTAAAGTGATCAAAGTGTAGACTGTGGTTTTACTAGCACTGTATCCAAAGTGAGAGGTTGGTTTGCACTGGTAAATTGGACCTTGTGATTGAACAGTAACCATGTGAAGGCCAGGAAGGACAACCGCCTCTACTTTCTCAGTGCCAAACTGTACAGCTCTGGCTTTGTAGTACTTGGTCATTGCAGAGCAGCTCCTATCATAATTTTCCATTGCAAAACAATTTCAGAAGGTACTGAAATGGCAACAGAGTTTGGTGATTGTAAAATGGATTTACTGTTCAATCAAAGCACCTGAAGCACCTCAGTGAAGGAAGTTGTCAAGGACCTGCTGAACTGAAACAGAGCCAATGGTTTGCAGAAAGCTGTGAAAACTTTGGGGCAGTGGACCTCCAGGACCAGAGCTGAGAACCTTTACCTAGCACTGACCCAAGATTAGTTTGTTATGAGTGTGTTACATGTCTGTGCAACTTGACGTAACCCACATGCCTCAGAATGAATTCTTGACTGAGGACAATGTTTGCAAGATAACAGTGACAGCTCACCCTCTTCCTTTCCATGGCAACCATAGGGGTTCACTCAAGGGAAGCACAATGGCTAATCTGTGCCAGGTCCCTTAGAACAATGTGGTTTGATTACTTTTAGGACTACTCTTGTTTCACAAAGACTTCCCACATCACTGTGACAGTAGAAGAACTTTTGAAAATTATTAATATATTAAAAGCTCTTAACATCCTACTGTTTAGAACAGTGAAGTGCAACAGTAGTGGCAGCAGGCAGCAGTGTTATTGCTGAACCCACAGGAACCCAAATTCTGCATGTTACAAGCTCCTGTTTACATTCATGCAAGAAGCTTGTTTTTTCATGAACATGAAGACCAAGCCAAAATCAGCAAAAAAAGTACCAAATTGCATAACATCACCCGTGAGTGTCCCTGAAGTCCAGCCATGGGAATGTCTTTCATTTAAATGAGTTTGTTTTCCTCTGTTTTCTTTCTTCCAAGAGATTCTCATTCGGCCTGCTGCCATTTTCTTTCTAGATAGCATCTCCAGGCTGGAAATGACTATAACTGGCCGCTTGCTACTGTAACTTACTGGGCTTCTTTCATAATGCATTTTTGTCTCTTGAGTCCTATAGGTTAGTCAGATTTTAATTGTAGATGATTTTGTCAAACTTGTATTAGCCAAATTTTCTGCTTCTCAAGGTGCTAAGGCTTTTTACACAAAAATAAACATCACCCTGTAGTTCTCATGCGTAGCATTGGAAGAGGGCACATCTCCAGGTTAACATTCTTGACTCACTCTTTCTCACTGTCAGCGACGGTGGCTTTATAGGTAAAGGCAGAGTGCCAAATTTTATACTGGTGATGATAGCGGCCTAGTAGGTTTCACTGACAAGACTTTATCTTCACCAATAAACTGCAACCCACAGGAGCTTGATGGATCTGAAATTGTTGAATGGAATCAGCAAGTTATACAGTGAAGATACACGTTCAGACTGTAGGGCTGCACAAACAGGCATTATGATAAATAATTAATAACTAAATGTTGGCATTTAATTGACCATATTTTGCCCACTTCAACACTTATGGTTAACCCTATTGAGTACTGTTGATAAAGTTTTTTGGTCACCCCATAGCAAGTTGTTACATCCCCGACTGCACATGTTGGCCTAGCTTAGTCAAGTCATTCAAAAACATGAAAGGTATCTTACTTTACCTTGACTGCTTTTGTTAATATAGTATTATATGGGTAATGATGCACATTTGATGCCTAATAGGTGTTGTAACTCCGCACATCTTCAAATGCTATTTTTTTGTCTTTGACAATTGCTAAGATATGCATGGGACACTTTTGCTTGTAACACAGCTTAGTCACTCAGAAAAGAGTTGGCATTGTAGAGATGTGTGACATTACTTTGTTTGCTTCTTGGCCTCTGATATCCACCAGCTCTGTAACATTTGCAGATGTATGCTTCCTATCTAGATTGGCCCTTGAGCCTGTGCATACACACTTCCTCAGTGTCCATTTGCTCATCAGTGGTGTAGTGATATTAACTCTTCCTTTTCAAACACACACCACACTCTGTGCTCCACCTTTCCATGTCTGGAGACACTTCCTTACAGGAGCACTTTGGGTGATACCCGCAAGATGCTTCATGTTCTTCCAAGTTCCTGTCCTCTTCTTCCACAGAGCATGCTCAAGCAGTTCTCCAGAGCCCCCTTGGGTTAAAAGGCATTTCCTCCTGTGCCTTCTCACCGCCGTCTATCTGTTTATTCCACACTGATAAGGATCATTCCGAGGGGGTCAGGTTGGTGCAGGGAGACTGGGAGAGAACTAGGAAATTTAGTCTTGAAATCTTCTCACGTTAATTTAAATACACTTCACAAAACCTATTTCTCACCACTAATCTATTAGCTCATGGAAGCCACTTGAAGAGCAAAAAGAAGGGGCAGTCCAAAGGGACCTCCCCCACTCCCCCTCTCAATGGACTACCTAGCGGTTTATCTGTACAGGGGAAGTGGAGGCAGTCACGACAGAAGGAAACCAGACCAGAGCCATGGTGTGGGAATGTCGTCTGCTTGCAGATGCACACTTGAGGGACCAGTAGGGGGGAGGGGCAGGGACAAGTTGCTGCTGTTGTGGCTGCCATCAAAGTGGCGGATGTGGGATTGATTCCCCCACCAGACAGAACCCCTACTCAGATCCTGTCAGCTCACTGCTGATTACACCAAGATGGCCTGTTTACTGCTGTGTTGGGACATCCCACATGGAAGTGTGTTTTGACCATGCTGCTGCCATTACTCATAAATCACTTAAACCTTAGTCTATCCTTCCATCTCATGTTGTCCTGACTGTAAAAGGTAAGGCCTTGTTCTTCTTTGTCAGCTGGTCCAGGTACAGCTTCTGGTCAGAGACAGAAATTTAGGCAAGCAGGAGCCAGCAAGAATGACAGTAATGAATGATGATGAATGAATAAACCGATGAATGAATTCTCTTCCATGCCTATTGTCAGTGTGATAATGGTAGTAATAACACCATGTGACATAATTATCACCTAAGCATCAATCATCACAATGATGAAAGGAGACCACAAATTTTCATGTGTACCAGCACTGCAGGAATCTGCATGAAGAACGTGGGGTTAAAGGACTATGGATGCTTGCTGACTTCTTTCCTAAATGGCTTGAACTGGATGTGTTTGGAATATAACTGAAGAAAGATAAATCCACTGGAAACTTGGCTTAAAAGGCTATGCTCAGTGGTTTCCGATTTAAGCTTTAGTTCATGTTTTAGGGAATCATATTCTTAAAAGTTTCACTGTTAGACTTTAAGCAAGGTGGATGAAATTTATTTTAGCTTCCTATATCTGTACAGTCATGGAGTCCAAGAGATGTTACAGTTCAAGGCTGTTCAAGTGATCATTCTGGTTTTGATGAATCTTATATATATCTTATAAAAAATATTTTGTATTTTTTATTTCTGCCAGACAAGGAAACACCTGATTCCTTTTGTCTTGGAATGAATCCTTGCGCTTGCTCATACGAGTTCTATAAAGCCTACTGGAGTTGACCTACCAAGACCATAGGTTCAATAGTCCTGTTGTAAAAGCCAGAGCTTGCATTGCAGGGCTGTATGTCAGACTCAGGCTCTAGAGTGACCTTGCCGTGCCAATAGTCTTTATTTCCACTGTGGTTTGTGAGGACCCCCCCAGGCCCACCCGGCACTCAGAGCATTGGAATGTCTGGTGCAGAGGAACTTATCTGTTGGCAGTGTAGTGCTGGGCTTCTGGGTCTCCTTTTACCTTGGGTGGTGCTTGGAGAGCGGCAGCTTGGTCTGGCTAGGAGAGCACTACTAGCACCAAAGACAACCTGCAGCTCATCTGTAGACATGATTAAGATCCCATTAGTGCATTCCTGAAGGAAATAGGTTATTCCTGAAATTCTCCAGCTCTTGCTGAACGCCCTTCCTAAATCAGTAGTGGTAAGCTGAAGAACACTATTAATCTGTGCATGACTATGTATATTTGGTTTTTCTTTTGATTTAAGATTTTTGTCATCTATATAGTTTGTCTTCGAGATGTGCTCTATTAATTTAAACAGTATAATAAAGCACAAGTCAAAATTAACTGTTTCAGCTTCTGCTGTGGTTCTGATTTGTGAAAACTGTAAATTCCTCTTTGGACTTATTATTTAAGCCTTTAGCCTACTCTAACTAGACACTGGACTCAAACAAGTTTAATCTCTTTCTGTGTCAAACATTGCTTTGCATCAAAAGGTATGAGTTCCATGATTTATTTTCCTTCTGTAAAGGAGAGCAATGCATGCTGAAGGAATGTCAAAACACACACATATATATTTTCAAGTGTCTTGTGTCTCACACTGCATGTGTGCAGAACACAGCTGGGCTGTTTACATTTTAAACAAGAAAAATAAGCTATAGATGCACCCCTTTTTTCATATGGTAGGGAGTGGAAGATGAATTATCTTCCCAACTTGTTCCTCCTCAAAGTTCTCAAAGGTCTACTAGATACAAGGACCCTAATGAAGGATCATCCTTGCATATACTCAGTATGTTGACAAATATCACTCTGTGGCACAAGTGGGAGAAACTTCTGGTGATGTATGACATTCAAGATGAGGCAGTGACTGCCTTTTCCACCAGTCACTAAAGTTACTTCTATGTATAGTCACGAATGGTCAGTTTTTTGACCAAACTGCTTTTCATTGTCTTATTGCAACAGAACTCTTCATTTTATGTATGGGACAAAGGACAACAAGGAAGGTTCAGAAGTTATTCAATTACATAGGACATAAATGTAAATCAGATGCCTCTCTGGAGTGAGACCTTAAAGTCCATCTTGGCCACCACTGCTTGGCTGCAGAGCCAACCAGTGACTCACTTTGTCTCTGCCACGTCACAGTGGAATGCTGATAATGCACACGTCAGCCTCTAATTGACCACACGTTACAGTCTGTTAGTTGGGCCCCCATGACAGCATTGTGCCATTTAAGCTACGACCAGTTAAAATGACAGGAAGGCACTTGAACACTTCCTGTGTTGGGATGCTTCTTGGGACATATATCATCAAATCCCACCAACTGTGCAAGATCGAATGGCGCAACAGGACAGTCAAAGTGGACTGTTGGACAGAGGGTGAAGGGCGTTGTGCTCCTTAAAAGGGGATCATCGAAACTGTTCTGTCCTCATCCTAAATCCAAGATGCTTAGCCCTGAGTAAACAGAGAGCACTTCTGCATAAACATTTACTTGCTAACATGCAGCCGGGCTTACATTTGGATCCCAGGGCACAGTTAACTGCAACTTGGGGTTTGTGCCTCTCTCAACAGCTGTGTGAGGCAAAGAACCCCTGTGTGCAAGGGAGGGGCAGAAAAAAGGGATGTAGGGTGAGAGGGAGGCAGGCATCAGGGCCTTGAACTGAAGCCAGATGGTGCGTTCATGCAGTGACTGCAGCCTTGGCATCTGTGCCATTTTTTGCACAGCACCAAGACTCACCAGAGCCATCAACAGAAATGCACAAATGCTGATAACAAGTATTCTGTTCTTGTTCTATTCATACAAGGGCTTTGCCAGTAATCTGTGTGAGAAGGCAGGTCCAGAGAATCAGTCTCTGTGTAGCTCCTGGTTTAATCGTCCCATTAGCTCTTAAGCCCCTCTCTGCCACCGCGTGGTACTTCAGCACGTCTGCCCTGACGCGGCAGAATGACTCCATTGTAACACATTCCCATTTGTAACCTCTGTAGGCAGTGCTCTCTTAACAGTCAACCCGCATCATGATTCCATTTCACCACTTTTAATGGGAATTACACTTATATACATATCAGTATACATCTGATTTCCTTTCAACTTTTTATTAGGTAGAACATGTGAAAGAGGACTGAGTTTAAGCAGTGATTTGTACTTATTTCTTTATACTATTCCTGCAATTTGCAGGTCCTTCTTAGTATAAAATGCCACCGTCTATTATAAGTACACACTGATTCATATTTAGCTGATGATGAAATGAAATGATCAGAAATCATCTTTTTTGTCTTATGGTTGAGTCAGTGTTTAAAAAAATGTGTGAGAATAATGATAAACAGTTATTTGTGACTTCATAGTGCAGTTTGACAAGTGCAGCTTAGCTACGTCTTAAGCATCTTCCCTTTCAAAATTACACGAGCCTTTAGGTTTTACAAACTTCGTCAAGCTCTTCTATAAAGAGACCGTGCAGTCAGCTTCCAGAAGAAAGGTGTTTGAGGACACTTTGTTTGCACTTGAAGGTGTAGTTATGAATACAGGGCTCTGAGACTTCTTCCGTCCCATCTGTCTGCACCTCAGACACAACCTGGATGTTTATATTTAATTAATCAATATTTTTCAGTATTGTTCTGCAACAAAGTTTTCTTCATTTTAGCATGCAATTCTACAAAAGCTCCCTTTAGACTGTGTGCCTGGCAACCACCTCAACACCACCTCACTGAGCATGAGAGTTAGAAGACATGCCCTCTACAAATCTTCAGCTGAAATAATATAAACATTATCATATGAAATTAGTTTTACTATAGCCTCAGCAGGAAAAATGTAAAAACAAAACAAGGGAAATTTAATGAAAATCCTGTGATATAAAACCATGTACAGTTCCTATAAAAAGTATTAACCCCACTTGAACTTTTGCATGTTTTATTGTTTTACAACATTGAATCACAGTGGATTTAACTAGGGTTTTTTGACACTGATGATCAAAAAAAAATCTTAACTACGAAAGTTAAAACAAATTTCTACAAACTGATCTAAATTTCTTGCAATTTTTACAAACAAAATAATTGATTGTCTAAGTATACATGTCCTTCAAGTCAGCATTTAGTAAAGGAACCTTGGCAGCAATCTAGCAAGCTTTGCAGGTCTGGACACTGCAATTTTTCTCCATTCTTCTTTGCAAAACTGCTCAAGCTCTGTCAAGCTGCATTGGGACCCTGAACACCATGAAGTCCATCCACAAATTCTGAACTGGACTGAGGTCCAGACTCTGACTTGGCCACCCTAGGACATTAACATTTTTTTGTAAGCCATTCCCACTTAGCTTTGGCTTTATGTTTGGGGGTCGTTGTCTTGCTGGAAAATAAATCTTTTCCCCAGTCTCAGTTCTATTGTAGACTGCAACCAGTTTTTCTTCAGGATTTCCCTGTATTTAGCTGCATTGATTTTAGCCTCTACCCTTTGAAAATTTATTAAACTTTATTATTTTGTGTTTAATAATTATTTAAATCAATTTATCAGTGTCAAAAAAGCCTAATTAAATCAACTGTAATTCGATGTTTTAAAACAATAAAACATGAAAAAATCAAAGGGGCTGAATGCTTCTTATAGGCCCTGCTTTTAGTAATTGAAAAGACATTTATAACTTTTATATATAGATAGATAAATGTAGATACATTTTTTGAAGATGTCAGTTTGACACATATAAAAGGACAAAATTTCAGTTGCAAAATCACAGGTGAACAACAACTTCAGCAGCTCGAGGGAACAGAAGGAGCTGGTGGGCTTTGCTGCAGACCACTTTCCCTGGGAATGAAGGAGGAGGTGCACCTGCTTTGGTTCACATGCAACTCCCATGTACACCTCACCACCCTGACCGGGGGTGTGCTGTTGATGCATTCCAGATGTTTCCTAAAGAACCAAATAAAACATCTGTTAAAGACAGCCAACCCTGTCACACCACATTGTCAGTGTCATGGCAACTCTGTCCAGAGCACTGAATTATGGGGTGGATCTTCTCAGGCATAGCACAGCCGGGTTGGGCTCATTCTCCCTGCAGGACGTCACCGTTGGCACCCTTGTCACCATTTGTACACGCTTTTGTGTGTAACACTTTCTTACACAACATTTGTGCTAAAGAAACAGCCAAAGAACATTGCAGCTTTTTTGCCGTGTAAAGTTTGTTTCAGATAACCTAGGATGACATATACAGCAGCACGAACATAAAGCAGAAACCCGATGCTCTGATTCTGTGCAGCTGAACTCCAGCTGACATCTTTCTTCCCTCTGCGTTCTGCCGATTCGCGCTCTACATCGACTCCTTGGGGAGTTTGTCGTCCAGCTCTGTTTACAAACCGCTGGGGCCAACACTGTGTGACTGATGCAGAGAGGGTGACTCTATGAAAATAAATCTGTTTATGTTGTCAGCCAGAGCACAGATGTCAGCATTGAGTCACACTGCAGTATTGGGGTGAAGGCTCTAGTTGCAGGGAGGGCTGGAGTTATATGGGGAGTGAGGTTGGGTGCAAGGACATGGGGTGCCAAAGGTGCAGGAAACCATCACATACGTTGTGGGCGCCATACAATCCCGGGTCTGCATTGCAGGTGGACGCATTCCTGGGGCTCAACATCTTTCTGGCTCTGACTTCTCTGATCTCCCTGTGTGTTTGCTCCCGCAGGTCACAGGTCCCCTACAAAGTCAACACTGGGGACAAAATAATAAACTGTGGGTGCATTGCAAGGACCCTGTCTACCTAGAAGCGGCCAGAGTTTATTCATTTGAAGTGGGAATCTGCGAAACATGACGTCCAGGATAACAGGCTTGTTTGGCTTTTCCATGAGAAAGTAGAGGCTCTTGGCCAAACTTCTCATGTGGGCCACTACCTAGAGCAAGTCCTCCCATGGAAGGGCCATCTGTCACGTGAGCAGCCCCAGGGACAAGAACCCTTCCCATGGTGCTCGTGTTCCTGCCATGCGCCCCTTAGGGGCTTGGACTGGGAGCTGAGGGGGGGGGGGGGGGNGGGGGGGGGGGGGGGGGGGGGGGGGGGGGGGGGGGGGGGGGGGGGGGGGGGGGGGGGGTTCAGCTGTGTTATGAAGATACATCTGCTTCTCATCTCACTGGGAAAGTTCCCCTGATCCTAAAGATTACTACACTCCTTTTGATTCGATGGCCTGGATCCTCGAAGGTTCCTGCATTTGCAACTAGCTCCCTAAGGTCCACCCCCACGCCACAGGCTGGATTGACCAAAACTCCAGCCAGCATCACAACAACACACTTCTTGTGCAGAGGGAGGAGTGGGCACATGAGCAGGGTAAGGGCCTGCATGCTGAACCAGGAATGGGACAGAGAGCACTTTTTTGGGTAATTGTAACTGAGTGTAAACATAGACAGGCCGGACACGGATAGATAATGTTCTCCACATTAGAGTCACAAAGCTCTGTCCATTAAGGGGTCATGTTAGGAGAGATAAAATTGGTTTAATTTAGTGATGGATGAGCTTGATACCCTGTTTTGGTTTGCTGCTTACTTGCAACAGCTCCATTATGAGGATCATTTCCTTCTTTGCCCTGTTGATCTTATACCTCACAAGGTACTAAAAAAATCACAACTGTGACCACTTAAATATAATTCAAAAGGACTACTTTAAGATGTAACAAGGTCTTCAGAGACAACGCACAGTTGTCTAAGGCATGAGTGCAAGTGTGTCTAAAGACAGGTAGCTACAAAAGCCATTGCTTCTGACTGTTAATTTAGGTTTATTATCACTTCCAGAATATGACAAATTAAATAAGATATAACCACCACCCACAGCATTAAAGGTATACTCCTGAATGCCTGCCTTGAGGAAACATCTATAACATTGTTGAGAATCTCTTTGAATCAAAGCTCTTAATTACAATACAAACAATGATATCTAGTCCCTGACTAAAAGTGGTCATTTGACAAAACATCACTGGGCTGTTATATCAGTCCATCCTTCAGATAAAAACAATGGTCCAAACAAAGGATTTGGAAATGACCTGGTGCTAGAGGACAGGAAGAAACATCCTCCATATAGTCTTGCCAGAATCCCGGATTCATCAAGGAAGTACAGACCCCATTTCCTGAAAAGTTGGGACATTTTGTAAAATGCAGTAAAAACAAGAATCTGTGATTTGTTAATTCTGTTGAACCTTTATTTAACTGACAAAAGTACAAAGAAATGACTTTTAATGTTTTGGCTGCCCAACTTCATTGTACTTTGTAAATATAAACAAATTTAGAATTTGCTACCTGCAAAATACTCAAAAAAAAGTTGAGACAGGGGCAAAATTCAGGAGTGAAAAGTAACAGAATATTCAAGTTACAGTGTTTTGAAACATTCCACAATAAGCAGGTGAATTGGTAACAGGTGAGGGTATCATGATTGGGTATAAAAGGAGCATCCACCAAAAGCTCAATCTTTGCAAGCAAAGATAGGTTGTGGCTCATCACTTTGTGCCAAACTTTGTGAGAGAATTGTCAAACAGTTCAAAAACAGCATTTCTCAATGCAAGAGTTAAGTCTTTCACCATCCACCATACATAATATAGTGAAAAGATTCAGGGAATCCAGAGACATCTCAGTCCGTGTAGGGCAAGGCTGCAAACCACTGCTGAATGTGCATGACCTTTGAGCGCTCAGATGGCATTGCATGAGAAACCGTCATGCTACTATGATAAATATAGCCACATGGGCTCAGAAGTACTTTGGAAAACAGTTGTCACTTAACAAAGTATGCTGCTGAAACAAGAAATGCCACCTGAAACTCTATTACGAAAGGAGAAAGCCATGCATCAATTCTATGTGGAAATGTTGCCGAGTTCTCAGCGAAAGGTGCAAAAGCCAACATCTGTCATGGTGTGGGGGTGCATCAGTGCCCACAACATGGGTGACCTGCATATGTGTGAAGGTTCCATTGATACAGAGGCATATACTAGGATTTTAGAGAGACATATGCTGCCATCAAGGTGACATCTTTTCCCAGGAAGTCCATAGTTATTTCAGCAAGACAATGTCAGGCCTCATTCTGCACGTGTTACAACAGCATGGCTTCATCGACACAGAGTGCATGTGCTTGACTGGTCTGCCTGCAGTCCAGAACTGCCTCCTATTGAAAATGTATGGCACATCATGAAGAGGAGAATCAGACAACAGCGACCACGGACTGTTGAGCAGCTGAAGTCTTGTATCCGGCAAGAATGAGCAAAAATTCCACTTGCAAAACTGTAACAATTAGTATCCTCAGTTCCCAAATAATTAAAAAGTGTAATCAAAAGGTGATGTAACACAGTGGTAAATGTGCCTCTGTCCCAGCTTTTTTGAGTGTGTTGCAGGCATCAAATTCTAAATTTGTTTATATTTACAAAATGCAATCAAGTTGATCAGAGAAAAAATTGGAAATCTTTTCTTTGTACTTTTGTCAGTTAAATAAAGGTTAGGGAGAATGAATAAATCACAGATTCTTGTTTTTATTGCATTTTAAAAAATGTCCCAACTTTTCCAGAAATGGGGTTTGTAGTACAAATTATAGAATTTTCTTCTTGCATTTGAAGCCTTTCATGGGTAATAGGTAGAGTACTGGATACAGACATAGAGGTGCAGTTATTGTTGTTGCACCAGGTACTGACCATAAATTTCTCCAGGAGGAATTTCAAGCCATACAAATGTGTAAAACTCTAAATCACTTTGGATAAAGACATCCAAATTTAATAATAATTCACTCACTATTGAAAAGCATGTGTCCTAAGACACACTAGCAGTGATTTGCAGTCTATCCCCATAAATCCGACTGCTCAGCCCACAGGCCGTGAGATACTAGCAATCCTTCTGTGTTGATATGCTTTCTGAACACATACTCTGTATAGTATGTGCTTAGATGCTATACACAATCCCAGCCTCACAGCACGTCTTCTTTCAGTTTAGTGCAGCACTGTGTTTATTTTCACCTGCTTGAAGCTGCTTATTTTCACTCTCCCTTACACTCCTCATGTCAGGGGCCTGTTTCTCCTCAAACCTTCTCCTCTCTCCCTGTGGTCTCCACGCTTATCTGGCCCCTGCCTCTTGGCTGTCCACACCCTGCTGGGGTCCAAGTCACTGCATCGCTCACAGCCACTCAGCTACACACTAATTTGAGCCACATTGCCACGTGCTGCCAATGCAGAGCACACGCTTTCAGCAGCCCAATCTTAACATGTGAGCAGGTTGAACATATTACTTAGGACAGCAAATGTTTTCCTGGTTAGGGGATGCTGGTAGGAAGCGGAATCTGCTTGGGTTATGTACAAATTTCAAAACATACAATGGATCCCACACAAGTATGTACTATGTAAACACACACCTACATAAGTGAAGAGACAACAGAAGAGAATGGGTTGTGGGTGCTTAAATATTTTCATGTGTCTTGGTCTACAAAACCACTACTTGCTCCATCCAAGAGTCCATGCTTTGTTCACAGCAGTTCTGCCACCTCCTTGGCCTTCCCACTGTGGTCCTTTCTGCCTGGGCGAGCATCGGGGAGAGAGGGGGTTTTCAAACTGACATTAGGAGACCAACACATAAATAAACATGCAGGGGTTGCTTTGCCTTACTCTGAAATAGTACAAGAGTGGTCACTTGGGAACCAGCCTATAATAGCCTAGGAACAGACTGCTATTACGAGGTTGTCACATTTGCCACTCTGTTGCCGGTGCCAAAGAAAAGATGAAAAACTCAAAAGCAGATCTTCTTGTGGACTTTATTTTGGCATCTTGTACAGCTTGTTGCTGGGTCTTCTTTGGGGCTGCAGACAAAAGGGAGTTGCTTTGGCCAAGACGGACATCTTCGCCTTTCTCCAGCACATTTGTGGCAGCATTGCTCTGCTCCATATCACACAAAGCCTGTCGCATGACCTGTTTCTGCGAAAAAATTTCTAGCCAATAATATTTCAGTGTTGGCTGCTGAAATACCCAAAACAGACAGTTGCTCTATAAGTAATTACACTTAAATCAGCATATTTCTAAGAGAATGGGGAATCAGGTTCTCATATAGTTACATATTGTCATTTTATTTGTCTTTAAGTCAACTGGATTTTTTGTTTTAGAACCTTTACTTTTTTGAAAATAATATACTTTAAATAAACCAAAGATGAAATTAAAGTAACATTCCTTATTTAAAGCTGTTTTGTTTGGCTTGCATTTCAGTACTGAGGGTCCCACACAACACCACACCCCTATACACTGCTTTGCAGATATGCTGCTCCTTATTTATGACCACATCTCACTGTAACACATTTACCTCACATGTGTTTCACTAGACCTACAGAGGGACACAGTTCACATAAAAATGAAAAGTTTAAAAAACAGAAATGTGTTTTTTTCATTTTGTTAAAAATTTGTCCTTTATCGTTAAAAAATACTGTGGAAACACTGTATTGGTACATATCACTTTTTGTTTTGTTCTTACCTTCTCCTACTGCATTCACATCATTGTGTATGCATAATGTGTGTACATCCAAGATATAATTTTTACTGTAAAATCCGTCTAAAAAAATCTTTAAAAATTTGTATTTTGTTTTAAATGTTTATGGGTTCTTGGCACCAACTGATAATATTTAGTGCCAGCCCATGGAAAACGAATAGCACCAGATCTACATTAACATTAACAATTATTAATGTGCCGAGTAATATGTCATTTCACTAGAGGTCCACTTTTTTAGCACTGTATAGCGGAGCTGCCTTATATTATTATTTTTATATCACATAGCTGACACTGCTATCTAGAAGAAATTATATATATCTTTTTCTTCAACTTGGCATTTTATTATAGCTGGTTATATGTACTTCATTATTTTTACTTAGAGTGTCTTTAGGCTTGAATGTGCAGCCTTCGGGACACTGGACTGTGTACATAACTGCAGCAACACCTCCGCACACATCAGTCTTCATTCATGAGTTGGTTTCCAGAGCGGTTCTGAGGCCCTTGAGACAAGCCACTGCAGCAGCCAGGAGCCGGCACTTCCCCGGCACTTCCCTTTTCTCACAGTATTGTCCTCGACTCTCTGGAGCTATTTATTTGTTTGTTATTTAGTAAGGGAATGGAAAGTCAAACACTGTGGGATCCACAAGCAAGCTTTTCCCCGGGAAAGACGGAAAAGAAATTAATGAGTTGCCCCCAACTGACGCAATGTCAGGGTAAAGCACCGAGCACCGTCTGCAGCACCAAGCAACTATGGCGTCATTCTCAATGTGGCTCCCAGCAGCACTTAGCTTTAGCCTGGCCACTCTCCGAGAGCACTTGGCTCTTGCACTCATTCACCGGCACGTTATTCATTAACACAGGCCATTTTTAATGTTGTATACTTATTCAATTTAAAGTCAGGCTGGAGCTCCCAAATCCCCATAAATCAGTTGTATTATGTATTGTGTTTTGTTAACTTCACTCCACTCAACCCCCCCTTTCCCAAACAGCTCCCTGTAGTACAACTGGAGGCAGTAGCTATGTAGACAGATGTCATGTTCCTCACATAAATAAATCTTGGGGCATAGTTTTGTTTGGCTTCCACTATGTAAATATGCTACTATGGATATTTCAGTACACACTTTTCCCGGCCACGTCCTACTTTTATTCTCCTCACATGCTCCTTATGCCCCTCCCCAGCCCCCTGCTTTCTCCCTAAATTTTATGGGATCAATAAACATTTATAAAGGGGGTTTCGAAGGTAATTGAGAAAACCTCTTTGTCAAGGTTGCAGTCAGTAGGTGTTTATTTACCTGGCCCTTTTCTGTGTGTTTCATGATTTCTGTGGTGAAACCTTTTCTCCATCTCTTCAGAACCAGTGTTAGATTCTCCTGTTTTGCAGCTCTGCGTGAGAGTATACTGTTCCTTAGATTTACAAAAAAAATATTATTGTGATTGTGGGTAGAAAAACAAAGTGAAAAAATAAAAGTTTTGCAGCTGAGGTGGAACAAATGACTTGCAAATACTTTAAAAAAAAAACAAGATGTTGCGTAAAACACTGGACATTTTCAAACCCTGCCACCCCCATGTATCCAGTTGGGTCTTCTGTATAGCAGTAATACCAATGGAGAGAAGATCTTTTCTAAAATATCAAGACACTGAGCACCATAAGCCATGTCCAATGAATTTACACTGTTTTCCTTGGAAGGGCAACAATGTGTTTTCTGAACAAACCTTTTAAAACTCTTGCAATTAACCCTTGGAGGAGAAGAAACTGGTCCAAAAAGGACTCATTTTCCAGGAAAAATAAGTATTTTGTGCTATCTAGCCTCCTATCTAATAAATTAAATTTGGCTGACCTCAACTGATTCATTGTTTTCACTTTCAAACTCTTTCTTTAAACAAACACAGCCTATGTGATGCAGTTGTTCCTGGGTGCCACATTTGTATTCTTTACCCAGTGGTAATAATAGTAACTCTGTTCAGTCAGAGAGCTGCCACATTCTCAGAGGTGTCTGAGAGTTTGTTTATTGAAGTGTATTTTTAACACTGAGATACAGTGGTGCTTGAAAGTTTGTGAACCCTTCAGAACTTTCTATATTTCTACATAAATTTGAC